>CAHIKZ030001473.1:0-7500 GCA_903632075.3 Acanthosepion pharaonis | reverse complement strand
TTCCTTATTATAAATGTTATATAGAGTAGTTCAATGATAACTCCCTATTTTATTTTATGTATGATAGACTCTACCGTTTTTAAGAATTATGGTTAGACGGAAGAGTCCACATACATAAAATAGGGTGTCATTTTTCTAAAACCTTTATTTTGCGTCTAAACATGTTTGTGTAGACGGAAGTAATATTTTCTTTAGTAAGACTTTTAACCTCTATATTTACACAGAGAGGTACACACAGTGATAGATAGATAGATAGATAGATAGATAGATAGATAGATAGATAGATAGATAGATAGAATTGTGCATATTGAAATTAATAATGCCGGAATCATTCTCTTTTTTCTAAATTAATGGGTATTGTACACATTTTTCGCTGGTCATGTAATCATAATATATTTATGAACACTCTCTTATTCTTTTGGCACTGGTTAAAAAGAAAGGAAAAGAAAACTCTTTTGTCTTGGCTTCATACACTTCCACTGAACAATGGTAACGTGATCGATATTTCGCCGGCCTTCAAGGCGAGAATGGAAACGATGCCGAAGACTGGCTTGTAAGGTCAACAAATCAATTTCCGTCTCGCCGATGACATCTGCACCATCCAATTCATATGGCAGGTCATATGAGACCATAGCCCTTCTCTCGGGGTCAGAATGGCTTTTAATTTTTGAATCGGTTCTTATAACCGATGATCCCGGATTAAATGGATTGGCACAGAATATCATATTTTCTTTGACCTGCAAAAAATTAAAAAAGAAAATAATGTTCTTGACAGACAGATGTGCAGAGTTGGTCATTGGGGAAAATGAAATCATAGAACCCAGATCGGATTCTTATTTATGCATCAAGAACTGTAATGTTTGAAATAGACTGAACGGGTGATTAAAATATAATGGAAGCTCTCATAATAAAAACAAAAAAAGACGGAAAGCCAACGCTTAAAAGCATTAACTACGAACATAGCCACAATTTGGTGACCGTGTTCGGAAAAAAAATCCCTATAAATCTAGATACATAGACACAACCCATACATTCAGTTAAAAAGTAGAAATAGTCATCTTTGGTAATGCCTAATTGTGAGGATGAGATGCATTACATGTGGACACTTTTTAAAACTTTGTGCCCAGAAAAGAAAACATTTGTACGAACACAGAAATTGAATAAAAAGCTTTATCGCAGCCAGTTGTCTTTAATGAAATATGGATATATGTTGTGTAAGTATATATATATATATATATATATATATATATATACACACACATTTCATTGAATATGACAGACAAGGTGATTTTATTTATTTTTTAGACAATTTCTCATGCCATCTAATATCATTTTTCTTTTCGGATGATAAACATACATTTCGTAACATAATTGTTGACATCATTAATATAATAGCATTATCTACATGCAAAAAGGCTAGAATAATGGAATCCATATTAATAAAAACAAAAATGAACAACACTTAATAATATTATCTTTGAACATGGACATAACATTTTGAAAGTGTTTTGAAAAATGAAAACATTTTATAAAACATACATACAAGAAAATTTTTCTTATTTAACAGTTAAAATATTTAATCCTTGAAAATGTTTAAATGTATAGCCGAAACTCTCGGATAAAAAGAACATTCAGTTTTTTATAGAATTTATCATCCGAAAAGAATAAAAGAAATATTAGATCGCATGAGAAGTTCTTTAAAAAAACTAAATAAAACTACCATCTTAGTTGTATTCAATGAAATGTTCATGAAAGGAGGATTGCTGCCGAAATACATGCATACATATATATATATATATATATATATATATATATATATATATATATATCGATATACATATATATATATATATATATATGAATATGTATGTAAGTATTTACGTATTTATATATATATATATATATATATATATATATATATATATATATATTCGCTTGAGGATGAATTGGAACTAATGTCTTAAAATGACAAAATTAAATTCAGGGTTTTAGCTTCCATTTTTGGAAATATGGTTAGAACTGTGTAGCGAAAAAAAATATATTTTAAATCAATTAATTTATAATATATATATTATATATATATATATATATATATATATATATATATATATATATATATATATATATATATATATATATATACACAAAAAATGATTGAAGAAAAAAAGTTCACGAAATATCCAAGTTAACTGTCAAGATAATTCTTTTTCTTCATTTCTAGAGAATTTGTATTTATCTATTTATTATTCGTTTTTTTTTTCAGAATTTCTGTTAGCCACTATAACCTCGTACCATTCATATCATTTTCATGTTCTCTCTGTTTCTCCCTATATATAAGCAACCCGAAACATAATAAGTGCAAACACAAAACGTCATCAACCTCTAAAAAAGATGAAAAATAAGGGAAGCCTTAATAATAAAAAAGAAAAAAATGTATCCATCAAAAATATTATCTACGAACACGACCACAATGTGGCCGTGTTCGAAAAATAAAACGTCACAAATGACTCGAGAGAAATACACACAAATCATACACCAAATTAAAAACAAAAATAAAATCATCCTTGAAATTGGCTAAAATCATAGGCGAAAGCGCTTGCAATTACAGAATATTAGGGCAGTTTCTACACACTCTGTGATAAGAAAAGTAAACAGTTGTTGAAAAACAAGAAAAGTTAAATGAAAACCTTAATATCATACCTATTCTGTTGTCTTTAATGAAATATGTATAAATGAAGTATTGCTGCCTAAATACACAATATATCTATCTACATACAAACATACATACATATATATATATATATATATATATATATATATATATATATATATATATATATATATATATATATATATATATATATATGATATATATTATGTAGTTTGAGTTTTATACCCTGGCTTTCTCGCTTTTACGGTCATCAGACAAACTGTGCTTCTATATATACATAATGGGCCCTCCCGTCTTTTTCGACGTATGAAGATCTGACAACTTAATTGATTCAGTTACGAAATGTTGTGCGATAATCGTAATTGGCACTTAAGACCCACTGGTGATTTACAAAGGAGGCCGCATATGGAACAAGAGTAAGGATTGTGGGATGAGATCACTGTTAGATTGGCTGACCTTTTAGATCTTGCTCTCGCTTTTTGATGACGATTCAGACAAGCTGATTGAAACTTTCTGAGTCCACTAAAACACGTTGATTTCTATTGTACCACCAGCAAAGCTAAGTGCTCGAGGGTATGTATATATATATATATCACAATCAAATATGTGGTGCAGTTCAGTTCATATTATAATGAATCATTCATACAAAAACTAGATTAGTAAAGTTAATGATATAAAATGGCGAAATCCTTTCACAAACAAAATTTTAAACAGTTTATTATTTTTCATGACATTCATCGAGTGATTTGTAGGTTAATGCAACTTTAAAATTTTGTTTGATTCATTGTAAAACATACGTATATATATATGTGTGTGTGGGTGGGTTTGAAAGTGTCAATTTTCACAGACCTCAATTTTTCTTTTTTCCGAAGGTTTCATAAGAATCGTTTTGTTTCAATTTACCATCACGTCTCCTAATTGCTGACGCGCTCCACCATTTTATTCTAAACATCCTTCTGTATACTCACATTTCTTCTTCCGCAGTACTTTTCTCCATGTTTAACACTCACCACGATATATATGTACCGATGTTATACAACACTTTAGTACACTTTTCTTTGTTTCTATTGAGCTTTACCTGTTTAGTCATAATAGTCTTAACTTCTTGGAATTTCATTCGGTAAGATAATATATATTTTTGTTTACATCTCTTCCTTTTAGCCGCTCTATCATATATATATATATATATCATATATATATTATATATATATATATCATAAATGTATATGTATATATATATCATATATATATCATAAATGTATATGTATATACATATATCATATATATATCATAAATGTATATGTATATATATATATCATATATATATATATCATAAATGTATATGTATATATATATATATCATATATATATATCATAAATGTATATGTATATATATATATCATAAATGTATATGTATATATATATATATATCATAAATATATATGTATATATATATATCATATATATATCATAAATATATATATATATATATATATATATATATCATATATATATCATATATATTTATGTATATATTTATATATATATATATATATATATATATAAATATATATATATATATATATATATATATATATATATATATATATATATATATATATATATAGATAAATCAATTATAGATCTGAATCCGATAGAATTATAATATAATTTTTAAAGTATCATAAGAAAAACGTTTCCCATTTGTTCTTTATGTTTATTATACACACACTCATACACACAGATATATATATATATATATATATATATATATATATATATATATATATATATATATATATATTGAATAAACATTACATATATGTTATGATCATTATCGTCTTATAAATTATGGTAATTTATAAATATTTTCAAACCAGTTAGGATTAAACAAATGAATAAATTCAATATTTTGTTCTATTTAATTAAAACATTGAACTCTTTATGCGAATCAATTTTCATATTTAATATTCAATATTTTATATTAAATTAATAGGTTCACTTGGATTATATACTAACGGATTTTAACGGATTTATATATATATATATATATATATATATATATATATATATATATATATATATTGTCATCCACAGTCAGACTGTTTCGCTGTATCAAATCTCATCATCCTGGTTAGACATTCGATTTCCACAATCCAGGAAACCCGACTGATTTGTCATCAGTCGAAGGTTTTACCCCTGAGCCATCAGCGCCGTGTATAGGGGAAGGCGGAATTGTTTCGTATTATTCTTCGAATAAACACACTCGTGACCGAAAAATGCTTTGTAGTATTATTTTTAGTAGTCACTCTTTACAAATTCGCGCTTTCTCTAAGAGTTCTCGACCGGAATTAAATTTTCCGGGGGCGTATATACTATCATCCACAGGCAGAATGTTTCGCTGTATCACAGCTCATCAGTGCAACTAGAAATCAGATTGGCATGAGGTGGATATTTTCCGTTTGAAAATTCATTAACTTTCTGAAATATAAATTGTTCTTCTCATGCAAATTCGAATGTTACATCAAATTTCCATATATTCTAAATACTATTATAATGATACATGCCTCATTGATTGCAATGACGCATGTATCAATTACCAACACTATAAATGGAATCATTGAGTTTGGCTTAACAGATGACGTTGGTTGATTGCATTTATGTTAGAATAATATTCTTGGAGAAAGGCAGAAATCAATCTGGAAATGTCAGGTTTGGATATTTCTTTATTTTTTCCTGCTTGTTTGGTCTTGGGGCACAGAAACAACAATGTTGTGTCACTCAGAAATGAGTTAGATACGCGTAATTAAAGGGATTGTTTTGAGAAATCCTATTCGCTTTCCAGAATAGTTATCGCATCACCCTACTGTATCATAACATAATTTCAATTACATTGCGTTTAGGGTGAAATACGTATATAAATTGTTTTACAACAAATCTGCCATAATTTCTCCAAGAAATTCGGTAATCATACATTGATTTTTTTTTCTGAGAAATGAATTCTTTACAACAGAGTGAAACGTCATAGAATTATGGTTTAGCAATGACGGAGTAGTACTAACAAGAAAGACGAGATATCTGTGAACATGGAAGGCGGATCCACACAAATTTGCCCCCTAGTTTAAATAGATTTCTTCTTTTACGATAAATACTTTGATGCTAATTGTTCTGATTAACCTTCTTCTGTGGTATTGGGATTTTATTAATTCACGCAGTACTAGATTGGCGGTAAGGTCTCACCTTTTTACTATTGAAATTGATAGATTTCACCGTAATTTCTATGATAACAGTTTCTTCTGCCGCATATCTTGCTTGTGGAGCTGTCTACCTGCTTCTTGATTCCCAGTCAAGTTTCATCATCAGAAATGTAAATGCCATGCCAATCGTTATCTCCTATCTGTTTTATTCCTATTTTTTAATTGTTTCCTTTAATCAATAATGTTTTTCTTTATATTCTTTTACACTCAGCAACATCTTGTGTCTTCATGACTTTTTTGGCTTTCTCGGTGTGAAATGACTGAAAAAAGTACATTAATTTAACATCATTCGCTATAAATAAACACACAAGACTGAATCCATCTTTTAATTTTAATATTTTTTATTAATTTATCATCAGCCAGGGTCCGTGATCGGCCCAATGCCCTTCATCCATAACGTGGAACTTACATTCTCGTCTACAATGTTGGATAGACAGATCTCTTACCGCTGGGCACTCTTATGGGCCTCCTTATCCTGGCCGCATCTCAGGTACGGATCGCGATTGTCTGTGCTCGGCTGCTTTAACACCATCTCACGTTAAACCTACACAAGGCTTTTCTGAAAGATGCTCTGTTCTAGCATGATCTGCAGTGATAGAAAGAACTTTTCAGCATGTCCTCATTTATATACAAATTAGGTATTTTTTTTCTTAAATATTTAGAGACACTAAATTAAAGAAATTGTATTTGCAGATATGTATTACATACACCCTTGTGCAACTTAATTGAAACAACTGCTTTAGTTTCCTTTCTTTCACCATACGGTCAAAAGTTTCTGTCAGAAATTCCTATAAAGTCACTTCTAACTGAGGAAGTTTGTGATAAATGAAGGAAATATTAGGACATTAGCTAAAATGCAAACGTAAATCTTTTCTACTTTATCGTATTTTCTCTTTAGGTTTATGCACAATAGCAGAGCAAGTATGTAGTTTTATCTTCATTTTCCTTGGTTATTTATTTATATTATTCTGTGTATTTCTTTCAAGGGAGAATTTTCCTTGTGGAACTGCTAACCAAATATAGATTACCAAATCCATTTCGGTCTTTTGCAGACCAGCGAACTGTAAATCCGATAAGAGCAAACTACTATATATTTCTTTATTTGTTTTTTCATCCAATTCACCAGGGATCACAGCCAAAACCATTAAAAAGGGCAAAAAACGCATTCTGGATATAAACAAATGGCCTAACGTGATTCGCAATTTCCCCGAAAGGCATTATTAAACGATTGCGTTTTAATGTTGCAATTTTATATTTTAACCCTTCAATTACATTATGCAATTCCATTAATGTAAAATTGGAAATTCCCGTCATTCACATTTACTGAGTGGAAAACTAAAACAAATGTAAGTTTTCTTTGAAAACACATTCAGTGACTAGGACAAACATTTGGCTGGTGTTTTAACCCCGATATACATGGTAAATTGATACCATTTTTATTTACAGATTGTATTGTGCAAAAAATAGTTTTTTATACTCGATCGATAATTCGTTACTTCATTTTCCTGTTACAAATATATATATATATATATATATATATATATATATATATATATACAAGTATATAATTGG
>CAHIKZ030001472.1:600000-922709 GCA_903632075.3 Acanthosepion pharaonis | reverse complement strand
TAGATACTGTATTATATTTCCTTTAAAACATAATTAATTATAAAAAAATTGCATAATTATGTGTATATTATTTGATCAAAAATAAGAAAGTTTGAAAAATATGTAATTCAATTCTAATATTTTAATTTTACAATACTGTATATAGTTTATTAGTAAATATAATAAATGTAGTATTTTCGATATTTATAAATTAAAAATTTTTAAATGTTTTTTTATGTGTATAGGGTGCACTGAGTAGAAGTAGTACCTTTGTTGCACCTTATTTTTAAGGGTAACAGACAACACTGGTCTTCACCCATCCTCTAAATCTCTGTTGACCAAGGACTTGGAGAGAGATCTTGAGTTCTGTCTCAAAATCACACTAACAGACTTTTCTAGCCGTCAACCGTGAACGTCACTCAAAGAACTCCCCCACTGGGAAAAAAAAAGTAGTTGCTTTTATATTTGTCCATATACCCATAATCCCTTGCGTCTTCATGTGATCCCATAATTCATTGCATCCCTGTCCCATAATACATTGCATCTTTATTGCATAAAAATGCAATGCAAGTCCCCCCTCATTCTTTTTTACATTATCTGGCCGAGGATGGATTACAGCAGAGCGGTAAGTGCTTTTTCCCCTCATTTCAACTGCAGTAGCTTTACATGCTAAGCAAATACGGGCTCTTTTTTGGTGGGGACAAGGCAAGTCACAACCAGTTGTGCTCGTCCCAGGTTCTGTCTCATCATGTCTGCCACAATGTCAGAAAAATATCTATGGTGGAGTGGATGACAGATATGGATTATGTGGTGTTTTTCCAAAATCCCATCATAAAATCAGTTATTCAAAGTTGCTGGATGTATTCGAACCATTCATGGACTCGTCCATTCATTGTTAATCATCAGTTTCTTTTGATTGCAGCTTGTATATATTCAAGTTTTGGGTGTTCTGCATTCTTGAATGCTTTTCAGAATTTTTTGAAATGAATAATAATTTTTGTAAAGATTAAAGAACCACAGAAATAAATTATGTGATATTGATTAAGCTAGTTTAAATAAACATAAAAAAAAACCTAATCAGCTACTGGCAAATGAACATGAAGCCTGATTATTTATAACTCCTGATAGGCTCTAAAAAGGAGTTGAAGTAAACTTTGTTGAAAGGACAATATATAATCTTACTTATTATAAAACGCAGATTGTGTGTGTGTGTGTCTGTACGTTTATATATTGGATCAGATTTCCTACATTTTTCAACTGATTTCAACAAAACTTCACAGGACTACATAAAATTACCTTGTGGTGGTTCTGACAGTGCCAAAAATTGGAAAAACACAATTGTTTTTGCACAAAATCAATTTGAAAACATGATTAAGAGGCATCGCTTTCACGGAATGAAAGGGGGACAACTCATATCGAGTTATACTTATTATAAAACCCAGGTTGTTTGTGTGTGTTCATTTTTATATATGGGATCAGATTTCCTACATTTTTCAACCGATTTCAACAAAATTTTACTTTTTTTTTTAGGTAATGTTTCTTATTATCTTGCACACTTTTTTTCTTTATTTTTACATTCAGAATGCTTTAAAAATTCCATTTACAAGACAATTGTTTATAATAAAATTCTATTCAATTGGTAGACTCATTACGATTGAAAACAATGTTTTTTGTTTGAGTTTGGGTTTGACCAATTCGTAAAAAAAAAAAAAAAAACAAAAAAAACTAATTAAGACAAACAATAATCTCCGTCAATTTTAATTTTCAGTCTTTATGATGGTCGATACTTGATCTATCTCTTTACTGTTACATCCCCGGGCAACGCCGGGCTCTACTACTATACTAAATATCAATATTTGGTTATAAAAAGAATAATTCTGAAATTCAGTTTGTGATTCTATTTTTTGCAAAAGAATTTGGTCTGGACACAATCTGACAGCATAATGTTGTCAATTGTTGATTTAAAGACATGTGAAGGAAATGAAATCTTTTTTTTTTTTTCATGATTTGACTATGAATATATGGCATTTGTCATAAAAATCATTAATTTTATCCTGCGATGCAAAACTTGGAAAATATTAATTTTAATCATCAGATAAGCATTTTAGATTTGAGTAATCCAATCTGTTTAAGTCATAGAAAAAGATGTTAGTGCAGCTGACATGTACTAAAAAAATCTACAATACTAATGGATTGAATTTCCTTATTTTTTTTTAAAACTTCTGCTATCTCAATAAAGCAATGATGAGTTGATCTAACATGGAATCAGAGTTCAAATTCTAGTTGAGATAATTGAGTTAGCAAAAAAAATTCAGGTAATGCATGAATCCACCTTTTTTTATAGATTGTTCCCCTTACTTTGGTACCATAGAATCTAGTGTAATCTGTCCATTGGAGATGAATGTGAACCACCAAGTAACTCTAAGAAATGCCAGAACCCATTGTTGTATTGCAGTGATCTACTAAGTCACTTGATAATTTAATTTTGAAGCAACATTTAACATTCAACATAGTAATTACTGATGCTGAAGGGTGCAAACTGGAGATTATGGAAGTTGGCCAAATTTGCCAAGACAGTTTCTGCTAGAATCGGACTGAAGCCACCCAAATTATGCATCCTTAATGCAATATCAGAGACAGGAGAATTTATTGTTTTTGTTTTTTCTTTACAAATTGGCAGTAAAATTTTGTAGCAAAAAAAAATTTCCTCCCAAAAATAAACAAAATACACAAAAACAAGCTATGAAAGGAAAACAATTGATATTAGATGCCCAAACTTGATCTCATGTAAAAATACCTTCTCTCTATTAATCTTTTGTTGAATTATTTTCTTCATGTCTATAAAGTTAAATTATACATTCTAAAAGTATTTTAAAGATTTATTTTTCATATGTTTAAACATGTTTTGTTAGTTATGCTGTATATAGTATTCAATAATATGACTTTGTTAGAAGTTTGACTCAGTCTAATGGCTTCTTTATCATAACATTGTTAGGTCAATATAGGTGTCATTATTATTTTACTACTAGTTTTATGCCATGTGGAACAATACACTCTTCATTATTACTGTTATTTTTTTATTTTAGCTGGTTTCCTATCATAAATTCTTAGTAAATTCTACTATAACTAATGAAACAAACATTGTATATTGGAGAAAAAAAAGATGGTTAATTATTAAAATTTCAGTGACTGGTTTTGGTTCATGTATTATGTCTCTAAAAGGACAGGTCCTGAGGTGTTCTAGTTTTGTGCCTATGAACTGATAGTTATGTAATTTTAATCTTTCTCTCTCTTCATATATATATATATATATATATATATATATATATATATACACACACACACACACATTTTATATTCCACATGACTGTGTGTTTAAAACATTAAAATCAGACCATTAGATTCAGGTTTGAATTTCACCTGGATTGACTTGTCAGAAAATTTGATATGTTATTGTTCTGTAGAGGTAATCCCAGTGAATGTCATCTTTGGAAAGCGTTTGAAACTGTACCATAATTGACCCAAGTCCAGTAATTAAAATTGGGTAGATGAAATGGTTCAGAAACTGTTGATGGCTGTGCTAGCACAAAATCCCAAGTCATTGTGACTGAGGGTTTGAACATCAGATGCTACTGATCTTTACAGATTATGAACTAACTCTCTTAGAAACTTTAACTAATGACCACTTTAACAAGTTAATTAAAAATATAAACCATAGGTGTGATTTAGCCACTCTAGCAGACAGTTTTAAAATGAGAGGAGCCAGTTCAATGTTTATACATACATACATTCATATACATACATATATATATATATATATATATAATTTCATTCTCCGTCGGGTTCGACGTATGAGGTTTTGCAGATCAATTTCCAGGAAACTGACAGCCCGATACTGGCACATGAGATTTGATTATAGTGGTGAAGGTTTTGTGCAGGACCATCCACACTTTTTGAAGGACGAATACAGAGACCTGGTGCACTACGGGCCATTAGGTCCCTAAACAACCCCCCATTCAGGTTTTGAATTCAGAGTTGTCCTTCTCCTAGAACCAGTTGCCATCCAAAAAATAGAACCCAGTCTGTCCTGCTATTTAACCCATAGCTGGAGGGAGAAGAATAAATTCACATTTTTCCCAATGGTATTTAGCATGTAAGCAAATGTAATGGATTCAACCTGGATTCGAACTTGACTCTGCGATTCCACAATCCAAGCCGATATACATTACCTCACCATAAAGCCTCCTATATCTATATATAAGCAATGAATATATATATATGAAGAGAGGAAAGATAGATTAAAATTTCATAACTGTCAGCTCATACTCAGCAACTGAAAAAATTGCATTGTGTCTGAAAATATATGAGCCATGCTAAAAGTGTGGGATAATAAATATATATTTTTATATATATATATATATATATATATATATATATATATATATATATGAATAAAAGAAAGAACAATAAGATATATAATCCAGTGTTAAATTCAGGGCTTTTAGCTTCCATTTTTTGAAACATAGTTAGAACTGTGTAGCGGAAAAAAAAAATATTTTAAATCAATTAATTTATAATATATATATATATATATATATATATATATATATTTATTTGTTCTACTTAGTGTATTAAACACTTTACATTTTTTTTTTTTCTTATTTTACTCGACTGTTATTTTTTTCTTTTTAAACGAGACATTAAACATTTTTTTTTTTTTTTTTTAATAAGTGTTGGATATATTTAGTGTTTTTTTTTTTCAAAATTTTTCTCTAGATACCAATTTGTTTTAATGTATTTTATTTTTGAATTTACTATCCAGGTTTTTTTTTTTTATATCCAATTGGAGTATAGATATTAACATAATAATAATAATATATATATACATACACATATATATATATATATATATATATATATATATATATATATATATATATATATACACACACATATATATATATATATATATATAATAGGAATATATATATACACACACAATTTTCAAATTCACATACAAATATATATATATATATACACACACACACATATATATATATATATATATATATATATATATATATATATATATATATATATATATAAAGTATAAACCATATCTATATAAAATTTCTTGGGTGAATGTTGTCATTATTTTTTTAATTTCAGTCATACTAAAAGCAAAGGAAAGAACACTAGTCTGATTGAAAATAACAAAACTAATAATATTTGTGTCTAAAAGTGGTGGCTGAGGGTCAGTCATTTTGAGAGGTAAAACTATGACATGGCTGTATCCCCTGATACTTGCTATAGTGGAAAAGAACTCAGGACTACTGATGCTTATAAACTAAACATCATATATATATATATATATATATATATATATATATATATAATTAGAGAGATAATGGGAGTAGATAGATTCACCTATCATCTTTTTCTCATCATACCTGGTTTTTTTGAACAATAGAGATTTAGCAATTATTTTCTATTTAGGTTTGCCAAAATTCATTATCTCATCGTCCCTTGCATATTAATGGCATTATCCTTTTCCCTGGGGTGAATTGATTAATATATATATATATATATATATATATATATATATATATATATATATATCCCATGTGAACACTCAATTTTCCCCTTTGGAAATAAGGATCACAAATCCCTAATTAACTATTTTTTTCAGTGCAATGAATCAATGCAATAGAAATAAAATGCTACAGGACAATCTTCAGCATTTGTATACACCATGTCACTGTTATACTGGAACACACCTATTCTATAGTTAATAGACTCTCCCACCTATAATAAGTAGGAGTAAGAGTAACAAGAAACGAGTGGTCAGTCAGTCAGTCGATGTCGGACGACAGTTAGTCGAATACTAAAGTATCAGCGACCACAACTAGATTACTCTGCGTTATACCTATTATATCAAGTTCCTAACGTTTTGTACGTCGAACCTATTTTAGGACCGATTTAGTACAAATACAAGCCTCCACTGCGAAATCACTCCACAACAACTCTTGGCGACGAGGGATTTTTTAAATACGGAGGAAGAAAAAACATTGCTCATCACAATAACTTCGGTGGTAAAATTGTCGGATTCACACTTAAAAAAAACAAAAAAAAAAAAAAAAAAAAATTTTTTAGAACTTAGTGACGAAAAAATCTAAAATCGTATTCTCAACTGAGAAAAGAAATATTTTTCCCGGTAATACAGTTTGCTCATATAGGTCACGAATTGCAAATTCATTTTTTTCTACAGTATTTAGGCATTGTGTAAACTTTTTGCGAAGATGGAGGAATGCAAAAATATGTACCGAATATTTTAAGTTCCAGTCGGAACAACAGATGATAATATCAGAGCAACAAAAACATTCAAGATGCAGCTTCAGGAGGAAACTTTCAATAGACAAATGCAATTTCAACAAAAAAATGAAACATATGCATAAGGAGTTTCAAAACAAAATTCTGGAAATAACTGAGAAGAGGAAAGAAAAAATCTACAAAATGATTCTTTCTTAGAGAATACAATATGGAATTCAATTGAAATATTCACGTACAGTCCAGATGAAGAGATAACTTTTGAGGAGTATTATAAAAAATATACGGACGTGTTTAACGGGACTGCCACTCGTGGTCTGAAGGAAAGAAGGTTAGGCTTCTTTTAAGCAAATTAGGAACTGCTGAGCATAAAAAATTGGTAAACTACATTTTACCGAAAAAAACTAGTGAATTTGACATTTGCCGAGGCGGTAAATATATTAAGTGAATTATTTAGTAAAAAAGACATCTCTGTTTCACAAGAGGTGGAAATGTTTGAATCTGATGAAAGATGACAAAGAAGACTATGTAACATACGCAGCCAATGTGAATAAGCACTGTGAAGAATTCAAGCTGGAAGAGTTAAGCGCAGACAATTTTAAGTGTTTGTTCAGGGCTGGTATCGGAAAGAGACGCAGAGTTGAGAAAATTAGTACTGGCAAAATTGGAAAGCGATCCAATATTACGGTGCAGAGGTTGGCAGAGGACTGCACAAGATATGTTAGCGTAAAGAAAGATTTAAAAAAGATAGAACAGTCTGGCGTTTCGTATGTAAGGAAAATACGCTACAAAGAATAAAATTCAGTCTACCAAAAAAAATTCTAAAATTGCGATTATCAAGCAAAAAGTGAAATACCAGAGAAAAATAAACAAAAACTCCTGAAGCCATGTTTTGTTTGCGGTGAACTACACTGGTACAGATATTGCAAATTTAGGAATAAAAAAATGTTTCAACTGCAAAAAGAGTGGGTCATAAAAGCTCGCACTTATTTAGGTCAAAAATAAAGACAATAAAATAAGAAAATTAAAGTCCAAGAAGGTAAAATGATGAAATAACCAGAAAAATTTGTTACCGTCGAAATAAGTAATAAAAATATAAAATGCAACTTGACACTGGATCAGATCTATCTATCATAAATTTGCATACGTGGAAGAAGTTGGGGAAACCAACTTTAATGAAGACAAAGAAAATCGCGAGGTCAGTGACGGGAAAAAAATACAATTTATTGGGGAATTTGTTACAAACGTTACGTTAAATAAAAAAAAACGCGAAAAGCTAAACTATTTGTTATAGAAAATACAACGAACTTACTTTCTACCTCTTTTGATAACAGAATTCCAATTATGGGATCTAACGATAAATTCCTTCTGTTACAAGGTAGAAAGTTTAAACACTGAAGCCCAAAAATTAGTAACGAAACTTACGGAAACATTTCCTACTGTTTTTTCTCCATGGTTTTCAAACGTGTACCAAGATGGAGACAAAATTCCAGCTAAAAGAAAATGCTCAGGCGGTATTCAAAAAGAAAAGGAATTTGCCGTTGTCCTCAATTGAACAGATATATAAAGAATTGGACAGATTAGAGAAAAACCGGTATTTTTAAATTTTAAAAGTCGAGTATAGTGAATGGGCAAAAACCGAAGGTATATGTGAAAAAAAAAAAAGCCCAGAAAGTAAAGATGAAGCCGACACCGAGAAAATCTGTTATAGTTACTCATGGGCCAAGGACATATAGTATTATTAAATGATTTAACTGAAGTCACCACAGAAAACGTTAAGAAGCACAAGATCAACAGAAGTAAAGCTAGAGGCTGAACAAATAGAACCACAAGAAGAACCTACAGAAACTGTGACTCCATCCTTTAAGAAGCTCAAAGCGGAAGGTTGTTTCTGGTAACACTTTGGAGGTACCAAAAAATAGAAAAGCGGATTTTAAAATGCAATATGATGTACTTGGTGAAAGGCGAAAATTCACGTGCAGACGCACATTAATTTTTCAGACGACGCTTTCAGACGTGGTTGACAGCGGTCCCTTCAAAAAAACGTCGATGGAGATGATTTTGATACGTTTGATCTAACAACAACTGCAAATAATTTTACCTGAGGTACAAAATAGAAAAGGAGAAAAAAAAAAGGCAACTGATCATTTAAAAGTGGATCCAAAACGTAGGAGATACGCTGGGATGATGCAAGAAAAAATGAATTTTTTTGTTGCTTTTTCTTCATATTTCCTATATAAAAATAAATAAAGAAAACTGTTTTACTCCTATGGAGTAAAGTTTTAGGAGGGGGTGTTATGGTGAAACACACCTATTCATCTGTTAATAGACTTTCCCACCTAATATGAGTAGGATTAGTAAGAGAAACGAGTGTCAGTCGATGTCGGACGATAGTCGAATACGAAAGTATCAGCGACCACAACAAGATTACTCTGGGTAATACCTATTATATCAAGTTCCTAACGTTTTGTACGTCGAACCTATTTTAGGAACGATTTAGTACAAATACAAGCCTCCACTGCGAAATCACTCCACAAAGGAAATCAAACTCAATTAAAAATATAACCCTAAAATATATAAAAAACACACATATCACCGCCTCTAGTAATCATGTCAATGCAAACATATATATATATTCAAAAGATGAGTATTATCTACCATTTATTCAACTTTAAAAAGAAGAATAACATATATCACATTTTTTTACTTCAATGCCATCAAACTTTTACATTTCTGCTTTATATATATATTCAGGGAGTTGATATGCCGTTAAACAAACAAATCAATCAACAATCTCTTCACAGATGATGAGGTGACTTACGGTAAAAGAGGTGTGTCCATAAAGAAGAATATGGGAACGAACAACTAAGAAGGATGAGGTTTTTTAAAAATGTAAACGTGAAGAACATTTTTATAATCAGATAAAACAATTTGGAATTAAATAGAAGACATGATGAAGCAAAACGGCTTGGAGAATTTGACAACTCACATAGCATACTGACGTCAAGCGAGACAGAGAGAATCATCTAAGGAATACGTAATGATTGGTTTAGTTTCTTTTGTTTTACGGCATATCATCGACAATGGGTTATTTAGTGCCGACAAATTTTTATTACTGGTAATATTTTCCTTTAAAAAATGTATAGCTTTCTAATATTTTTTTTTTCTTCAAAAATCCATATCTGGTAATACTTTTTTCCAAAATCTGTATCTGAAAATATTTTTTCCTTCAAAAATCTATTTCTTTTAATATTTTTTTCTAAAAATCTGTATCTGGTAATATTTTTTTCTTCAAAAATCTATATCTTTAATATTTTTTCTTTCGCCTATCTCTATCTGGTAATTTTCTTTTCTTCAAAATTCCATATGCCTAATGGTAATATGTATCAGAATAATATATTTTAAAAACCTATTGTTAGTAACAATGTATTGCTGTTAATAATTTTTACAAAGTATTTCTTGTTTGTAAAATATCGTAAAGAATATTTTTATACTTTCATAGTCCAATGGACCTAGTTTGAGAGTTACCTATTTACCCATAGCTGGGACTCTAAAATTTGCTACCACCCTTTCAATCTATCTATTGGGAACACCAGCAATTAAGATATGGTTCCATTGACCCTCAAAACCTCCTGATCAGAGGTCTTGCTGTTGGACTTAGTTTATCGTTTTGGTGTTTACGCAAATGTATTTATCGTCATATTAAAGGACAGGCTACCTAATCCTTTGCTTGAATGATTTCTAGAAGAGTGAAAAATGACAAGTTATAAGGTGACAAACATTAGAAAAACGAAGAATAGGATGCTGTGGAGAGCTAAAGAACAAAAAGCCTATTGCCTATGATATGGTAAATACTATCACTTTATAGGATTAAATAGTAAGTTCCATCAGAACGTGTCTGTTTTAATCCCGAGACCTACAATGATATAGAGATGAATTTAAACCTCGTTTACGAATTATAAAGTCAGATAATAGGGCTTTTTTATATATCCTATCGATATAATTATAGTGAAAAGAATTTAATACAAGCAAAGTAATTGCAATTTTTTTTTTCAAAATATAAATTCTATCTATTATGATTTTCTTCTTTTTACAGCCGTCGTACATGTTCTTTTAGGCCATAAATTAACATATATGTACTGAGAGCTTTGTATCTCGACCTATACAAAAGCGAAACTACATTTAAACTGTTTTTTCAATATCAAACGAGAAAAATATAAAACATTTCATACAAAATGAGATCACGGATAAACTGTTCTCATTTTAACCCCCAGACTAGGTGTGTCGAAACATAGTGGCACATAATATTTTCATATTTCTAAACAATTTGAATGTCTTATAAAATAACAAAAGAAAAGGATCGAAATACAGTGAACATAAAAATAAGTATAGTTTCTCAGTTTCCGAGAAAAAAAAGAAATTTAAAGAAACGATTTACAAAATTGATTAAATTTTCAGTTATTTTTTTAATAGAAACGTTCTGTGAACTTACTACAAGAACGGAAAGTGAAATCGGCAATTAGGTGAGTTCAATTCCCAAACGAGGTTCGATTTCGCACTATAACCATTGGAAAGATTAGGTATTATATACACTATTTATATTATTCGGACTATTTTCCTCATCTTTGTCGCCATATTTATTAAAATGTTTCGGCCGTTGTACGCTTCGGCCTTCTTCAGGTGGTTGTAATGTCGAACTGAACCCTTTATTTTCGCTCACTGGGGGTAGACTGTTCTAGTTCCACGTGTCATATTTAATGGATGTCAGTTATCTCCTCCTGATAATTTTCCCTCTGAAACGTTGTAATAAATATGGCGACAAAAAAAAGGTCAATAGTCCGTATAATTTAAATAATGTACCATTGGAAAATAATTAATTCAAATCCC
The DNA here is from genome assembly GCA_903632075.3 of Acanthosepion pharaonis. Taxonomy (NCBI): domain Eukaryota; kingdom Metazoa; phylum Mollusca; class Cephalopoda; order Sepiida; family Sepiidae; genus Acanthosepion; species Acanthosepion pharaonis. Next base: position 911,516 of record CAHIKZ030001472.1, on the reverse strand, counting down.
CACTATCATCAGCAAGATTCCGTTATTAAACAGTCCAGAGAAGATCGATTCAAAAAGAGAATAACGATTCAAAATCGTTTCTGTACGGAGTTGGCAACCACAGCAGCACCATCCAGTGTGGTGAAGCTGTGTCAGTAAGTATGGAATTGTTGTTTCAAACGAGTATCCACATTTTTATTGTTTTATAAATATATTTCTATTGTATTCTTCGGACTTCCTCCACTTTTTAGAATCGAGCAAAAGCAATCGATATTTTTTTATTCATTCGATGTCCTCCCAAAAACTTGTTTAATTTTTACTTTTCGGAGAATGATCTTTCGATGTTTCTTCATTACGTAACACAAATGGTTCTATCTTTTTTTACAAAGACTAAAAATAGAAGCGGAAGGACAGATAAATTTTACTACAGGACGTGGATCAACGGAAAATCGACGTTTCACGCACTTTAATTCTATACATCACATTTGCTCAGTATGAAAGGAACAAAAGAAAAAAGTTTGATAGTAATTTATCCAGAAATTCATACAGTGGACGCTGATTGTAAGGAATAAAAACTATCCAGTTGGATGAAAGAAATCGTTCTGTACAAAATGAAAAGTCACCTGGGAAAGATCGAGAATATACAGGTGCTAATCTTAACATAAGAAACAATGAGTTTACAGTATATACGACTTATCTTTCAACAGACAGGTACGCAGATTATATCAGCACAAACTAGAGACTGACGTAGAAAAAATCAAATCAATAAAATAGTCTAGAACTTTAAGTTCCAATATGTCCACCCTCTTCAGGTGATAAAATTAAAAATATTGTTGAAAATAAGGAATGGGGGCCATATAAAATCATAAACAAAAATTAAAATAAAAGGAAAACAAACATTTTAAAATTGTTACTATAATCTTACTTAAAAAGGTTTTAAATTCTCATTTAAGCAAATAATAATTTTATATAGATGGAAATAGAAAAATATAAAACACTTAAAAACTAAAATTGTTCCTTATGTGATTGGATCTTTATCTTTGGGTATTCATAAAGAAAAGAACTGAACAACAAATCAAAAGTCCTTGGTGCACGATCTCTCCAGGAAAAGAATAGTTCTAACAGGCACAGCCCATGTCCTGTTTGAAGAGCTCTGTACATTTATTTATGTATGTTTTGTTAATAGCTCTATTTTTTTAATTAAGTTGAAACAAAAAAGTTTGCATCCTTCCCTTGCTCTACGTCATGAGCCAACATGTGATTATAACACAAATACAGGTCAAAGAGAATTGTTTTAAATAATAATACAAACATTAACTCACAAAGTTTGCTCATATATTACGAAGAGATTTATCTTTTTGTTGGGGAACACCACCTTCTCATCAGAATGGACTGATCTCTCTACTACTAATAGGACAGTTCTATAGAGTTCTGGGAGATCAGGTGACCATCACAAATTCCGTCCGTCTCTCTACCGGAAGATACAGTTGGACTTTATACTCTTTCTGATTGTTACTGACTAACCTGCGTTCGTTTGACTACTAATCTCTCTGTTGTAAATAACTCTTCAGATATACCAGTATTTTTCCCTACGCATGTGTTTGTCCTTATTTCAATACACGCACGGGGAAACACTCAACATCTCAAAATCTATATAAAATGTGAATGATATTAGCGTTTTTTATTTCAATAATGATGAGTAAAAAAGATTATGAAGTCATTTCTGACCATAGGTCTCTGGTTGGCACCCGCAAGCAAATATTTATACAACAGAAATCAAAGGAAATAATAATAATAATAATAACTCATTTTTTTTATTACTTTGACCAGAGATTCACTTATGTAATCATTTTTTTTTTAAAAATATGTGTTTGATGTTTTTTTTTAAAAAGCAAAAAGCTTAAAATCCAAAAGATAAAAGGAAATATGCCCGAAACAAAATACGAAATTGTTAAATAAAAAAAAAATTTGAAGAATTCAAAACCTACATCTCAATAAAAAAAATATTTTTTAAAGATCCGTAAACATAAAAGAGGACCTCAATGTTTGAAATGGGATTTTTTCATTTTAATAAAATGAAGAATATTCATTTCAAAAACAACTCAATATTTCAGACTATTCTTTAATAATCACTTACGCCGAAATCATAAGGCGCATTGCGATATAAAGATACCTTCCAAATGTTAAGCAATGTATTAAGAAACAGGAAAAGTAACTGGATTGTTATGTAATCTCGGTCCTTCTATATGGCACTGAATACTGGACAATCTCCTCACAGATGAAGAAGAGAATTGAGGCAACAGAAATGTGGGTTCTACTGGAGGATGCTGAGAATCCTATATATTGAACATGTGAGCAGCTAGAAAGTTTTAGGAGAATGGAAATGAAACGAGCACTTATACTTAACATCAAAGAAAGATTTTAAATATTTTTAAAGAGAAATTGTTAATCGAGAATTTGAGACTCAGATGGCATTCTAATTCAATTAAGAGAGGAAAGTATAGCATGTAACCTATATAACGAATGTAGTAATTCTGCCCAAAATGATGATAACATAAAGAAAAAAAAAATTTTTATTAAGAGTCAATAAATATATCCACACATTTACACAAACGCACACACTTCATGTGTTGCCTAGGGCTCAATGTGGATTCAGAAATAGTATATCTATTTTTTTCAGTATATATATCATATATATATATATATATATATATATATATATATCTTCAAACTCTTACACAAACACTTTCCAGAATCAAGCACCTTACACAAAATATTCAACAAAAACACAGTAAATCAGCTACAGCTGCACCGAGAAATATGGCACAAATAATAAAAAAAGCACAATAGGAAAATTATCAACAAACCACACGAACAAATTAAACCCACGTGCAACTGCAGAATAAAGAACGAATGTCCTTTAAACGGAAATTGTTTACAAAACAACGTAATATACCAAGCCACGATAAAATCACCAGATAATGAAGAAAAAGTATACATAGGAGTAACTGAAGGACCCTGGAAACAAAAAAATTATACACACAAAACATCTTTCACAAATAGTAAATATGCGAACAGTACAATGCTTTTTAAGTATATCTGGGAAATTAAAAACAAAAATAACATCACACCAAAAATATCTTGGAAAATAAGGAAAAATCATCATCAGCCTACAACAACCAATCAAAAACTTGCAAACTTTGCTTGGAGGAAAAAATAGCTATCATTACCTTCCCTTACCAAAATAAATTGCATAATTCAAAAGATTGAAACATCTGGACTATGACACTTTCTGTAATAAATTTTCTAATTTACCTAAAAAAAAACAATTAATTTAAACCCTGCCAGAGATAAATAAATTAACTTTATCATGTTTCTAGAATGCAAAACCAATAACATGATTCACATCCAAAAAAAATTTCTTTTCTTGGATATAAGTACTGTTTCTCCTTATAATTAATATTGTGTGTGTATTCACCTTCAAAACAAAGAAAACTTCCAAAAAACTACTTTATATATTTGTAGTCTTTAATAATCATATTTAGGATCATTTTTTATTTTTTAAAAAATGGTGGGAGGGGTACATAACTATACACAGGTAATTTTTTTTTTTAAAGGGTTAAAAATATTTTTGGTGAAACATATTAAACTATATTTTCTTTTAAATTTATGTGCTATGTCCTTTCAAGACATAAAAAAAATAATTATATAAACCTCCCTCTATCCCTTTAATTTAAAAGGACAAGTTCAGTCCCTCTATAATTAAGGAGATACAGTTCTGTCATGTCATCCAGTTGCCTCTGTAAAGGAATGTCACATTTTTTTTTCCCTTGTCTCTATTTCGATACCTTTATATCATTTAATTGTTCTCCTTTTAATAATTCCTCATTATTTGTAATTTTTATTCATTGCATTCAATTTCAAAAATTTTTGCTTCCTGATGTTTAAGTAAAAAAATCCTCCTTGTTTCGTCCTCTCTAAATTAACCTTATTTTATAACGTTTTTGGTCCATATATCCTTATCCCTTTTGTAAGAAATTTCTCTTCGCCTTAGTTTTTTCTTCATCTTTTTAAATCCCGTTCAACATTCACTTTGCCATAAAAATAAATTGATGTCATCAAATAAATAATTTAACATATTTTTTTCTTTATAGATATATTTAAAAAATCTGCCTGTGATAATACTCTGTATGCATTTTGAATATAATCTGCATTTGAAAATTTGCACTATACACATTAATTTTTTTTTTTAAAGGATTAAAATTCACAACAAATGAAGTTGGCTCACTTAACAAATATATATGGATACTCCTTGAAATTCTTCAAAAAATAGATAATATCATATTAGAATTTTTAAAATCCATTTACTACTACACATCGCTTCATTCTTATATTTTGATATGTATAAATTGTTTTTCTACATAGGTAAATGTCAAATTTTTTATATATAAACCTAATTATTTTTGTTAAATGTCCTAAAACTGTGAATTGAAAAAAAAATAAACAGGAATCAAATTTCTTTAAATCTCAGATGTTTATATTTATAAATTCTGATTTGTTATTTTCCTCATTATCTTTATTCATTTTCTTATTCTTAATTTATAATTCCTTTCAACTTTTTTTATTGGCATTGATACTTTTTTCCCTCTAAAATAAATTTTAAAAAATTCTCTAAATATCTTTTTTACAGACAGAGTCAGTATTCAATATTTAGAAATTGTATTTTTTGTTTTTAAAAAGAAAAAATGAACATAAAAAGTTTATACATATATATATATTGATATATATATATATATGTCATATATTCCTATACATTCATATGTATATATATATATATATCTGAGAAAATTTTAATGTATAATATTTATAAATATATACTTTTATATCATGACGACCTTTGAATAGACATTTTTCAAGCTAATTTGACTACAGTAAATAGATATATAGTTTAGTCAAAAATATGTTGCATAATTTTATATTTTTTGTTTTTTGTTTCGGATCTTTTAAAATTAGCTTCAAAATTAGGTCTTCAAAAGTCACAATATAAAATGGATCATGATTTAAATTTAAATATACATTATTTTATATTTCATATAACATAAACAGATATGTAAATATATATATATATAATGCTCACATATAGTATTATGTTTGTATGTGTGTGTGTGTGTGTGTATATATATATATATATATATATATATATATATTTTATAAAACATTTGTGCCATCTTGTTATTGTTTATTCACATCATTAGAAATCATTTATGAATAAATTGCTTTGAACGGATATGGCTCTTTAAACTGCAAAAATTAAAACAGCACAATGTTGGCAGACATGAAACATACATTTTGTTGCCATCAGATCTATTTTTGTGACTATATGTTTTTTAGCCCATTTGGACTCATAAATTTTTCCCTAAATTTAAAATGAAACTGAACTTTTAACCACACATTAAGATAGTTTAGGCCTTCATTTCCTTAGCAAAGTATTTTATCCCACAAAAATATTGTTAGAAACAGAGAAACGAGTACTGAACTGTAACATAATATCAGTCCTATAAGGCAGTGAATGCTGGGCAAATCTTGTCACAGATGAAGAAGAGACATGAATCCACAGAAATTTGGTTCTACAGAAAGATGCTGAAAATACTATGGATGGAACATCAAAACAAAAATTCAAAAAGCTCTTAGTGACAGTGTGTTAATTAATAAATAGACATGTCCAGTAACACATAATAAACTATTTCCTTCAAATTTTCAATAAAGAAATCAAAGTGAAATATTGAACCTGATTGGCGACAGGAAAATTCTATATATGTAATATATTTAGATAAGCAAAACATAATATTAAACTGCTAGAAAACTCTTATTAGAAGTTTTATAAGGATTAAAATCATACTAAAAATTGGTATGAGGTTTTCCATAAAAATATGGTTCAAAAATGATTTAAAGGTTTGTTAACTAGAACCATATTGATTTAATTTTTTATTTTTTCAAAATTGAATTTTCCAGAGAAATTAGAAAAAACAGATATTCTTTAAATAACTCCGTCTGAAATATTAGTTCAGATGGTAAAAATATAACAGCAGCAATTGTTGAAACTCCAGAAACAACAAAAAAATTTATTGAAATAATATGGAAGAAAATGGAAAATTTCCCAAGTTCTTTTGCTCTTGATGCAGTGGCAAATGACATAAAAAAATTTTGAAATAAATCAATTCAGATAATGGAATTACCTTTCCTGCTTATATTTTCATTTTAGGATTTTTTTCAGAAAGAATGTACATACTGGGAATTTAAAAAAAAAAAAATGAGGATGTTGAAAAAGTTAAATACCAATAATGAACCATAAAAATCCTTCCCTGCCCCCCATTAGAATGTCTGATAGTCAACTTCTTGAGTGCAACTCCCTGTGTCTGCTTGGTCTCCACGTTGACTGCTGACCTGAGATGGAACAAATACATTGAGTCAACCATGAAGAAAGTTGGCTCTTGTGCTCTCTGTGCCAGCCAGGAAATTTTTTCCCCGGAATCGATACTTCAAATATACAAATCAACCATTCGCCCTTGCATGGAGTATTGCTGCCATATATGGACTGGGGCACCTGTTTACCTCAGAGTTCTTGACAAGATCCAGAGACGGATATGTAGTATAATTGGCTCTGATCTGGCATCTCGTCTACAGTCACTCTCTCATAGACGTGCCATTGCCTCTCTCTGTCTTTTTTACAAATACTTTCATGGTAATTGCTCCAATGAGCTGCTTTCACTGGTCCCCAAACTTCATGAATTCAAGTGCCCTACAAGGCTGGCATCCCGCTCCCACCCTTACACTGTAGAAACTTTTAAATGTAGCCGTCTCTTCTACTCCAACAGCTTCATACCTCGCACCTCTCGCGTGTGGAACACCCTTCCCAATTACTGTTTCCCTGAGAGCTATAATCTCCAACTATTCAAATGTAATGTCAATTGACACCTCCAGTTACCTTGATCTACCCACTATCCTTCTCCTCATCCTTTCTTCTATCTCTCCTATCTGCTCTCGCTCCAAATCTTCTGCAACCCCCTGCATCCTAGTGACTTCACGCCTAGCTCAGGGCGTAATGCTTAAAAAAATTTACTTTGAAGAAACAGTAAATATTTTGACTAAAATTTTTAGCGAGAAAAGTTTGTTGGTAATGTATGAATCTGAGGAAAAAAGAAGACAAAAATTTTGTCACATAAGCTGGAAAAGTTAACAAGGAGTGTAAAAGATTCAAATGAAACAAACTGACTCTGGATATGTTTAAAACATGAATCTTTGTTCAAGAATTAATGGTGAAAAAAGACATAGAAATAGATGCTAGAATTCTAACGAAACTTGGACAAAATTAAAAACTAACACTACAAGAAATATCAGACAAATGTCAGAGAATCCTAAATCTGAGATGCAATATGGAAGAAATTGAAAGAAAAGAATGCATACATACACGCTAAAGAAAAATGTGGAAAAAGAAAAATTAATCCATGTTTCAGACATGGAAGGTTACATCTTGGAGACGACTGTCCCTGTTAAAATTCAAAGTACTACAAGTGTGGAAAAGTAGAACCTGAAAAGTTTTCACTGAAAAAATTTTGTACACTGTATTGCAATGGAAAAAAATAATTACAGAAAACCAAAGAAAATTTGTATATGTGAAAATTAATAATGTGGATGTAAAAATGCAATTAGACACTGGTAGTGATATAATAATCAAAGAAGCCACATAGAAAGCAAACAGAAAACCTATGTTAAAAAAAACTTAAAAAATTGCATTTGGCTTGTCAGGCAAGAAATTATTTCTTATAGGGGAAATGACTTTTAATGTTTCATTTCATAACAAGTCTGTAAAAGCTAAGGTTTATGTGTTAAAAAAAATACTACAAACTTATTCAGTACTGACTGGATAGAATTATTTGGGTTGTATGATTTACCTATAAATATTTATTGCAAAAATGTTAGTGGGCAAGCTACCAGTTTAAAAAAAATTGTGAAAATTTAAGGGAAGTGTTATATTCCATGCTAATAGGATTATATATTTAACAAATATGGTAGATAAATAAGCAAAGGTTTATTGTAATAACCAGTACAATAAGAAATAAGGTACAGTTATGTGCATGATTGTCACAAGTCAATCCAGTAGTGAGTGTTGCTATTGGAAGGTCAGTAGTTCTTGCATAAGTCTGAGTCGTACTCAACAGATCCCAGTTAGAATCCTGTAGTCCGTTGACTTACCGATACTTATAGGTAATTACTACCAGGGGTGACAGGTTATTCCATTACATCAGGAAGAATTGAAAAAATGTTTTCTGGATGTTCTGTCAGATGAATTAGGTCTGTGTTACAATGTCAAGTTGCAATTTCAAGTGAAAAAAGGGTCAATGCCAGTTTAAAACAAAATGTAGTGTACCATTTGCAGCATTGGATTAAGTCAATGAAGAATTAGACAGACTTGAAAAAATAGATGTAATTGAAAAGACTGACCATTCAAAATGGGCAGCGCCATCGGTGTATGTAAAGAAAAAATAATAAAATTTGTGTTTGTGCTGATTTTTTTGACTGGATTAAACAAATATTTAGAATCCTATAACTACCCATTACCAAATCCAGAGGAAATTTTTATGAATTGGTGGAAAAATTTTATCAAAGCTGGATCTTTCTGATGCAAATACAGGTTGAAGAATAACATTCAGAGTTAATTATAAATATGCACAAGGGATTTTATAAGTTCAGCTGAATTCCTTTTGGGGATAAAAGTGGTTTCAGCTATGTTTCAACAAGTGATTGACACTATGTTTGAAGTTTGTGATTTTGCAGTTGCTTATCTGGATAATATATTAATTAAAAGTTTATCTAAGAAACAACATATCGAGTATGTGAAATGAGTCTTTGAAAAAATATGAGAATATGGGTTCAAACTCAGCGAGGAAAAGTGCAAATTGTTTTTTGACTAAAATCAAGTACCTAAGACAAATCATTGGCAAAAATGGTGCTCAACCAAATTCATGAAGGGTAAGTGCAATTAAGAATATGCCTCCTCCAACAAATGTTACTAGGTTACAAGCATTTCTAGGACTAGCAAACTATTATCAAATCTATATATCTAATACGCACAATGTGAGAACTCCATTGAACAATTTGTTGGAAAAAGGTGTAAAATGGAACTGGACTGATAAGTGTCAGGTGTTTAGAGAATTCAAAAAAATACTAATGTCAGACTTATTAGTGCACTACAATCTGAGAGCAGAAATTGTATTGGCTTCAGATGCTAGTGATTATGGTATAAGAGCAGTAATTCTATATAAATATGATGATGGTAACATGAAAGTCATCACACATGCCTCAAATTCACTACTACTGGCAGAAAAAAGACTATAGCCAGATCAAAAAAGAAGTATTAGCAATAATATTTGCAGTGAAAAATTTCACAAATTTATACATGGAAGGATTTTTCCTTTACAAATAAACCACTGACCTCTATTATCAATTTATGATTCAAAAAAAAAAAATGAAATTCCTACACATACAGTGAATAGATTACAATGCTGGGGTACCATCTTATTAAATTACAATTTCAGGATGGAATACCAACCATCCCAAAAATTGGGGCAGGCTGATAGTTTATCAAGATTGATACCAAAAAATACTGAACCATTTGAGGACACTGCTATTCAGCATTAAAAAGTGAAATAGAAATTAAAAATATATTATGTACTATGTGAACTGCCAGTTACCCTGGAAGAAATAAAAGTAAAAGCAGAACATGACATGTTTATTTTTAAAATAAAAAAAATGACTAAAAGAAAGTAAGAAAGATAGATGATTTTCATAATGCAATCCAGGCTTGAATGTTTACTGGCTATGTGATGGAGTACTGACATTTGCACAAAGTGTAGTAGTACGTCATATTACAAAAGCAGATATTAAATGAATTTCATCGAGGACATCCATGAATTTCTAGGATGAAATCTCTTTTGAGAAGCTATGTATACTGGACCAAAATGGATCAAGATATTGAAAAATTAGTAAAATCCTGTAGAGGTTCTGCTCTGGCAGAAAAATCAACTACCACAAAATTACAACTATGTGATCAAGACTGCACATAGATTTCACAGGTTCAATAAATGGATCACATTATCTTGTGGTAAAGGTTAGCTTTACTAAGTGGCCTTAAATTTGTAAGTGCAAAAAATGAACTTATATGGTTACAATAAATTTTTTACACAAATTGTTTGCTACATATGGCATTCCAGATGCCATGATCTAAGGTAACGGTACACAATTCACTGCTTACAAATTTAAAAAATTTGGGGAAATGTTTTCAGTTGGACATATTACTACCCTGCTGTATCACCCAAGGTCAAACGGACAAGCTGAAAAGTTTGTGGGCACTTTTAAGAGAGCTTTGAAAAAAGTAAGTAATGAAAAAGTGAGAGAAAAAGCACTATAAAAATTCTTGAGAGTATACCAGATAACACCAAATCCCAATACCCTGACAGGTAGAATTGATGTTCACAAGAAAAAATTAAATCAGTGTTGGGCAAGTTATCAAGTCGAACTAGTAGAGAAGAAAACAAAGATCTACTTGGAGTGGGCTGATTCAAAATCTGACAGCTACCAATGACTATAATATATGTGACTTGTCTATTGTGTGTTTGAGCACTTTCATCAACAATGCTTGTGTCATATACAATTATTGTTATTGCTTTTGGGATGATTGGTTATATTATGTATGAACCTGGTCTTAGGTGTATTGTTGAGAATTGTGAGATTATCACATTCTTAATACATTTTCTTCTTAGTGAATCTTTTTCTCTCCTGATCAGATGGGTATTTTTAAGTTGCAATTGTGGTCAAATGTATTATAGTAAACTATCAGTGCATTTAAAATGTTGTCATGCAGCATATCTCTTCAATGCTCATATAGTCTTTTGGTGAGATTTCTGAATGTTTTGCCAATGTACATCATTGATCATGTTATACAATCTATTCTGTATATTCCTGCCTCTGTTCTGTTGTTGCTATTTCATTTGGTGCTAAATATATCTCATTTTAGAGGTGGTGTTGATGAATTTTAAGTTAAGGTTGGATAAGTTATTTTTGATGGTGGCTGTTATGGAGTTGGTAGGTAGGATTATGTGCCTGCTTTTATGTTTGTTAGTATTATTATTATTTGTGGATTTTTGTATTTTTCTCCTGTGGATTTTGTAGACTTTTCATTTGGCATTATGAAATAATTTGGTTATTGGAGAATTTAAAAATATTCTCAATGTATTCTTCAGGTAGGAACTGGAGACTATAGATTCTAAGAGCACTTAAATAAAAGCCTATGCTAACTCTGGATTTTATTTTGAATACTATTATACATTCTACAAACACACACACACACATATATATATATATATATATATATATATATATATATAGGCAAAAAATATAGTTTTAAGATATGCTATATTTATGGGCTAAAGTTCTTAATATCAGGGATAGAACATATATAAATATAAAAAAGATGGACATTGACATCAACACCAAGTGGCGACAGTCTGTTCCATTCAGTGAAACAGACTGTCGCCACTAAGTGTTGACTTCAATGTCTACTTTTATGAATGCATATATATATATATGTGTATATATATATATATACACACACACACACACACACACACACTCTCTCACACATGCACAGATGAATCTGTCAGTAGGTTCTAATACCAGTTGCAGATGGTGAAATCATCTAGACTCAGTATATCTAAAGAATTTCATTGGTTGATCAACACTTGCTTTCAAAAACAGTTAGATTAGAATTTAAACATTTTTACCATAGGTGTTTTCTTGGTGTTGCTATAAAGAGAAAAGAATAACAATTTTATCTGAAAACAAATCATAATATAGAATTGGACAATTAGAAAATCAATTTTTACATTAAATAGCAATAAAACAATCATTATACCATACATGATGACAGCTAATTAAATTTTTTTAAAGTCTTGATGACTGCAGATCCTCAGTAGTTGATTTTTTTTTTGTGAAATATCTTGAATAAACATTGCGATTGGAAGATATTACTGCTTTCTTTTCAAATCATAATGTCATTGCAGATGTTCTAATGTTTTGGTTATTTTAATGATTCCTTTTGAAGATCAAATTCAATAATATTTTTTTTTCCTCTATCTCTTAAATTATTTTAAAAACCTTCAAAAATTTCTGTGTTCCTGCTTTTACTTCAGTTTCTTCATCTTCATTATCATATGACTTAACAATTTCTTCCAACTGCTCGTTCTTTTAATTCATCAGTCTCAGGTTAGCTTTTATAACAGTTGTACTATCACTGAGGCTCCTTGCCTTGAACATTTTTGGACTCAGGTTAACATGAGATTTCAAGTAGAATTCACATATATGATCTATCACTAAAGATACTTGGAAAAAGGTTGCTTCCTTGTACCGCTCCAGAAGGTACCTGAATCCTCCTGCCATTCTTTATCTTTACAAGAGTCAGATCAGGCCAAAATGGAGTATTTCTACTATAACTGGGATGGTGCTGTTGAATCCTAACTTTACAGCCTTGAAAGAGTTCAAAAGTATTTATGCAGCCTTGTGGGTGATTATTTTCAATCCTACAGCCCCTTTCACACAGACAAAATATTTCAAGGCAATTACTACACTTGCCATTTCAACAGCAAATTATAAGATCATCTAAACTTCTTAGTTCCACCAGCTAGGACCCACCATGCCACATACACAGAGTTGAATCATCTGCATTCCCTTTATATTCTATTGGTAAGAAAGAAGTTCCATTCAGAGGGCTTCTTCCTGAGAACTGCTACTTTGTGAAACAGATTCACAAGTGGATGCTTCGTCAATCACTACAAACTTGACCTCTTTAAATTTGGGGGTCAACCATTATCTATTCTACCTATACTCATAATCTACTCTTATTTCCTTCCTTTTCCAAACATACAATTACCTCATTCTACCTTGAATGGTTTTTAAGCTTTTTACTGGATGAAAATTTAGTAAAAAACAGCCAAAAAAAACCCAAAAAACAAACCATCACTTCATTCTTTCTTTCAGCAGCCATTTAATGTTTCTGATTTTCATTTATTCATTGCTATTTTGATGAATGCTATTGCCTCCCTAATAGTAAGTATTTTTCTGGGTTAAATAATGTCAAGATTAGGGTCTGTATCAATTGCTGTCCAAATACCATCAAATACCAGGCAGGTGTATATGACCTTGAAACTCTGAATCATGCCTTGTTCGTGAGGCTGAAACAATAAGGTTATATTTAGAGGTAAAAATAAAATCTGGTGATACTTATTTTCAGAGCAAACATTCAAGATGTCCTGGTACATTGTCTATTATTAAAAATTTTCAATCTTTCCTCTTGCAAGTATTTTTTTCACTTTGTTGGAAATGTTTTGTAAATAGAACTCCCATCACCCAAACTTTGTGACTATGTTGTCAGAATACAGACAGGTAATTTTTGTTTTTTCTTTTATTTTATATTAATAGAAGATTTGCTTTTCATTATATCCTTTCTTCACATTTTCACGAGTAATCAGATATTCCTAAAAGTGTTTGTATCACTACAATGCTTTCTGACACACAACACATAGCCATCAATTAGAACTCATTTTCTGTTCATAACTTCCACCCAAAGGCTAAACAAAGTATTAAGAAAATAGAAATTTTGTTAGAAACAAAGAAAAGAATGCTTAATGAAATAAATGTGTAATATCAGTCCTACTATATGGCAGTGAATGTTGGACAATTACCTCACCAAGAAAGTGGAGACTTGAAGCAACAGAAATATGTTATTACAGTAGAATAATGAGTCAGTACCATGGACAAATAATTTTTAAGGAATAGAGAAATAAAAAAGACACTAATACTTAGAAAGAAACTGTTGAAATTTCCAGGAAATATAATGAGGAAAGAGGGCTTGGAGAATTTGTCATACATAGGATACAGTGAAGTCAAGAATTATAGAGAGCATACACTAAATAACTTACTTTACAAGCTTGGGTAAATGGATGGCAGATCGGGGAGCGGGGTGGATAGTAAAAAACAAACAGAGTTATGCAGGATAGGAAGTTGTAGAGAAGAGGCATGACACCTTGAAGAAAGAGGGGAATCTTCCACCGCTAATCTTAATACCTTTTTCTATTTTTACTGGACAATTTTTATCTATAATTTCAGCTGTTTAAGAACTATACTGACCCAGATTTTTCTTTCCTTTTTAATAATTTTATGAATGGAAGATTTCTTTTTTTATCATATTTTTGCAGCTTCTGACTACTTTCATTATCAACTGAAACATTTTTTTTTTTTTTTTTTGTACTTAAAGGAAGCCCTTTATGGCTTCTCCTTTGCATATTAGAATTGTCTGAATTATTACACTTGTAGTGGCTTTGGTGCCAAAATGGAATTTAATGGTTGTGTGTTAATGTATATTGTAGGTGGGTGCATGTTCATATGTAAAAAAATGAATGAAAAAAACATACAAAAACTTGAGTTTCTACTTTGGACCACTTATTGTTTTTTATAGAACCTGTAGGGAAACAAAGTTCTCCATGTCTCTTGGGTATGTCCATTTTCCTTTTTGGTCTGGAAGTTAAAGTAAGTACAATCATCAATATAATGTTTGTGCTTAAGTCAGCCTTTCGCTGAGTAGGAATTACCAAAGGAAAGGTTGATTTTCTTCATAGGCGGCAGTTTTGATAGAAACATGCAAATGCCATATGTTAGAAAGTGGAAAATAGAGTTCAATTATCAGTGGACTGTTTCCCTGTGGGGGACATAATTTTCCATGTTATTCTACATCTTGAAAAGTGAAAGAAAGAGGAAGGAAATGTTTGTCTTTTTATAGAATTTAGACAGAACACCTAACAGGCATTTGACAAAGTAAAGTGGGATAATAAAATTTCTGGTTCCTTTATTACTAGCATCATGGGAAAAGATATTTAAAAAATTTTTTTTTTTATTATTCATTATTATTATTTTATTTATTGATTTTATTTCATTTCTCCACATCAATATTAATAAAATATTCCCTTTTAAGGTAAAATTAAGACAAACATTAGCACTACAATACTTAATATTTTGCATTGATTGCTTTTTCACTCTATAATATAAGGACATTTGATGACAGAAGAGAAAAACTCCCCTAGATAATAAATATATTTAACTTACTCAACAGACTAGCAATAAAGATTAAATGGACCAGACATTTCAGTATTTAATAAACAAAAGCATTTTTTTTTTTATTAATTTAAACTTTTCACCTCACAGTTTAATGATTTAGACTTTGAGGATATTTAAATTTGTTTTTATATTTTAAAAATACTATGACTATTAAAGTATTTTGTCCAGTGGAGCTCACTTTCATTTGCACTTCTTAGGCAGTGTTATAAAAATTGATCTACTAAGGTATTTTGTTGCTGCCATACATCCCTCTGTCTTTTCTACAAATACTTTTCACGGTAACTGCTCCAACAATCTACTTTTGCTGGTTCCCAAACTGCATGAATTTAAACGTGCTACTATTTTGGCATCTCAATCCCACCCTTTCACTGTCAAAACCGTTAAAAGTAGCCATCTCTTCTACTCCAATAGCTTTGTGTATCACACTTCCCGTCTGTGGAACTCTCTTCCTCTTACTTGCTTCTCTAATAGCTATAATCTCCAAATATTCAAATGCAATGTCAGTCAACATCTCTAGATACCTTGATCTATTCCCCCATCTTTCTCTTCATCCTTTCCTATGTCATGCCTCTTTACTCTTGCTCCCACTCTCTGTAACCCCTTGTGTGCTACTGGCACCCCCACCTTGCTGGGGTGAAATGCTTTAAAAGAAAACAAAAACCTTTAGACTTTAATATGTTAGGACCTTCCATAGATTTGTTTATTGTTTGTTTATTGTTATTTATATTTTTATCCTTTCAAATATATTTTGCAATATAGTTTAGGTTAATAAAAGTTCTGAACGCAAAAAAATTGATGATAATCCCAACTACTGATAAGTGAAACTACGGTTGCTGATTTTGAAGATGGTGTGATCCTCCTGTACATATATATATATTACTATATAAGTTACAGACATTACAGTCCAAATACATTTTGTCTGTAACTTTTTGTTGTATTAGAATTATCATCCTTTTAATGACATCTTTTATATTTATATATTTAAAGATTCACATGTGGATATATTTTAATAATAGTATAGCTGGCCATTCATTTATGAATACACCTCTTTGCTCAAGCATATTTGTGTTCATTCAACATCCACAAAATCAACCAGTAGTTTATACAGCAACTATACTGAGTGGTCTTTAGTTACAGTTTCCAGGAGAGAGCACATAATCTGATATGGCTAACAGTTTGAACAAAGCTACTACATTCAAATCCTCAGATCATGATGACTTGTGACTTCATGGTAGCGCAACCATCCCTGGGTTCTGAACCATTTCATCTATCTAATTTCATTCACAATGTTTGGGTCAAACTGTGGTAAGATTTTTGGGGACTTCCCAATGGTTCCACATGCTGGGATCATTTCTCCAGGCTGATTTTATCATGAAATCATCTTCTTGACAGACTGACCCTGGTAAGATTCAAACCCAGGTCTCATAGTTGGAACATTAACACTTGGCTCTGTGCCCAATTGTAACAATAGTAATGTTTTGACAGCATTAGTAAATTAGTATATATATATATATATATATATATATATATATATAAAAATGAAATGCTGACTCTCCCTACAGAAAACCATAAAGATTATTTACATTATTCGGACTATTGTCCTCATCTTTGTCACCATATTTATTACAACGTTTCAACCATTGTACACTCTGGCCTTCTTCAGGTGGTTGGAATGTCGAATTTAACCTTTTATTTAATATTTATAAAGGGGAGACAGGCCACCTCCTTATGGTAAGGCTTCAAGAACACCAGAAAGCTGTAACACGAGGGAAAGTGGAAAAATCAGGCATGGCTGACCACATATGGAGAGAGAAGGGAGATCACCGCCCTCTGTGGAATCAGGTTGAGATCATGGACAAGGAACATCATTGGAAAACTTGGAACTTAAGGAATCAGCACATATGCTAGACCACAAAAATCTCCTGAGCCGACCAAGCATAGAAATGAATACACTATGGGAACCAGTAATGAGGAGTGCATACACAGATGTCCTCAAGGACACATGGCACAGTGGATAAAGGCGTTGGTTAAATCCAGTTCAATACCCAGTTAAGTCAGTGGAGAACTTTCACAGGGAAATTAACAGAAGATAACTGATAACATGGTATGTGGAACTAGAACAGTCTACCCCAGTGAGCGAAATAAGGAAGAAGGCTGGAGCATACAATGGCCAAAACGTAATAAATATGGTGAAAAAGATGAGGACAATAATGTAAATAATGTACAAAATAATGTACATAATACCTCATCTCAGAAATATAGACAGAAACCATAAAGATGATTAACACTGGGAAACACTTGGTCTTGATGGTAGTTCAATTGAAGTTTTACTTCATGGTGGTATAAATTCTGTGAAAAGAATGCCAATTTTTTTTAAATATCACTATATATAAACATATACGTACTATACATATATGCAAGATTTTTGATTCGGTCTATCAGATAAGTCGTTTGAACTTTCTTTGTTGAGTTTGTTGAATATATATATATATATATATATATATATATATATATATATATATATATATATATATATATAGTGAGAGCACATCAGTAAGTTTGTAACCTAACATAAAATAGTATTTGAAAGTTTCACTGTATACTACTCAAGCTTTTATATTCTGAAGGAGCCACTGTGACTGAGTGAATGTGTTGAAAATGATTTGTGCTGGATATTTCACACTGAAAAATCCTCCATAGTAAAGAAGACCAGTAAAAAAATTGACAGCAATCTAATCAAGACATGAATTAAGAATAATCAATATTATCAATGTGATGTTGAAAATAATTTGCATCAGCTTAGATATGTTTGTCTATTTGATATTAAGCATAAAAAATCTAGCAGACTGTATTACTATGTTTGATTCACTATTTATATATTATATATTCCATTATTTAAACAAATTGTAATGGATGAGAAAAAGATTTTATAACAATGTAAGATTCAAAATATCATGGAGCAGGTAAAATGAAATACTATTAACAATACCAAAAACTTTTTCATTGAAAGATGATGCTGTGTATATCATAGGATTGGAAAAGTTTCCTCTACTATGAGTTGCTTTTGCAGAATCACTTAAATAATTTGAAAAACTACTGCTCCAAGACACATGATGAGGGAAGAGGGCTTGGAGAATTTGATACTCACAGGACATATTGAAGGCAAGAGAGATAGAGAAAAACAGCAAGTAATCTACCTAATGAGCTTGTGTAAATGGATAGCAGAACAGGGAGTAGGAGAGATGGTGAAAAGACAAACTTTACTAAGAGCTACAAAAGATAGTGTGTTGTGGAGAGCTATGATTGCCCACATACTGAAGAGACACAGCACACAGAAGAACACTGTTCCCACTGAGACCAAATAATGACAAAAAGCATCCAGAATTATGTAATTCAAAAGTAGAATATACAATCAAGATAACACTAGATGGCATGTTTCTTTAGTGACCAGATAAAAAGTATTGCTGCTTGACTGGGAAATTTTCACTCATCCACTATATCACCAAATATTGCACTTTGCACTACCATTTATTCCTGTCTTTGCAGAATTCTCTTAATGGAAATAATTTAAATTTTCTGAAAGACTGCAAAAGTCATCTAGAGCAGTTTGCTGAGAAAGATAAATTTTCTGGAAGGATGGAATAAAGAAGTTGCTTGAAAAGTAGCTGAAGTTCAGAAAGCAAAACAATAAATATGCTACTCAATGAATTTAATACTAAAAATAAGAATTACTGGGTTTTATTTGAACTCAATAAACCGAAGAATACACAAATAATTGAGTATACCTGTTCAACTAAAAAGAAAAAAATAGAAAGCAGTAAAACATTAAAGGATGGCCTTGATGAGGCTTTGCAGGAGACTGCATTAAGTGGTTACATCTGTGGCATTTATCACATCCACAATAGCAATATTCAATGAGTCTTTAGTATTGTATTGTATTAGTAGTTGAAGGTATTCAAACCAAAAGAGCTTGTAAACTGCATATTGAGGGTAACATGATCACAAAACTTCATGGCCAGCTACATCTGGGTTACATGCAGGGCTGGATTATCCTTTAGGCTAGTATAGGCTGCAGTCTAGGAACCCTTAAGCTTTTTGTCATACCTGAACATACCTATTCTATTATTAATAGACTCTCCCACACATAATAAGTAGTAGTAGTAGTAGTAGTAGCGGTTGCCAGTTGGGCTCAGTGGTGTTGAGTGAGTCAGTCAATGTCGGACATTGAAGCATCAACCATCACTACTAGATTGCTGCGTCATTAACTCTTATTTCAAGTTCCTAACGTTTTGTACATCGGACCCTTTTTAGGATCGACTTAGCGAAATACAAGCCTCCACTGTGAAAGCTACTCTACAACACTTTTATAAAGCAATGATTTTAATTTTCTAGATGTTTAACTTCTAAATAGTTTCATAAATTAAAATATCAATATGACAAACTCATATTTATTTTAATTGTTTTATTGTTATAATGCTGGTTATAAAAAATATATTTTTTTACTATGGTTATGTTGAAATAGGTCCCCCAATTAGGTTTGCAATAAATAGTAAAATAGTGGTATTTCTTAAAGATTATTTCTATTGACAAACAAAAGATAGCTATTTTAGTTTATTTAAAGAATTTGCAAATTTACTTCAAGTTATGTAAATGTCACTAAAATATATCACAAGTAAAAAATATTCAAGATGGATGTGGGCAAGTTAGATGGTGGCTCCATCTGGGAGATGGGAGCATATTTTTATTCACTTAAGGGGCCCATAAGGTCATAATCCAGCCCTCAGGACTTGTGAATTTTTTTTTTTTTTTTTTGGCATCACCATCTTGACCAGAAATGCTTGAATTTACCATCTTGTATCAAGTGATTTTGGCTAATATGTGCCCCTTGTGCATGTATGCTGGCTACACAAGACATTGGGTTTTTGGTTCACCTTGGTAGGTTCATAGATACTTCAAATGCAACAGGCTGTATCAGTCATCTGACATTTGTATATTTTGGCATACATGAAACTGGCAGTAATAAAAAAAATTCCAGTTATAAAATTAAATAGTGTTTCTGATTTGCCGCAAAACAAAGAGCACTGTATTATTTATTTTTTCCCCTTGGTGGTAAAATTATTTATTTAAAAGTATGTGTGTGTGTGTGTAATATATATATATATATATACATATATATACACACACACACAGTTCCATGATTTCCAAAAGTTAAATTGAGATGGAGAGAAGTGTCGCTATGCAAGACTCCAGTTGCATTTTCAACTTCTTCCTATATTTTTACCCATGTGGGATATATAAAAAAAAAACTTACCTTTTGATATATATATATATATATATATATATATATATACACACAACATGTAACAGATAATTTGTCGTCTAAATTATGCAAAAATGAAAATGACAGATATATTTAACAAAATTACACATAAATATCTTGAACTTTTAAAGTAATTTTATTCAATAAAATCACCATTGGCTTCAACAACGCTCTTCAGACAATGTCAGTATCTCCTGCAACTCTTCTGAATGGTCTTCTAAAGTTGGTGAATGCTGCAATAATCCTTGCCTTCAGTTCATCTTTGGTGTTATAAGGAGTTGTATTGGTCTCATACTCAACTGCGCCATACCCATAATAATCAAGGGGGTTGCAGTCTGGGGAGTTAGGTGGCTAGATGTAAGGGGTGATGTGGTCACAGGAATTGTCTTCCTACCATAACTGGGTTCTCCTGCTTGTGAGACAAGGTGCAGAGTCCTGTTATCAGATGTAAGGTCCTCCAGCAGCCACCTTCTTGACCCATGCCAGTACTACCTCCTCAAGACACTTGATGTAGCCCTCCATGTTGAGTCTGAGGGCCAGTGGGAAGATGAATGGAGGCATAATTTTTTTTCCATCACTAGTGATCACTCCTAACACCATGATATTACTGGATATATCATCCAACTCTTTCTGAATCCTCTGCACTGTTTTCAGATTGACAACCAAACACTCTGAAATATTTGTATTGGAGGTTCCAGCATGAATGAAAAGCAGTACAGCATGCTGTTTCAAAATTTCTGGTGGAGTGAATTGCATCTTTTTCTCACAGATGACCCTCTTTTTCTCCAACTTCCCCTACTATACTGTGCAGTCAACAAAATCAAAAACAAACATATACATATATATATATATATATATATATATATATATATATATATATATGCACACCCATACTATATGCCAAATTTTGAGTTTCAGCCTCTCTGTTTGGTAATCAATAAATTTCTAACCTTTTTTGGTCTTATTAATTGTTAAGTAATTATCCAATTAGTGCATAGCATCCAATTTTTTAGAGAGAGGCTTTGCATAACATTTGAAATCCGCCAAGTTTATGATTACCATTAACCAGGCTAAGAGAGCTCAAATTTTAAGAAAATGTTATGTAGTAATGGGTTAATTTTGTTATTATTATTGAATATATTAATAAAAACCTTCAGGAAGAGAAAGTCCATACATCAGGCCTATAGTGTAATATATATATATATATATATATATGAAGACATCTGTATAAATGTATATATTTCCTGTCAATAGACAAAAGAAATATAAAGAAAAAAGACTGTAACAGCCCAACTGCTGTGAAGACTAGTGATTGCTTTAACTACTGAAAGTGAAAGTTAAATTCTCAGTAAAAACATCAACTGCCAACTTATATTCAGGCTCAGTATATTGTGGTTGTTTTTCTCTCATTATGATGACCAAGCGTTATACACAGACATGGAAATTCTAATATGCTGTCCAAATTTTTCATTCCTATTTGTTTTTGGTTTTTTGTCATTACATTTTTTTTATATTTCATTCTCTTTTTTCTCTTATGCATACAAACACACATAGAAAAACAATGTTATACTACAAACATCTAATAAGAATATGAGACTAAATTTTTCACATATAAAATTAGTGAAATCCATTACATTAACATTGAATGAAGGATATGTGATTTTAGGTCTTTCTTTGAATATTCAATTTTCATGCATGGCTGTGAGAGATTCTCTTCCTTCCTTTATAATTTGTGCATTAATATAACTTCCTAATAGCCAGTTGTCTTTATATCCTAAGTTCAACTCTGTTCACTTCCTTATTTATATTGCTACCACCACCGATATTTGAAATCTGTTTCTGTACTGGATGACTTTGAGGTTACCTTATAGTTCAACCCTTCAGGCACCTTTTGACTTTTTGAGGTGACACCAAGTACAAATCTTACTTTAGTATCTCTTAGGGTGATCACGTTAGATATTGGGGTTACTACAGATCGACTTTTCTTGGATCATTGTTCCTGATGAACATTAAATTCATTTCTGTCCTCTGTGAATCACAAAATACAGATACAAAAGATAAATGTTCAATAGCAATAATATTAATTTAGATCTGTGGAGAGAAACGAATGTGTGCGTGTGTGTGTGTGTGTGTGTGTGTGTACCAATCATTTATTAATTTATATTTTTTACTTAACTTTTCCTGTTTCCTTAAAAATTGTAAAATTTGTATATTATAGTGGCTAAACCTCCAGTAAGTACTCATACAAAATCAATATAGACAACCTCCTGTTCTTGTCTAGGGGAGATAATTTATAGTTTCTATTCTTTACATATTTAAATTAAACTATCATTACAGGTATAGTGAGTAGTTTAACACTGAGCAACTCAGAAACCAAAATCAGCAAGCCAAGTTTGAATCTCAGCCATATTCATTACATCCACTTTCACACAAATACACTTGGAAAAATATGACTCTATATCCATCAACTAAGGGTTAAATAGTAAGACTGACTGGACTCTCTTGCTATGAATTGGCAGTCAGTTTAGGAGAAAGAAAAACTCAATTCAGAACCAACCTGAAAAAGGAAGGAATCTCTCGAGCTAATCTTGCACTTATAGGATATAAACGTCTATATTTTACAGCCAATAAGTGAAGCACAAATAAGAGATGCCTACATGATGAGTCCTAGTCATGAAGGTCTGACCTGGTGGAACCAGGAGATGCAGTTCATCTGAAAATTTTCCATGGTAGTAGTGATATAGCAGTGATAGAGAGGTTGGAG
Source organism: Acanthosepion pharaonis (assembly GCA_903632075.3). Taxonomy (NCBI): domain Eukaryota; kingdom Metazoa; phylum Mollusca; class Cephalopoda; order Sepiida; family Sepiidae; genus Acanthosepion; species Acanthosepion pharaonis. The sequence continues at coordinate 888,228 of CAHIKZ030001472.1, read as the reverse complement.
TGTGGAAAATAACTCTTCTCCAACAATATCTCAGAGATGCTTTTGAACTCTATCAAGACTGGAAAGAGAGGTCTGGGCTGCTTCTGCCCAAATATGGCAACAGTACTTGATTTTTGGCCTGGTCTGACTCTTATAAAAGTAGAGGATAGCATGAGGAGTCAGGTACTTGATGGAGATATATAGGGAGCCAATTATTTTAACTGAAGACAAATTATGTATTGAATTATTTTTTCCTGCTATTATACATTTTAACAGTATATTGATTTTTAATAATTTTTCTTTTAGTTTGCAACATAGAATGACATATTTTTTATTATAATTAATATAAATTATTCTTTTTCTTTTTACCATGTCACTTCAAGATGTGAGCGATCATAGATCTATATAACTTCCTATACTTCTAGCTCTTAGTAAGGGTTGTCTTTTAATCAATTTGGCATCCTTTTATATCTCTGTAAAATAAATTAGAATTATTTGTTTGCTTCTAATTATTAAGCAATTTCATTAAAAAAATATTTTATAAGATGCAGAAAAAAAATTTTAAATTAATAAATCATGTTTAATTCTATGCTAAAATAAATAGAAAGTTGTCAAAGTTAAAGTTTTTCAATTCAGTTTCAAGCCATGCTTAAGTTTTAATACTTTCAGTTTGAGTTGATTTATAAACTTATAAATTACAGTTTTAAACCATGGTTAAAAACCAAATCAAAGATTTTAATGGCAAATCCACAAACTAATGACTGCAGATTCAAAATATGTCAGACCATCAAGCACCAGATTAGAGAAGTTAGAATTGTACATGAACTTTTACAGCTTTAATTTCCTTATTCCTCGCATACACAATTCTCTCGCTATTCTATTATTATTTCCATGGCAAATATTTTGACAAGCTCTATTCATTAGTTCCACCAGTTCAGACCTTCACAGCTAAGACTTGCCATACCACATTCATTGGGACAAACCATCCTCATTCCTTTCATATTCTATTAATAAGAAGACAGTTCCATTCTGACAGCTTCTTCCCTTGAAACATTACTTTGTGGAGTAGACTCCTGAGAGGATGCTTCCCTGATCATTATCTTTCCTATATATCCTCAAAATCTGTACTTCTTAACTCTTCCTCTTACATTCATACAACAACCACATTCAGTAAAACTCTACTTTGAGTGGCTCTTAGGTATTTTATTAGGTGAACAATTAGTAAAAAAAATTCTGAAGTCTTCCAGAACCTGAAGTATTTCTATTATTTTTTTATTTGTAATAATGAATCAGAAGGGTATATAATATAATAATAATAATAATACATATAAATAATATATTTCTCATATATGTTTGTGGGTGTGTCTGTAGAATAGTGGTTATTGATGCAGAGAATGGAATTGTCATGCTGAGTTCAAGTTCAAGCCAAAGCTTTTGTGTTTACTCTTGTACAAATACCCTTGAAAAGGTATAAATTTATTTTTTCTCCTTATAGCTAGGAGTTAATAGCAGAGAGATTGGACTCTGGTTGGCAACTAGTCTTAGAGAAGGATAACACTGAATTTTTAAAATTCAAAACTGGTTAAGTATAGGGATAGCAACTCTGCCACATAAAAACCTACTTGCTATACAATGCATTGTGTGATGACACCATGGCCTTGTACTTCACAGAGGAATCTATAGGAAATATATACATGGTGATTGCAGCATTTTGCTCGGATGAGTGCCGCCCTCTAACCCACACATCATTTATGGTTTCCATCTTATTTCAATGTTCATGGCCCCTAAGATGACTCTTGAGCCCAGCCTTCTATTTCATAGGTATCAGGGATATATGACAGATAAATTCTGTATTCTTGATTGGGTTGATTGTATCTGCATGCCTTACAACTCTCTTGTGTAGCATGTGACTCCTCAGTTCAGATGATGATCTGCCAACAAGACAGATGTTGTTGGCAGCACAGTGAGGCAGGTTGGCATAGTTGTTATGATGATCTTTCAAATGGTTTACCTAACATGCATACATACATATATATATATGTGTTTGTTTGTAAGGGATTATTGGAAAGTTTTTAGCCTAAATCAGTATTTTGGTCATTGAGATAATGATTTTGGGAAGTAGCTCGAGCAGAGAACTTTTCAACACCCCCTTTTATATATGTTCTTTCTTTATTACACATGCTTATAGAGGGATAGATACAACCAGAAGTCATTAAAGAGAACTTGTTATAAATATATTTATAAACCTCTTGTGGAACAAAAGCAATAGTTCATTCACACTGTTTATATAATTTGTAGAATGAAATGTGATGTTGAAACAAAGTCTAAATAAATATTTATATATTTACATTTATTAATAATTTATTTAATGTGCCATCATACATGAGGTGTTTTGTATATTACGAGACAGTAACACTTGGTATAAGATGGAGTTTTAAAATATGTATATATATATATATATATATATATATATATATATGCATACACACTGCTTTAAGATGTACATTTTGAGTGTTTGGCATACCCTGTGAAAGATATTCTCACTCTTTCTCTTTCTCAGATCTAAGCCATCAGCATGTTGGTGGATACTTTTATCTATTCTATAATGCGAAACATAATGTGACCTTATATATTTATTAATTATTCAACCTGATCTCGCCTATTTGATAATGGAATGTTTCATTGTTATGGTAACAGGAGGTTTAACTTGACACCAATAAATGCATATGTGTCATTATAACCATAACAACAGAATATTTCATTAGTATGTAGGGGAGATCAGGCTTCTAACATTTTTTTTAATCATTTCACCCCAAGCAAGGCATTAATGCCACTAGTAGACAGGGGATTACAGGAAGTGAAAATGAAAGAAAAGACTGAGGACAGGGAGAACTGAAGAAAGTAGAAAAGATGAACAGGGTTCAAGAAAACAGAAAATTGATATTGCATTTAAATTTTTGAAGATTGTAGTTATCAGGGAAGCAAGGAAATGGAATGGAGTTACACTGGTGGGAAGTGCAAGGAAAAGAACTGTTGGAGTAGAAGTGGTGGTTGCATTTAGATATTTCAACAGCAAAATGGTGGAACCTAATTGCCAATCTAGTAGCATGATTAAATTCATGTATTCTGGGTACCCAGGTAAAAAGCTCATCAGAGCAGTTGCCATTACTTTTTATTTCTTTTATTCCATGTTTGCTTTCTTTTTTTGCTTTTTTTACTTTTAATGATTTGAAAAATGAAAAATTAATTGGATAGATAAAAATTCTTGATTAAATATGCACAAAATGTAATCACAGCAGCTGTAAAATTATTGAAATCTTTTTTGATGGTATGGGTAAACTAAAATATGAAAATTACTGAATTGTTACTGAGATGTTTTTAATGTATTTATTTAATAGATTCACAAAAATGCTTGTTTCTATATAAAGTAATGATTTGCAAAATGCAAAATATGCATAAACTGAAAAAAGACTATAAAATCCTTTAAATTTCTATATGATATTCATATGTATATGGCTTTTTCCCATATGTATGCACATACACTCTCTCTCACACACACACACACACATATATGGTAATATTATCCTTACAATATAAAAACATTTTAGGCACTGATTGACTAAGAAGCAGCCAGTGCTACTTTCAGTTGAAATTTATAAAATGTTTTTATTAAAATGATTTACATGAAAACCATTCCTAAAAATATAAATTAAGTATGAAAATGACTACAGTATTGCCAAAGATTCATCTGTAGACAACACATTAAAAAAATCCACTTATAAGATGGCAATTATTAGAAATTTACAAAAGCTAAAATGGTCTAAGCTTTTTGCATGGTTATTGTAGCTTAAATAAGTCTGTATTGCTGTAACGTCACTTGTACAAATCACAATATTGCTGGTTCAATTCATAGTCCTCGCTTTCTTCTTCACACGTCACTACCTATAGCCAATGTTTCTATCCCCTTTTTCATTGCTCCAGCACTCTTTTATCAGGCCAACACCGCGGTTGCCCAGCCAATCAGCGTTCTTCGCTGTTATTCTTGGTTACACAGGCAAATTGCCTCCTCCAGTTCGACCAATCAGCACACAACTTGCTATTGGTGGAAGCATGTCAGACTGTACAAAAAACCCTCATCATTGCACATACTGCTAGAATGGCTGGACGTGAGAGTAATGCCATTTTCACAAAGCAAACTTGCTGATGTCATGTGCCGCACATTAAGGTAAGACACTTATTTTCCTATACACCAGATGCAAGCCACTCTGGCTCGCTTGCTTCTACGGGGCTATTCACCACAGTTATATATATATATATATATATATATATATAACAAAGACTGTGTTTTGCCAAAAAGAACGTTTCACCAAGGTATTTCTGGAAGCTAATGTTTTTTTAAACATGCAGGTTTTGAAATTACATTGCTCAGTATTGACGGATAGAGTATTAATAATAATAATAATAAAAGTTTACTTATGTCTATTCAGAGTTTTACAGATCCTTGAAATCCGCTCATCATGAGAGAAAAGTATTTTTGATTTATTTTTCATATAAATAGAGAAATATGACATAAAAATAAATCAAAACTATGTTTGTCTCCTGATTAGTGTATTTCAAGAATCTTCAAGATAAGTAGTCATTATATATATATATATATATATATATATACATACAGAGAGAGAGAGAAAAAGATGGTTATTAAGCTTTTTTTGTAGGCTATCACACTGAATTTGATTCTTACCTGGAAACTCATTACAATGCATCAAAGTTTAACTTCTAATATGAAAACAGAGAGAGAGAGAGAGAGAGAGAGAGATATCAACTAATCATCAAATCAAAACATATAATAATCATCAATGTGTATTTATTTATATATTTCCAATCTCAGCTGTAGTGGCAAGAGAGGTAAATCAACTTAAGTTAGTAAATTCATGTGTGATTACTTCCCTTAGTCATTTTAATAATCTATACAAATAAAATATTTATCTGCATTTAGACAAAATTACTTTCCGAGCAAAATGAACTATTTAATTAATCAGTTCCTTTACAGTCGTATTTGTTCTAGCCTTTCAGATGAGACACTCAGATACTTTTGTCTATTAAGTGATTGTCTTGCTTCAAATTGGGCTTGTTGCTGCCATCTTTCTAATATTGTTGCTAATCTTTTTCTTCCAAAATATTTCCATTTCATTGTTATATTAAACTCAATGAATTTTTAACATAAAATGATATTGAACAAAAATTGATTTATATAATACCAGGATTAATCAATGAATAATAATAAATTACAGTTTAAATATTTTTTTCTCATTGTGTTTCACTCTTTTGTCTATTTTCTCATTCAATTCAACACTTAGTTTCTGTTCGTAAACACCAATGCTTTCTCAACTTCCAAATGACAACCTGTAACCTAATAATAACCTTCTAACAAGACAATGACCCAAAACATAATTTGAAAAACACCTCGGAATGGTTTAAGAGCAACAAAATTAGAGTAATCAAATAGCTCTCTCAATCATCTGACTTAAATCCAGTCAAACATTAGTGGCATAAAGTGAAAATTACTGGCTATATAAGGAAGCCATCAAAGCTGAGCAATTTGGGGTGATTCTGTATAGATGAATGCTTAAAGATATAAGTCAAGAGATACAGAAAGCTTATAGAAAGATACATAAAATGACCTGATTCATTGCCAGATTATTATAAAATACCTTGTTATTTGCTTCCAAATGATTGACCCACACAGTCCCAGTAACTCTCACTTTTACTCTACAACATCAGAGTAGTTTTAAACATATTACATTTCAATCAGCCACCACATATATTTTGGATACAATGATCTCTGTTCTAGGAATTTTGCCAGTCTGGCTTCAAATTTCACTAATTACAGCTGGAGTCATTCACATTTCGACAAGAAATTCAAGTAATATATTTTGATGGTCTCTTAGATAAATGAATTTATGAGCTGTTTTTTAAATTTATCAAAAAAATCTGGAGTTTTCTGTAATCAAGATTAAATATTGCATTCAGAAAAAGGATGCAAGTTAAATTTTTAGTCATTTAAAAAGTGTTAACCCAATGCTGATAGATATGGTATTTGGAAATTATTACCAACACAAGAATAAACAGTTGCATCTCCTGACAAATGGATATAGTGATTCCTGGGGTGTCCGTCTGCAACACTCTGAAGTCATGATGCTGAAGGTAACATTGATCAGCTAAGTGACAAACCTTTTTCTTGTATTAATTATATATATATATATATATATATGATGGGTGTAACAAAAAGGTTTTGATATTTAATAAGTATTCAAGTAATTGATATTTTTCTCTTATTTTTTGAGATTCAGAAAGTTGAAGGTCTGGAATTTTATTATGGATAAGTTTACAATGAATGAAATTGTATGATTTTTCTTTTTTTGAAAATCAACATCCAATTGTGCTTACACAGAGAGCATACCAATGTGAATTCCATGTGTGAAATCCAACCACTGAATCAATGAATTGCCATTTGATAGGGTGTTTTCAACAAATGGGCTGTGTACATGACTTGCCAAGATGTAGGAAACCAGGTTCAGCTTGCACAGAAAATATTGAACATGTATTGATCAGCATAGAAAAAGCACAGTGAATGTCCATTTGAAAACATTCTTTGCAGCTGAATGTGTCTTAAACATTATTATGATGCATTATGAAATATTTACACCAGTATCCGTACAAAATCCAATTGATACAGGAAACAAAGTAGTTTATAAGCAGTGGCTTAACATAGATTGTTGAATTCAAGAGCTAATGAATGAAGATGAAAATTTTATTTATCATGTGACTACCATGAATGTGAAACCTGTATAATCATCCTGTTCAAAAATGCACATCTGAAGTCTCCCCTGGGTGAAAGTTGGCATCAATGGTTTCATTCCAGCAAGGAAATACCAAGTTAAACTGTATTCATCACCTTGGTTCTTACCTGAATGCTTGGCTGCTATAACCCACTGGAATTACTTCTTCAGGCTGTACCAGAGTGACATGTCTGATTGCAACAGACATCTTTTTGTCTCTGCTCATAATGAGTGCAAACATGTCCTCAAAGAAGTGAAGTTACTGTTTACTAATAGAATGAAACAGCATATCGCATCTTGCAAGTTCAGTTCTAGAGATTATTGGTGGCTCTGTAAGAGTGTGCTGAGCAACAGCAAATCCTCAATCCTGCCTCTATTCAATCAATTTGAAGTCCTGACCTCTACAGCAGATAAGGATGAATGCTTGGCTAAGAAATTATTTTCCAACTCAACGTTCGACTCATTTGGAGTACCCACACCTGATTTCCCCTGTCACTGTTCTTATCCTAAAGAAATGTGCTCCTGAGCTGTTCTCTCCAAATTCTATAACTATTGCCTTGCTGCTTTCTGCTTTCCAGCTTGTTGGAAGTCCTCCTCTGTAGCTTTGTTTTTAAAAACACTGGAGAACCATCTGACCCCTCTATCGCTTTATTAGTTCCCTACAGCTTTTCACCAAAGCATTTGAGGCTTTAATCAATGCTGAAGTGGTTAATCATCTTACCTCTCACAACCTACTCTCTGACAAACAATATGGCTTCCATTTTGCCAGGTCTACCACTGAATATGCTATCATTGAATATGTATATCAAGCTCTTGATATCTCAAATGTGTTTGGCATGCTGGTCTTCTACATAAGTTCCAGGCTACAGCAATACAGGACAATTGTTTGATTTAATCCAATCATTCCTATTAAATTGTGAAATGAAGGTTGTTTTGAATGAGCACACTTCCAGGTCTTTTCACACAAATTTAGGTGTCCCCCAAGGCTCTATACTGGATCCTATACTGTTTCTGATCTTTATCAATGACTTTCCTGATGTCATCTGTTCCCAAATAGGAAATTTATGCTGATGACACTACCTTTTACTCCTGTCTCTGATTATCAAATCCAGCAGAGTTTGCAAAGTTAACTTATCCACTACTCTTGAAAAGAACCTCCAATTAGTGGTTAACTTGGGCAGAAAATGGCTTGTAAATTTTAAAGCCTCCAAAATGAAACTTCTTTCATTTAACCACCATAGAGAAACTTTTCTGCCTGCCATCAGCATGGCTGATGCTAGACTCCTGGAGAGCGACACACTGCACCTTATTGGCCTCACATTTTCAACTGACTTGAAGTGGAACAACTACATTTAATCAATAGTTGCATCTACTGTAAGGAAAGTTGGGCCACTGTGTCATGCCAGAAGGTTTTTCTCCTCAGAGTTCATCTGACACATTTATAAATTTACCGTTCACCTGTGTATTGAATACTGTTATCCTATCTGGCCTGATGTTCTTGCTATTCATCTTGAGGTTCTTGACAAAATTCAAAGAAGGATTTGAGATGTAATCCATCCTGACTTGGCATCTCGACTTCAGTCACTTTCTCACAGATGTAATATGGCTTCTCTCTGTCTTTTCTACAAATATTTTCATGACAACTACTTTGACAAGCTTTTTTCCCCTGATGCCCTACTACATGAATTTAATGTAGTGCAACTAAATTAGCATCTAGGTCCCACAATTTTACTGTTGAAATTTTTAAATGTAACTGCCACTTCTACTCCAACAGATTTTTTTATCTCACATTTACCTGCTTCCCAGAAAACTACAGTCTTCAAAAATTTAAATGCAACATCAATCACCATCTTCTATCTTCTTGAATATCATTCATTTTTTATCCTTTCCTCAGTCCCCCTATACCGAGTCTTTTCTCTCACTTTCACTCTCTGTAACGCCCCACCCCCATATATTAGTGGCATTTCCATCATGCTTGTGCTGAAATGATTAATATATATATATATATATATATATATATATATATATATAAAAGTATGGCTTTTGTAAAATATTAATCACTGATGAACAAGCATTGAATATATGAACCTGTTAGAGAAAAAAATATTCAAATCCAGAACAAAGAATTGTTTCTGATGCCATCTCCTTTTACCAGTCATCATGACCTTGTCTAATTTTTGACAGTCAATGACAAACTGGAAGAGATCAAATGACAAGGTGAAAAAACCTTTTTCAGCTATTATTGGTCAGGCATTAGCACCATGTTTATTTTCAGTTGTAACAGACAGACTCCAATCTGTATCATTTTCAATATAGATATAAATTTAGCTTAGAGTGTTATCAAACTGTGCAGTTATTAATTTGTTTGGAGTTATTTTGCTCAGAGAATCTTCTAAGATAATGTTAAGGCATATTATAAAAGTATAAAAAAATATATTCATTTGGCATTAGTATTATTTTGGCATCATTGGGAAGTATCTGAAAACTATATCATGGCATAACCCAAGATTTGTAAATGAAAGTGGATTGATAAAACTTTAGAAGCCATTCATAGTTGTTCAAGTGGACAGACAGGTTATCAAATCAACCAAAGCTGAACAACTAGAGATGGCGACTTGTTAAAAACACTCATTCCTACAACAACCTGTGCCACTTATTGAGATGTGTAAAAACTTGCAAATACTAAAATTCTTCAGTCTTGTAAGTTGTGCAGTCTGCCACAGGTGGCAATTGTATCTAATTTTTTTTTCTTTTTTAGTATTTTATCAGAGGTGTTTGCATTAAGCCCAACTGTTCACACTATTCTTCTATATGCTGTGTCCCTTCAAGACATTGGTGATCATGACTCCCCACAATTTTCTGTATTTTGCACTAATGCCATTGGGGAAAAGCATGAATCAATCTGTACCCCCACTACCAACTATGAGTTAAATAGTATCGTAGACTAAGCTCTCTAACCTTAGTTTACAGCCAGCCTATTAGAAGAATTACTTTGAATCCAAAACTGTGGAGAAGGCAGTGGGAAATCACTCCACTATATTTCCCAATTCATAACAATTCATAGATAAAGAAAAGGAATCTATGTAGAGCTTTGGTTGTCTGTTTCCTGAAAATACATTTGCTAAAATAAGAATATATAGACTCAAGAGAGAGGCTAGATATATCAGCATTATTACAATACCCAAATTTATTTACACACACTTTCCATGATAAATAAAAAAATATGTAGTCATAGACAAAGCAATGAGACAATTTTACACTGGAACAATTAGAGGTACTAAACAATTATAAACACATTTATACCTACATCTCACCCTTATTCCATTTGTGTAACTCGTTCACTGAACTGTAAAAAGGAAAGAAAGTTACCTGTATATGTATAGCAATGTTGGCAATTAATCATAGTCACAATTAATATAGTAAATAAATTTCCAATAATTGTAAAATCTCTAATTTATTTACATTTTTACAACAAAATGTTTCTGCATAAAGGTATAAGTTTATTTTAGTGTATCTTTTCCTAGTGAAATGCTCCTAGAAATGGATAAAGAAAAAGTTCATACATTTTAGTAAATATCATTAATCGCAGTTTACAATGAAAAAGAAAATTAATCTGTAGTTGCATCATTTTCCTACTTTGGTAAAAGGAACCCCTTGGCTGAGATTTGTGTAAATGAGCCAGCAATTTTTAGTTGATGATGACTTGTTGCAATGTCTTTTTAGGTGATAAAAAAAATCAATTTTTCTTTCATTTACTCAAACCTACTGTGATTAGTTGAAAATTTTCTTTTTAGACCTTATGATTTGTTTTCTTTTATGTCTTTCATTTTTTAAACTTATTTTAAATTTTATTTTTGGTGGTTTTTCCTGGAGCCTACCTACCATTCTGTGATAAGATTGTCTGAAGATCACTTGATGTATTAAACTAAAAGTAAACATTCAGCATTTATTTCTATACCAAGATTGTCTATATCTACAAATGCTCTGATATTGAGCACTTTTCCTCTATAAATATAGTATATGTTAAACAATATAATTTATTAAGACAAATATTGCATTTTGCCAAAAATAAATGACCAGAGTATTTCTGGAAGATAACACTTTGAAGGTAAGCAGTCTATATGATTATAGTGCTTAATATCAAAAGACAAAGCATTAATAATAACAAATAAAATGAAATGTTCAACTTATCTGTTCCTACTTGGAGTTTTCTGGATATGGCATCACACTCAGAGGGTTTGATAGTAAAATTAAATTTATTTACAGAAATCATTTTTCTTTTAAGAAAAATTATTTCCTTAAGTAAATTCAGTTTTACTGTCAAAACTTGTAGAGACACATAACTTGTTTATTTAATTTCATTTGTTGCGATATATATATATGTGTGTGTGTGTGTGTGGTGTGTGTGGCGTGTGTGTGTGTGTGTGTGTGTTTTGATCCTCTTTATGTGTTACTGTTTATTATGTCCCCAAAATCTTTACATGCTACCTATATTAATTATTAAATTTTGAATATTGCTACATGCATGAAGACAGATGATGACACAACATACTTTTGACTCTTTCTGTTTCAAATTGGATGGTGTATATATGCATATCTCCTCCCCTATTCTGACATTTTTACCCTATTACTCATTCATCTACTATTAGACTTATGACTAAGTTTTTTATCTTCCATTTTTGTCATAACTAATATAAAACATGTTCATTGCTTTGTTGGTACTTGGTACATTATTTTTTTTTCCATGGCAGAAAAAAAGTCACCTGCAACTCAATGCAACCAACCTCTCAAAGCAATTGAATAAAGTAGAATTTTAAATAAACTATGTTTTTGCTTTTTTCTGGGGAGAGGAGAGATTAGCATATACATGTTTATGAATATGGAAAAGCATTTTTTGAATGCTTTATTATTTCAGGGAAAAAGACAAAGTGGAAAAAAGTTCCGTGCAATGTGTTTCATCCTTTAGGATTTTATCGGGCTACAGTGACATTTATGTTGCTGTGAAAACACATGTGCATGAAGGAAAGGATATATTGAGAATTTTAAACTAAATTTTTTTTTTTAAATATACTTTGTGTATATGATGTGTTTGGTGGAGGAGGGGCAAATTCAACATTTTATAATTTTTCAGCAATACATGCTTAAAGGTTTTAGGCAGTTTTGATTAACATTTCTTTTCATGGTTAGCTGTAAGGAATTGTAAATGTAGAACTATACACTTAAGTAAAATAATAGCAATAATAATAATAATATTTATTAAGAATTTATTACAAGAAATACCAAGTTTTACAAAAACAATGTTGACAATTATGTATTTATTTACATAACAAATAAATAAAAAATGATATAAATTTTGCTATTATATTTGATTATTTGTTAGATATTTTTCATTTTCTCCTTTGTTATTGGCAGCATTTTAGAATACTTTGGCTGCAATGCTAAGTTTTCCTAAGTTGAACAAACTGGAGCTATTTCATTTACTTTTTGTTACCTCTCTTTTCAATTGTTGTTTTTAGATTGCTTTCTTCCAGTCATTTTGATGGGCAATAGTGAAATCCTGAAATTTAAAATGATCTTATTCCATTTCAAAAATAAAACCTGTAAAAAGGAATATTTTAATTTAATATACGACCAAAAATAAAATGCTATAAGTATGTAACAATAATGTAATGATATTCCACATACAAATCAATGGTTTATGTTACCTCATCTCATTGCATGGTTATGAACTATAAACCTAAATTGAACTCGAAATATTGTGTAATCGGTTCTAATTTTTTGTAAAATACTTGGATATAATATAATGAATAATTTGCAGTGAAAAAAGCAATTTTCGATTTTTCTTGAATACACCCCTCCTCTGCCAAATGTGCTATATAGTCTAGGTGGTTTTATTTAGTTTCTTTTTCTTTTTTTCCATCCCTTTTGGAAATCACTAATTAAAAGAGAAAGCAAATTACAAAGACAAAAATATTTAGAAAGTACTTTAATCACTAGTTCATCCATAGTAAATTTATTTGCTGGTTCTTAGAACATTTTGTAGGAAATTCTGTTGTTCAGGTATTTTATATTAAAAATCCAAACATCCATGTTTCAAATGATAATAAAATAAATATATGCCTGGATATGCCTGTTAAATAAATCATTTTTATTTACAAACATATGAACGTGAACATAAATAGCCTTCAGTTGAGTTAAAGTCTTTGGGTAGTTAATTCACAAAAAAATCTGTGATTTAGAAAAGACTTTGATTGTCAGCAACATTTCGATGTCCATCCGAGCTGTTATTGCAGATGATTCATTTGAAATCACTAACACATGTTTCTTTCAGCATGTATTGAGTGGCAGGGAGATATATAGCCATGTCTTATCTTGTGTTTTATCTCTTCTGCTGAAAGTTGAAATCTGTTGATTTTTATGAGAGATTTTTCCTGAAAGTAGGCTTGAGAAAAATAGTGTTTTAGTTTTCTCTAACTGGTCAAATATATCACATGGTGGTATTAATTTCTAACCAATTGACACTTTGATTTAAATGGTGTGTGTTGTATTGTGAAATTTTCTTTTATGCACATGTGTGGTAAACATCTCTATAGTCTGTTGCAGTACCAAAGGATGAAATGCATCATAATGAAAACTTTTCCACTTTGTCATAGGTTTTTTCCTAAAATTGTTCTTGATATATAAAAATATGTATATTGTTTTCCCATACTTTATTATAACTTTGGAAATGAATAAACTTTTTGCTTTGTAAAAAGTAAATTTGATACTGATTTTGAGTTTGATATAGTAATATTTATTCGAATGACCACTCAATGGGAATATGGCACAAGGCTGAGTTCCAAGTGAGAGACATGCATACAGGGATGAGGAAGAAAAATTTCAGAAGCCACATAAACAGTTCCCCTTTGGAGATGCTTCAGGTGTTAAGGATTAACTTTAGCTCCCTCCTGAAGGGGAAGTATCACCTGGGACTCAAGTATATATATTAATTTTTAACTCCATTGATCCATTGTTGAAAAAATAAGTGCATCATTCATTGAGACAAACTAAAATATTTCAGAACTGTTTTAGCAGTGTAGGCACACAAAAATAAAATATCAGCAGTTCACACTTCCTCACTAAAAAGCCATCCTATGAATTTGCAAAAGAACTAAAAAAACAAGAAAATACTTGGAGAATGACAGTATTCAAGTAACATTGGTGCAAGACCTAAGGAGACTATATTAACTGTAAATTTTTATATATAGTTAGAATTTTAGATTTCACAATATTAAAATAGCGAGGGACAAATTAATACAGCAGCATCATGGTTCTTTTTTAATCAATTCACCACAAGCAAAGTGATAATGCCACTAAGATTCAAGGGGCTAATGAAGGTGAAAGAGAATGAAAATTTTTTAGAAGTAACCAGAAAACCAATTTTAAACAGGAAACAAGGGATAAAACTCTACTCCTGTTCAAAAGACAGGGAGGAATGTGATACAGACAATTGGCAAACCTATCTACACCTATTGAGGGAAAATAAATAAATAAATATTAAATAAAATTTCAGAGTTTAGGCAGATACGTTAGAAGTATAGAGTTGAAGTAGAATTTGGAAGGAATTGGAAACCCAACCCTAAACAGGAAACAAGGAATAAACCTCTACTTGTATTCAAAAGACCAGAAAGGTGTGTGAATTGGATGATAGGTGAACCTATGTATTCCTATTGAGGGAAAAATAAATAAATAGCAAATAAAATGTCAAAATTACGTAGAGATGTTAGAAGTATAGAATTGAAGTAGACTTTAGGAGAAACCAGAAACCTAATCCTAAACAGGAAACAAGAGCACATTATTTACATTATTCGGACTATTGTCCTCATCTTTATCGCCATATTTATTACGTTTCGGCCATTGTACGCTCCGGCCTTCTTCAGGTGGTTGGAATGTCAAACTGAACCCTTTATTTTGCTCACTAGGGTAGACTGTTCAAGTTCCACGTGCCATGTTTAATGGATGTCAGTCATCTCCTGTTAATTTTCCTTCTGAAAGTTCACCACTGCCTTAGCCGGGTATTGAACTCACACTCTTTGGGTTCTATCACTGGATCTAACCAACGCCTTTATCCACTGTGCCAATAGTCCAAATAATGTAAATAATGTACATAATACCTCATCTCAGAAATATTGACAGATATTGAGGAAACAAGAGATAAAGCTCAACTCCTGTTCAAAAGACTGAGGAGGTGAGTGAACTGGATGATAAGCAAAGCAGATGGTATACTATATAAGCTAAACTGATATTAAATGAGTATTTAAAATTTATTATTTTTAATACTTAATTGAATTTTGATAGCTATATTAAAAAAATTAAATATTGGAGAGATTTATATGAAGGAGGTGTTGAATCCAACTTGTATTGCTTTGTATATATTGTTTACTTTTAATGTTTTGTTGGTAATGTTTCTCTGAAAAGTTGTGCTTCTGTCTCATTTACATTCTATTCTCTGTGTTTTCTTTGTTGGGGGCATTCACAAGGGTGTTTAGTCAATATTAGCCCAACAAGAAGAAAATGATGAGTAAATTAACTGGTTTTTAAGTCTTATTCAATATTTCGATTTAGTGTTAATATCTTCATGACAGTACATGTTCTCTCCTTTTTAATAATGTTTTAAAGAATATTCATATTGCAATAGTAAAAATTAATTTCTGTTACTCTCATTTCACTTTCTTCTCTAATGTTATTATTTATATGTGTGTGAAAAATATTTGTTTCACAAAATATTACAATTCTGGCATATTCAACAAATTGACAAAACTTAATCATTTATTATGGCTATGAGAAAACAATTTTCAAAAAATTTATATTGAATGAAATTTGAAATGTTAACTATTTTAACAATTTTCAACATTTAATATCAAGATTAAGCTATGGACTACATTTTATAATCAATTGCCATTTATTTTGAAATGCCAGCATTTAATTCATGCATGGATAAAAAAAAAAGAAGCTTATTGCAGTACACCCCTATTTTCTGTCAAAAACGTAAAAATTAAATGTGAATTAAATGATTAAATTTAAAAGTAGCAGGAAATCTGCTTGTAATTTTACTCAGAGAAAAGATGATTTGTTTTTAATCATTTCATCTCAAGCAAGGTGGGAATGCCACCAGTATTCTGCTGGTTACAAAGTGAAGGTGAGAGAAAAGACTGTATATAGAGGAACTAAGGAAAGGATAAAAGCTGAACAGGATTCAGGATGATAGATGTTGATTGACATTGCATTTAAATTTTTGAAGATTGTAGTTATCAGAGAAACAAGGAAACAAAAGGGAAGTGTAAGAAAAGAAACTGGTGAAGGAGAAGTGGCAGTTACATTTAACTATTTCAACAGTAAAAGGGTGGAACCTAGATGCCAATCTAGTAGCATGCTTAAATTCACATAGTCCAGGCACCAGGGGAAAAAAGCTTGTCAGAGCAGTAGCCTTGAAAATATTTGTAGAAAAGACAGAGGGAAGCCACATCACATCAGTGAGAAAGTGACTGAAGTTGAGATGCCAAGTTAGGATCAGTTACATTGCAGATCCTTCTTTGGATTTTGTCAAGAACCTTGAGATGAGTAGCAGGAGTACTTGGCCAGATATGGCAACAGCATTCAATGCATGGACGAATAGTAAATTTATAAATGTGTCAGATGGACTCTGAGGAGAAATACCTTCTGGCATGACACAGTGACCAAACTTTCTTTGCAGTAGATGCAACTATTGATTTGATGTAATTGTTCCAAGTCAGTTGAAGATGTGAGGCCAAGAAGGTGCAGTGTGTCACTCTCCAGGAGTCTAGCATCAGCCACGCTGGTGGCAGCAGGAAAGATTCTCTATGGTGGTTAAATGAGAGCAGTGGTTGGAGGCATTAAAATTTATGAGCCATTTCCTGCCTCAGTTAACCACGGATTGAAGGTCTTTTTCAAGAGTAGGGTCCAGGTTAACTTTGTCAGCTCTGATGGATTTGCTCTTGAGAAAGAAGTAAATGGCAGTCATCAGTATAAATGCCTACTTGGGAACTGATGACATCGGAAAGGTCCCTTAATGAAGATCAGAAACAGCTGCTGGAAAATCAATGAGGTGTACATATATGTCAAGCATGTGTGTGTGTGTATGTATATATATATATATATATATATATATATATATATATATATTGATAAACAAATATAAATGGATATAAATTTACAGAATGAAGAAAATTCTGGAAAAACAAAACAAAAATCCTTAAAATTTGATTATGTTGTTTTAATATGAATGAAAGTTTTCATCTGACGTTTTTTGTTTAAAACAAGTCTTTTAGGACAATATTCATTTTAAAATACATTAACAAAATATAAAAAATTTAAAAAAGAAGGTTTAAAATAAAATGTCATATATGCAAATTTTTTTTTTTCATTAAAAAATTTTAAATTTAAATATTTTTTTTAAAACGCCAGTTTTTTCAAAATATTTTAAACTATTATATATATATGTGATTAATTTTCAAAATAGAAAAAATAGGAAATTTTCTATTAGGTTAAATATCAGAAATACTTTTTTAAAGTTCTTTAAAAAAAAGTGCTTTTTACACAAGTAGAAACTAAATTATAATTATTTTTTAAAAAATATGATTCCATTTGACATAAATAGTTCTCATGTTTCAAAAAATTTTGCTAAAAAACTTCAATTTAATTATAAAAATTAAATTGAATTAAAATACCAAGATCTGTTTCATCCTCAATCAAATTTTGGAATAACTAATCTTGAAAATTTATGGAACTTTATAAGCATATACATTTGTAATATTAATTACTATGGAAACAGTGAAACCAATTATATTAATAAGGGGCGTAAGGGTGAACATATTGTATCAACATATTAGTTACTTTCGGAAAGAGGTTAAGTCAAGGTAGGGACAGGGTGCCTATTTTCAAGCGAATGATGACATCTGTTTGACACATATCGTCCGTTCTATTTTGACAGAGTTATTGGCATTTTTTGTTACACCATTGAATTCATATTTGTATACCTAAAGATTTTTTTTTCTAAAAGGGTCCTTTGTATATAAATACATTGTATTGAACTACAATTTGTTTTTTTGACAACTTCATAAAGGGTTTTTTTATCTTATGATTGGGTTAAGCTTTTAAACCTAAAGTAATATAGAAAAGATGAGGAAGCAAGTTGAAAGAATGATATACAAACTAATATTGATAAATAATAGAATATCAATAAAGAGTTTATTTTGTTTGTTTAATGGCATATCAACTCCTTATGGGTCATTTGATGCTGAAAATTTAAATTTAATTTCTTGGGAGCTTTGAAGTAATAAAAATATGATATATGTTATTCTGCTTTCACAATTGAATACATGGTAGATGATACTCAGCTTCTGTGCATATACATGTTTGTGTGGAAATAATTACTAGAGGTGATGATATGTGTATTTTATGTTGTGGTTTTGTTGAAGTTATATTTTGGAATACAGTTTGATTTCTTTAAGAAATTGTAGGATATTATATAGATATTTAATATTTAAGTTTTTGAAAGAAAAGATTTTGTTTAGCTGCATATCAACCTCTATGGGTTATTTAATGCTGAAATCTAAATATTTTGAATACAATTTTATGGCTTGGTCATTTTACTATAAATAGTTACTGTTGGGCATTTTACCATAAAATGCATTCTTATACTTTCATAGTGTTTTGTTTTGGGGTTTGCTATTTGTCCATAGCTGAGAACTTAACAGATGCTTTTAATTGCTGCTGTCCCCAGGTCAGGGTGGACCTGGGAACAGCAGCAATTAAAAGGTGGTTCCCTACTCCTCAAAACCTCCAATCTCCTGATCAGAGGTCTTGGGTCTAGATGTGGTTTATTGTCATACCCAGGATATCAGTAGAGAGATTGGAATGTCATTTGATCATAGGTTAAATATTAATACTAATTCTCTTGGTTTATCTTCATTATTTTCACTTAGTTACTAACTTGTTTTAGGTTAACTTTCCTTCCTTTTATTATGCACCACATTTGGCTAGTCATGTGACCCTCAATGATCAAATACTGTGCATCTCAACAGAAAAGACAGTGAGTAGATGACAGAGAAGATGCTTAACACATAGGTAGATAGAATCTTGTATAAGATTATTTGTGAGTAAAGAAAAATTTTGTGACATCTACTAGATTTTGTTATAAGGGTTGGGGAGAAGGTATATGCAATACATTTTTACACATTGTTAGCATGTTCTCTTTCTAGAATATAAAGACTTAATTTTCCAACTTCTCTGTAGCCATCTTTACTTATTTATTTTAAATGTCTGGCTAAATTGTCTGTACTGACATCAGATACTAACAAGGACGCCCACATATACTTGGTAAACCCAACACAGGCAAACTTTTTATTTACATATGTAGAGTGATCATTATTGCTCTCTGGTTTTTACTCATGACTCCATTCTCCACCTGTGACTCTAAATCATAGTTAAGTGTTTCATTTGAATATTTAATAAAAAGGATGTTTGAAATAAGGATGTCCCATTTGGTTAGATTTTTCTCCTAAAAAGAATAATCATTGTGTTCTGTTTATTTGCAACTTAAGGGTACACAACAGAATGTGCTTCACGTAAAAGCTGTATGTACATTTGTGAGTGTGTTAATTTTTATTAAGCTTAGCTTAGTGTGATACAAAGTTACAATTGTGATGTACTTTCTATAACTTACTATAATAGTTAATAATTACCCTGTGACAAGATCCCTTATATATAAGTGGAGATATTTACTAAACTTGCCTTAGTATGTCAAAGAATCACTGAAATGGAATATCTAGTAGCAATCTAATAAGATTAGTTTGTTAACCACAGCTCTATCATAGGCAATCTTTTAATTGAGTGTATTAAGTTTATTCCACAATAGTAACAGGATATATAGATGATTGGCAGAAGTGAATATACATATTAGCCATAGCAGGAAAGTAGAGGAAAATGCTCCTCTCCTGCCAGCGAGTAAATAGGATTTTGTTAAAAATGCAGACATTTGAACTGAAACTCTCTTGTTAATGTAGGGCGTAACTTTTCTACTGCCAGAATTTTATTTCTACACTATTTTATGAAATAAATATTTCATAAAATTTCAATTTGTCATGTATTTGTTTTTGTTCTGTATAATTTTGTTGAAAACACTTGTTGAGTATGTGTAAATATGCATGTACCTGTGTATATGCATGAGTCTGATTTAGCATACCTTTTGTGAAGAATATGT
Organism: Acanthosepion pharaonis; assembly: GCA_903632075.3. NCBI lineage: Eukaryota > Metazoa > Mollusca > Cephalopoda > Sepiida > Sepiidae > Acanthosepion > Acanthosepion pharaonis. Next base: position 868,149 of record CAHIKZ030001472.1, on the reverse strand, counting down.
AATAACAAAAGAGAGCAAGAATATTCATAAGGAAACTTTATTCTGCTTAGATATTTATAGTCTTCTACAAACAAAAGAGTTCTCCAAAGGGAGGTAATCGTAAAACAAGGGAGATTACTCCCAATTACTTAATCACAATACATATTCATGAAAGGGTATTTGTACAAGCAATTTAAGATTTGTTATTATTTATTTTTTTTACGGCTTATTAACCTTTTTCAAAGCCAGAAAATATGTTCAGATTGTAAGAATTTCTTTTGAGATAATAATAGTTTACTGATACAAGTCCTACTAATTAATTCATAGCTGGGGGTGGGGATAAGATGTAGATTCATACTTTTCCTAAAGGTATTTACATGTAAGTGAATATAATGAACCCAACTGGAACTTGTCTCTCCAATTTCTAATTCTGAACCATTATCCATTACATCACCTGTATATCCAAGATTACCTGGTATTTGCATCTAGGTTTTGACCAAGCTCAGTGTTGCTTAACTTTGGAGATCATACAACAAATGGTGTTCCGTGATGTGGCTATAAGCCTCAACATAAGATTGAAGGACCAATGTTAGTATGACAGAAATAGGTGTATACTGGTATTAACTCACACTAGGATACAATAATAATGTAATGCAGAAGCGTTTAACTTTCATAGTGGTGTTAGTATCTAATGTTAGTCACAATATCATAAACATTCAATTTCTCTGATAAAATTTAAAACCACAATTGAATGTACTGAGTTAGATACCCTGACAGAGACCATTGACTGTAGAAAAGATACAGCAGCCAGCAGCAGGAGCTGACCAGATTCTGCATAAATGGATGTGACTAACAAAGCACTCTTTCTTTGTTTTCCTTCAAATAGAACACACCTGCTACCAACCATATAAATGATATCTTACTTGTTTCAAATGTGAACGCATGAACTGTTGGAACAATGAAAGACACTGCATTCAAATTTTCTTTATTTTTTCCTATGGAATAAATATTTTATAGCAACTGTCATATATGGTCTAGTGCTCCTGCTGTATGTCTCAAGGTACTTGACAAAATCTAGAGACGAATATGCAAGATGATAGGTCCTGATCTGGCATCTAGTCTACAATTGCTGTCCCACAGACATGCTGTAACCTCCCTCTGTCTCTTCTACAAATATTTTCACAGCAACTGTTCCAACGAGCTACTTTTGCTGGTTCTCAGACTTCATGAATTTAAATGTCCTACTAAGCTGGCATCTCAGTCCCACCTTTTCACTGTCAAAACAGTTAAATGTAACTGTCTCTTCTTCTCAAACAGCTTCTTCTCCTGTCTGTGAAACTCCCTTCCCCTTATCTTGCTTCCCTGATGACTATAATCTTCAAATATTCAAGTGTAATGTCAATCGACATCTGACACCCTGAGCTTGTTCCTCGTCCTTCTCTGTATCTTCCTCAAACATGCCTGTTTACTCTTGTTCTCAATCCTCTGTAACCCCTTGCGTGCTAGTGGCACTGCCACCTTGCTTGGGATGAATCGCCTTAAAAAAAAAAAAAAAAAAGAAACCTTACATTATAATTTTGTTCTGTATCATTGTGTTAAAACATATCAAGTGGTATTGATACCTTCTTGAGAGACAGAAATATCATTTCATTTTTTTTCTATGTAAAGGGGTATATGTTGTGGGTTTACCAAAGAACTGCTAACAAATGCTAGGTGGCATTACCAAAGCACTATATAAGAAAAGAGCATAGGAGGATCATTCTCTTGTACTTTCAGGATTTCTTAGAGATAAGACAGGTCTTGTTTCTATATTGAAATCATTTGGTCACCAGCAAACTTCATGTTATATTGAACATAATACAGGAAGTACACAGCATACAATGTACTAAGCTTACTTGACATCACACAAGTATATCTAATAATTCTACCAACAAAAACCTCAAATGTAAGTCTCACACATTATTTCATAAGAACTTTGCACACATGTTCATACAAAAAAGGAGATCTCTATATACACATACACCTTCATTCACCCTGTGGGGATACTTAAGGCAATTATCTCCCTTTAATTGAGATGAAGTTTCTTGGTTCATATGATGGCCACTTACTGATGTCACTTTGTAGAATGACAACAGTGGTCAGTCCTACAGTCAACTTCCTGGAGTCACCCCTAATAGTTGTTTTTTTTTTTTTTTTACCCTGGGTCCCTCAGGTAAATATGCCTCACCCAGCTATGTGGTGCAGAATACAAGCCTATGGCTCCATTTTCCCATGGAGATGGATTTTCCTCATGTATAGAAAATATCTCTGGATCGCTATCTGCAATTTGGGAAAAATCCAGGACTCGCCATTTCCACTTTGCAGAATATATCCTTGATAGTGACATAGCAGCTAATCTGTATTATCTTATACACTAAATCTTCTTTTGTCAATAAGATTATCAACCCATAAATTGGGCCATTCCCATCACAATGTAATTTCTTTCTGTGGATATATCTTTTCTTAGTAAATAGTTTTATTTGAAATGTTCATAAAAATGCATGTGTGTGATATAGAGAATGTTCATACATTTTGGTAAGTGTCATTACTCATAGTTTACAAGAGAAAAGGATGTACAAGTGTATTGATTTTGAGAGGCTGGCATATGTAATGAGTTTGATCGGTCAACTTGACACCCCCAAAGCGAATGGAGGTGGGCATGCACGGAAACTGTGATTGGTAGCTGGTTTGTTGGTGTTTTGCATAGGTGAGTTACCAAGCTCTATGTAAAGGGCTAGAATGAGAAGGAGGGCAGTTCGTCTCAGAAGTGGAAACTGTGCCCGTCGCTACAACAGTAGGAGAGAGACGCAATTTGTTATTTTTTTGATTTTTTTGTGACATATTTCAACACAGCATGTAGCTTCAGTTGCTTGTAAACTTGATTTCTAGATGCTTATTGCTTTACAGTAAGGGATGACCTTTCATGTAAATTTCTGTAGATAAGTTGGCTATTTGGGTTGACTGACCACAACCTGTTACAAAGTCTTGTGTTTATATGTTTTAGCAGATACAATGTCAGAGGTTTTTGAATTTACTCAAACCAAAAATAACTGTTTGAAAGGTCTCATAATTCTACTATGTTCACAAATGTTAATCTTAGATTTTATTTTTAGTGGGCTTTCCCTTAAGCCTGCTATTTATGTTGATCCTCTCTTTACTTGGATTTTTAAAATACCTGGAAAACATTTACACATTATTTTAACTGTTAAATTTTGAATAATATTACACGATCACTTCAGATTTTGCTCTCTTAAATAAATTTCAAGAAATATTAAGACAAAAATATCTCTCAATAACTTTGGTTAGGAATTGAAATTAGCACTAATCCAAAAGTGCAAGGCTGGTAGAGTATGGAAAGTGTAGTAGGACATTCCAGGCAATCTATACCAGATTCTGTTGGGTCTGCAAAAAGGCATGAAGTCTTGAGTTGTTCTGATGGAAGACAACACAAGACAACAAGTTCTGATTGGCCAATTCTAGACACTATTCCTCAATCGCTGCTTTTAATCAGTCCATTTGAGAACAGTACTTATCTGAATTCAATGTCTGATTTTGCAGAAGGAACTCATGATATCCGAACAGCCTTCCAATTCTACCAGATACACAGCATAATATATTTTTGGATGCATTGTCCAGGGTATGATGATAAACTACATCCTTTTGAGAAGCCTGGAACCACCTCTTCATTGTTGTTGCTTCCAGGTCCATCCTGTCCCAGGGTGGCAGCACCTGTTAGGTTCTCAGCTATGCTCAAATATATGAAAGTATAAAAAAGTAAAATACCAGCAATATATTTTTATATATAAAAAAATAACCAACAATACCTTTTATCTGTAGTTGAAGGCAAACAATTGCATTCAAAATATATTTAGTTGAAACAACAAAATTGTTCCAAAATATTTAGATTTTGGTATTAAATAACCCATTGTAGTTGATATGATGCAAAACAAAATCAACCAACCATTTTTTGATGCAGACTGGCTTTTGGACTGCTTAATTATGGTTCATTCATTTTTCATTGCCTGTGATAATTCTTTTCAAAAATAGGTTATGTTGCACTTGAGATGAGAACTGCTGATGGAAATCCTGCAACATACAAACACCATAGCAATTGACATATCAAAATGTCTTCAAATGTCTTAGAATGCTCATATAAGATATGAGGAATATCTCTGTGATGTCCTATGGTGTGTGACCTGGATTATTTTAAATCAGTGCTTTGATTTGGTCATCATCAAGAACACCAGACCTGCCAAAACATTCCTAGTTTTCTATATCAAAATTACCACTTCTTAACCTAAGGAACTATTTACAAACAGTACTTGCAGTTACAACACCAACTCCATAAATGGCACACATTTTTTTGCTGTTTGTACTGCATATTTTCCTTTCCAGAAATAATAGAGTACCAGATGATGATTTTTCTCAATTTTCAGTTTTAATGTAAAAATATTTAAAATTCATTCTGTACACATGAATTCTATAAAAATACACATTGAAATATCACCTTTCAGAATATGTATATATGTCATAAAATTCAGTCACATGTGAATCAAAATCACGTGTTTAAATGCCATCTATTGAAAAACACTACAAATTTTGTTTCAACCCAATATATATGTGGGGCTCATATTATCAATGCTATTCTGCTACAATTTTGTCTCAAATGTTATCATGGCAGATACATGGGGAGATTCTGACAATTATGAGGTATTATTTTTTAAACTAGGCCTCAAAATTGGTGAAGATGCTTTAAAAGTGGAAGGAAATGAAACAATATCTGGCATTAAAATTCAAAACTGGTTTAAGTGGTTTAAAGATGGTTATTTTCCCCTTGACATGAAGCACTAAGTGGACAACCATCAATTGTTGATTACGATGCTTTAAAATGCAAGTTAAATGAGAACCTGACCACTAACACTCAAAAAGTTTATTAGAGCAAGGATAATTAAAAGATTATGGAGAGCATTGCAATAAAGAGTAGAATTAAAAATTAATGGAGAGCATTGCAATGAAAAGTAGTTTTTAAAAAAAAGCAAAAATACTTTTGCTACTCTATAATATTGTCCAACTGCAGATCCAGTCTTCTGAGAAACGTACAAGATGATCCATTGATTTGCATCACCATAAATATGATTTTGTCAATCATTATTTATGATTTTCTAACAAAATAAATAATTAATTCGAATGCAATAAACCCCAACCAGTTTATATGTTCTTTTGAGGAAATACACCAAGATTTAATGAACATATTATCACATCAATTTTATTTTTTATTAACCATCTGGCTTTCATTTAATTATTTTAAGCAATTCTCTTAAAAGCAAGTGTAGAAGACAAACCTAGAGTATTATAATATTTTTCTATCTACACTTTTTTTTTATTAATCATTTATTTAATTTACATGTTTTTATATGAATTTTATCTCCTTTCATGAGAGTGAGAGAGTAATAAAATATTAGTGTATCGTATTATTTATAATTATTTTATATTCACTTTTACTATAATTGCTCATCACTCAGGTCCCTGCTGCTGCCACCACCATTCATTCAACCGTTACCACTCCTAAGCTGACTAACCACCAGCTATCTGTTGTGGCCTTGTAGGGGCCAGAAATAAAGACACAAAGAGAGGAATTGAACTAAACAAATATATTAACAGAAATAATAATACAAGCATATACAAACGAGAGTGTTACAGCAATAATGTTCGGTCAAACAGTCAGAGCTCACTGCTGGAAACTTCCCTCTGCAAAAGGCAGTACCTGCTCCTATTTATAGCTGGGAGAGTCCACGTGTGCATGGGTAAGTTAGCATAACACTATCCAGCTTTGATTTGATAACATCTCAACTTAAACTCCACCCAGCTACAAAACTTCATCATTGATGTAGATGTCACCTCAGCAAATACTGACTTGATAACATCTCAACATCAATACCATCAAGCTACAAGCCTCCCTCACCGCTAACGCCATCATCTCAGCAAATCCAACTCTGCAAGCAGTTACACTGACACTGCAACCTAGCAATGACTCTGACTGCACAAACAGTGACCCCAACTCTGTAACCAAGTGACCCCCAACTCCACAACTAAGCAACTCCAACTCTACAACCAAATGACTCCCACTCAGCAAGCAGTTGGCCCTCTCAACTCATTTACAAGGCATTCCCTTCACAGTCACCACCATGGAACAGGCCTACCAATCACACCAATCCAACGTCACCCCTGTTCCATAGAACAAGCCTATCAACTGGTGAAACGGCCTACTACCATGACCTTGACCAACCAATGTGCTCTGACCATATCCTGTGACTTCACCCCAAACCCACACAATAATTCGCTCTTATCTTGGTGCTACCTTTACACCATCCTGACGATTGGCCACTGATACAGACATTCCATACATCTTTCAACATCTCTGTTTACATGCTAATAATAAACGTTGTTCAAATCTAATCCTCGTTATTTCTTTCTCTCACTATCAAACACTTATGACATTAACAAGACAAAAATGTACATTGTTGTGAGCAACAAAGACAATGATATTGTATGTATATGACAAAACAATGAACATGCATGAAAACATTTAAAGACTAGTGAATTAAATGTGTATGTAAAATGTGTGTAGAAGTCCTAGAGAAAATGAAGTAAAATGAAATTGCATACATACGTGTTGAATGATAGAAAATATTACAGTGTATTTATAGGTTCGGAAAGCATCTCTTAGTGGCATTTTTTTTAGTTAGGAAAGTAAGTAGGGTTAACTCTACAAATATATAGTGGTGTGGAGCTTTGTGCTTAAAATGAACTGTTGACTTACCCATGCCAAGAAACTTAATGAAAGATAATGATGACAAGGAAACACTGATAAACTGATAAATTTTAACAAAACAATATAAGGACATTATTCGGACTATTGTCCTCATCTTTGTCGGCATATTTATCACAACGTTTCGGCTATTGTATGCTCCGGCCTTCTTCAGGTGGTTGGAATTTTGAACTGAACCCTTTATTTCGCTCACTGGGGTAGACTTTTCTAGTTCCATGTTTGATGGATGTCAGTTATCAGTTATCTCCTGCTAATTTCCCTCTGAAAGTTCTCCACTGCCTTAACCAGGTATTGAACTCACACTCTTTGGGTCCTGTCACTGGATCTAACCAACGCCTTTATCCACTGTGCCATGTGTCCTTGAGTACATAATACCTCATCTCAGAAATATAGACAGACAATATAAGGAATTGCAAATTTACACACTTGAAGTTGTATCAGTAGCTCATTTCAGGAAAATAAATCAGAAACTTTTTGAAGTCCATAGTTTTAATGAATTGTCATGAAGAGGAAATGTTCATACAAGAGGATTAAATCATCTGACACAAAATAATATTCAAAAAATTTTCCAACAAAGTTAAAAGAATTTGTTGTTCACTCAAGTGACATATGGTTGCATACATTCAAAAGTAGACAAAGAGGGATAGTTTGAAATACTTAGCATTCTTGGATTGCTGAAGGAAAATTCTTTGAAGTACCATGTGCTTAGTTAAAAGCCAATAATATAATTGGTGAATAATTTTACACTCGCACAAACTTCAACACTTGTTGCTGGCTGCAAGGAACTGAAACAAACCTGTCAGACACTCTTCTCTCATTAATTTCTTTTTTCCTCATTTTTTATAAAAAATAATTTTGCATAAGCTCTCTATTGTCTTTTCTTTCTTTTTCTTAGCTCAATAGATAATTTCTGTGATGGCAAGGTTTTCATTGGTCCAAAGAAAATTTCACGTAGTCTAAAGAATTTCTTTCGGTCTTTTTCCTCAGCTTGCCCGAATTTGAACACAGTGGGTAAAGGGTGTTATTATTATTTTATACTCACTACAAATACATTAATTTAAAGATATATTAGTGGAGTCATTCATTATTGCTAAATACTGAGCAAGTTAGTACTTAAATGATAGATTGTGAAAAATGCTGTATTCATATTGTTGTTAGGATAATTTTCTTTTCTCTTCCCCAATTAGTATGCACCTCAATTGGCCAGTCATGTGACCCCTAACAACCAATCAGCAGATTCCTGTTTTACAGTGTTTTTGTGGATATCAGAGAGAAAAATTTTGTTTCTGATTTGTGAACAGTGCTTTTTCAGAGCTGGCGAGGAGGCATGTAATACATTATTCTTTATTTTTGTTTTTCGAAAATAAAACTTTATTTTCGTTCCTCCAATTTCTTTATAGCTGTCTTTGTTTTCTCCATTAAAAATAATTGGATAGGTATCTACTTTGACATCAAGGTCACCCAACATTTATTTGGTGATCCAAAAGAGTATTTGTTTACGGGTGCAAATATGACACATTCTTTTTTATGTGAATTGAATATTAATGCTTATCAGTAGAAATGCTCTGTCATGGAGACTGATTTTATAAACTAGTATTATTTATATAATAATGATCTGATTTCTGTATGTTTGTGCGTGTGTTACAGTAATGTAGCGTAATGGTTTATCTTAGTGCAATTTTTTTAGAGAATACCCTGAATTGAAGAATAAATCAAACAGCTGTTTCCCCAAGTACTTTTTAATCAATTAAGTACAAATTAACACAAATGTCTGTCCAAGAGATATAACTCTAGAACTATTAACTGCAGAGTAATTTCTTTTCACCTGCCCACATAATAATGATATTTAAACTTAAAATAATTTCTTTGAATAAGAAGTGATCTGATATTGATCGAAGACTGTTAAATGCAGCACCTAAGCAAGCAAACAGTCAAAAGAATAGGGTTTCCACGTCTGTGAGTATGTGCCAAGTAAAAGCTTTGTAATAAGAAGACTTCAGCAGGGTTCCAGTTAAAAGTAATCACACATCTATATTTAAATAAATCAGTAATATTATAAATTACATTATTTACAGTACAACTAATGTCCTCGTCTTTGTTGTTGCAATAACAACGTTTCAGCTGTTGTACTCTCCGGTCTTCTTCAGGTGTCTATCGATCTAGTTAACCTTCATGAAATCCTTTATTAGGGTAAATTGTTTTCATTTCACTGACCATGTCCAGGAATACATTGTCTTGGTTAATCTTTCAGTTATTGCTCATACTGATTCCACTGAATCTGAGTGTATCTGTACTACCCGGCCCAATGTTACAAAATTTATTAACCAATGCTTTAATCCTATGAGTCATTCTAGATTGATGCCTTTAATCTTATTTTAATAATGTTAATAAGATGACATAAGAGATAGTGTTTTGAATCTAACAAGAACTAACTCTGGAAAGAGGATGATTTGAGAATTTCCACTTTTGATTATTCATTTAGTATTAAGATGAACCATAATGAGTGTTTCTTAACTTTGATGATCCAGTGTGATTTAATTTATCTCATGACTGTATTCCTTCTTAACTGAAGAGAATTTTAATGCAATATTGTGTGCATCTGTTAGTCTCTTTTATTTAAATGCTGCCATTGTTACAAAACTTCAATAATGAATACATTTTGGTAGCATCTTTCTTTACAAAATTGTGCACTATCTCCAGGTGCATGTCTTGATGAAGGAAACAAATCTGCTGGAATGCTAGATGATGTCCTTATCAAAAGCACAAGAACTGAACAGTCACAGTGAGAAACTCTTGATTTAGAAGAAAGCAAAGAACAAAGGGTGTAAATTAACATGAAAAGAGGAAGAAAACACATAAAAAAAATAATCATCAACTGAAAAATTTTAGAGACATTTTTTTAAATATCTTCAGTCTGTCATGTGATGTGCGGAATAGATTTTTTTTTAAAATGTTAGTTCATCGCTTAAGCTACAAATATTTTAAAGAAGAGATGTCAAGCATAGAATGGAGCTTAAAATTTTTGTACAAGAATAGAGGAAAAGCGAGAATTTCACCAGAACATTGAAGTAAATCTTATGTATGAAAATTAAATTCATGTCCTTCCCCAATTTGTTAATGTTTCATTTAATGATATCATAAATAGTAATATTCAAAGCAAAAAGTTTAAATTAGTTTTTATTCATCAGAACAAAATGACTGGCTTCTTAAGTAAAAAGTATTGAGTAACTGAAAAGTGTCGGACAACAAAAGACAGAAACATAGTTTGTTCTCAGGTGAAAAACATTTGTACACTTAAAATCGATTAACACTTCATAGTTAGACTCAACAGTTGGGTATAAAACAGAGCTCAATAGATTGTGTTCTTTATCATACATAAGAGAAAAAGTATTGTGATTTTAAAACGAGGTAAGAGGTATTTTATGCCTTTTTATTCTTTGTGTATGAACTCAATTACAGTAGAATAGGTGTCTCCACTTTTTCTCTCAAAAAACAGCATAGCATGACAAAAAAGGTTCCAAACTTAATTAAAACCAAATTTTTATTATCAAAATGTTTGTTATTATTAAGAGGAAAGACCAATGTATTTTTTTTATTATTTTATTAATTTTTTTTAATCCTTTGCTTCAGCGGTCGACATAATATATATGATTAGTGTTTTTGCACTTTTTTCCACTGAAAACCAATTGATTTGGAAATTCTTGCTTTATTTACAAATGAGTGAAATTATTTTAAAATTTTTTTTTTTTAAAAAACCTTCATAAATTTTTTTTTTTTTTATATATGTTAACCACCACTTACTTACTTTCATAAAATTTTGAGAAATTAAAGTAGAACTATATAGGAATGGATGCAATTTCCCATCAAGGAAAGTTTGAGAAAATTCAAATCAACTTTGGCACAATTCTTAATATATAAAAAATGCCTATGCACGTTTTTTAAAAGAAATAAAACACTCGGCCATATTTTTTGACCAATCAGGTGTACAAAAAATATGCAGTCACTTCATAAGAAATTTGTCAAGCCAATGCATGTTTGCATGATCCCATCTGAACATTTAAATAATGAGAATATTTTCAAAACACTTCAAAACAGTTTACTTGTCCTGCAAGATGAAATACAACTGTCTCTCACTGCAAGCCCGCTTCTTTGACCACTGAATGAACAGTATCAAATTACAATTCTCAACTTGGCGATAATGCTTTTAATGCCAAGCAGCTGCTGTTATTTCTCTGTGACTCTCAGAGACTTTAAAGAAAACAAAACATGAATGATTAATTTTTGTTCTCAGATATTTCCACATTTCTTGTGTTGTAAAAATAAAATAAAATAAAAACTTCTTTATTTTGTAGCACTCATGTTAATCGTTTTCAATTAACATTAGTTCCACTACAAACTGTCATGAAAAATTGATTTACGAATTCACATTATCGATATAAGAATGATCAAATTTCCAGTTTTGAGTTTGTTTCTTTCTTACTGTAACATGACATAAACAACATATTGTAGTATTGTTTTTGTTTGTCTGCTTGTGCTCCAACCAAATAAAATCTACATTACAGTTTATGTCATATCCCTTCAGGACGTCGGTGATCATGGTTCTCTACAACTTCCTATTTTTTGTAGCTCTAAGTAACATTCGTCCCATTTTCTATGTCTCCCTTCTTTGTTCTACCATCCATTTATGTATTCATTATATAGGTTACTTGCTGTTTCCCTATGCTTCTCTTGCCTTCAATATGTCATGGGGTTGTTAAAATTTCCAAGCCCTCTTTCCTCATTAAATATTTTAGAGATTCCATTTGTCTTCTTGTGATTATAAGTATATTCCTTGTTTCTAATTTCCTTAAGATTTTCTTGTTCAAATGTTTTATCCATAGTATTTTAGTATTCATTGGTAAAACCACAATTTGGTTGCTTTAAGTATCTTCTTGACCCGTCAATATTCACTGCTGTATTGAAGATTAGATATTATATAGCAGTTCAGTAAATTTTTCCTAACAATATTTTATGTTTTAATATGTTGGTTTGTTTCAGGAAGGTATCTTTCACTATTCCTTTGCACCTTCAGTTTTCTGTGTCTTTCCATTGTCTGTCACTACACTACTTAGATAGTCAACTTTCTCTAATGCTTCATTATGATGCCCCCAATACATAGCTCACATCTGGGCTGTCTCTTTTGTTGATGACCATGCATTCTGTTTTCTTAGTAGTTCTTTCTTCTTGCATTCCTTTACTATATTGTCTAAGTGTTCTTTCAGCTTCCTTTGTAAATCTACTAGCAATAGTGTCATTCTTGTATCTTATGTATAATGAGAGGTTAGCTAGGGAGAAAAGATTTATTCTTCTCTTTACGTTTCTCCCACTATAGGCATTGTTATATCCTTGGTGTTCAAATGTTCACAAAATTAGATATATACACATGTCCCACACAGAGAAATTATAACATATACAAGAACAAATAGTGTATAAAAAAGGAAACCTTACTTGTAATATTTCCTGAAGGGAAAACTGGAGTTATGGTGGTTTCTCTACAAACCTGGTTAGGCCATATGGTTTTTCCTGTAAGACCTACTGCTGTGGGCTAGTGACATTCTTCTTCTGTGGGCTCTCAATCACAACTGTTCTTCATCAGTCTGTCACCTGATTGTTTCCAACACAATTACATACCCACATTTGTACCATATTAAAACAAGCCCAAACTTTTTTCTGCCCAATAACAGACAATATTATAAACATGCCAAAAGGATAACACAATACAACATTCAGTTTAAATCAAAGTATTTATTGGTTATAAACTATCATCACCATATGAAATATTTGACCACTTAGAGAAAGCCAAAACACTATTTTCCTCAAACCTACTTTCAGGAAAAATTTCTAATTGAAACCTCACAGATTTTGACTTTCAGCAAGCAGATATGACTGTCTCCAAGCCATTCAAACACAAGAGAAAACATGGCTATATAGAACCCCACCCCACCCCATATCATGCATACTAAAAGAAACATATGAATCATCTCCAATAATAACAGCATGGATAGTCAGTGAATCTTCATTGATGATCAAAGTCTTTTGTAAACCACAGATGTTTCTGTGAATCATCTACCCAAACTTTAACTCAACTAAAGACTATTTTTATGCTTTTTTGACTCTTGAATTCATGTACATACATTTTTAAATGCAAATTATTTATTTAACAAGCATACCCATCTTTACTTTATTTTTATTTTATTATTTTTTTAGAATTTGTATATTCAGATTATTAATATATAAAAAATCACTGGATGACCAAATTTCCTACAAATCTGATTGCTTGATGTAGTACACATTTACACTTGACTTCTTTGATATTGGTTTGAAGATATATCTACTGAGGTATTTTGGTATTTTTACACTGTCATATATATATTATTTCAGTGATATTATTGATCCCTCTTACAATCCATCTGGTCCTGATGCTTTGTTTTTGTTTATCTTGGCCAGTGTCACTCTATCCTCAAATTTTAATACTACTTATCTTCTCAGGTTTTTTTATTTTTTTTATGTATTACAGGTTTTATTCTTCTGTTGTTCTGAAATAGATCTATTTATTCATTCCATCTTTGTAGTATCTTTTTTCTATCTATTATGGACATTCCTGTTTTAGACTTTATGTATCGAAACGAAGAGCACGTTTTCTGCCCTGTTATTTCTTTTATCTTTTTTATGCATGCTTACAAGGTCTGTATTCTATGGTGTTTCTATCTAAGCACTTTTCATTGACTCATGCATCTTTTGCAAGTTTGCATCTATTTCTAATGTCTTTCTTAACATACTTTATTTTCTACCATTCCTTGATATTATCTTCTGCCTCATTTTCATCTATCATTCACTATTTCTAATTCTTTTTCTTTGGAATGACATATTTTACAAATATCACTAGTACTTCTTTTAAGGAATTCACCTTTGAGTTACCTATCTCTTTAAAGTTTTATATTTGTTAATTCACATATGTTTGTCTAGAAATTGAGTCATTCTGGAGTCTGTTGTGTTACAGTTTTGGTGTTCCTTTGGTAATGGTAATATTAGCCGTTTTCTGATAAGGAAACATTCAGCATTCATTGACCAAACAGTCTGTACTACCATCAATTGAAATTTATCAAATCTTTCTATTAAAAAAATTTTTGAGGAAAATAAATTTCTCAAGTTCAGTTAGTGCTATTGTTCTTTCCTACATTGATTGGGGTTTCCTTCCTTACCTTTTGTTCGAAGTAATGTGGAACATCAGCATCTTGATTATGTCATTATTCTCTCTTTGAGTTACATGTGCTATCCATTTTAGTTGTTGCTGTTGTTGAATGTCCTCATGTGATGTAGTCTCTGTTATCTGATACACTTCCCTGTGATTTTTTAGCACCAATTCAAGAGGTTTGAAAGATGAAGGTATTCACTAAAGTCTAAATGCTTCACTCATTCAAAACCAAAAATGATCTGAGTAAATGATTGTATACAACTGACAGTTTAAATATTTCTGAAGAAGTTTGGCATCAATATGAAAATTTTGATCTGATGAAACTATTTAAGAATATGACTTAAGATTTTAGAAGTTTCTTTAATTTCTGTTGTTTTATCCTTAGTTTGCATATTGTTCCACTGGGCTTAGTGTGGAAAGATAAACTATATAAGACTGTTGAAAAGCTGAAGCAGCACAAAGATGACATGAAACATGCTAAACTGTTTTATTCAAACTCCCACTCGATCATTTTTTTCCAGCATTTCCTCATAGGACCAAAAATGCTTATAAATCATTATCATCATTACTGATGTTATAAAACATTCCCCTTCCTAAAGTAATTTCTTATTTTCTCTAATTAATTCCTAACTTTTCCAAATTACAAAATAAAAAAATTACAATTTAAGGTTTGTTTTGTTTACAGTCAAAGAGTGATAACTCACTTGGTGAAATCAAACAAATATCTTAAAGTATGTAGTGTCTGTCTACTTCAAGTTTTTCAATATTTTCTCTTGTAATTATTATTATTTGCTTGAAAACCTACTTGGTTTCTTTCTCAAAAGTCTACTTTCAAAACCTGAAAAAGAAATATGTTTCCTATTTCTTCAAAAATCACCTTGTTTAGTTGTCACAACATGCAACCTGTGTCTGCTGACTTAATTATTCCTTTAGTGTCTTAATATTTTCTTTATCCAAATTTATAGAGTTGGTAATTTTTTGGCACAGTGGAATCTGTCAAAATTCTTTTCCATTCTGGTTTTTGCCAGGTTGTCTCTCTCCCTCACTCGTGTGAAATCAGGCCATTCTTGGTAATAACTTTTTTGAATGTAAAGTGTTGAAGCTTAAATAAGCATGGAATAATACAACACAAAATGTACGTTAACAAAAATGTATTGAAACAAAGAATAGGTACACAATATTTACAGTTAGTTTGGTAATTCTTGGGAAGACTGTTCCTGCAAAGGGTTGAAAATCGCAGTCGGTCTCTGGATTCAATTTCTTAATCTCTCCTTTTCCATACCAACCCATATTTATATGGTCGGTGTCCCGCTGGGGTGTATCTGACAACACCCTCCTCCCAAGTTGGAACCTTTTGGTTTTCAAACTGGCTTCCTATATGGGTTGATGATTATGGCTATTTCTTTGTATACCATTTGCCTAATTTTTAATATTTTTTTTAGTTTTGGATTCATGGGTCCGCTAACTTCGGTTCAGGTGTATTCTGTGGAGGTTCTACCAAACATATCATACATTATATCATTTTCCTCAGGCCCTCTTCTTGCTCTATACCGAATCAAGGTCCTTTTATAAGTTTTTCTTCGTTTTAATTATGTAAATCAAGGTTCCCCAAACTCAACGTTGTTTTTATAGCAGAAAAACACCTTCTCTCCGGGAGTGTATCTTTTTCTGCTGTATACATGGTATTTTTACATATTTTTCCTGGCAAAGCATCAATTGTAACTTTCCAGCGAACATAATTCAGCTGGTGCCATGTTTGAATGTGTTCTCTGGTTTGGCGTGATTCTGTATACTTGTAAATTGCTGAAGCGCCTTTTCGTTGGAACTCCTGAGGCTTTCTTCAGAGCTAAAGTATGAAAATTTTTCTGCGAGAGATGATCAAGGCGTCGTTATTTGATATAACTCAAAATTCAAATTCTTCAGAAGTGAATTTTGTCTTCTAATCTGGGAAATAGTTCATGCAAAAAAGTTTTAACAGAAGATGAAAAACTATCTACCACTATTAAGAGTAAAATACTGAAATTGAACACATGATCCGTTTGAATGGTTTGTGTTCATAGGTGGTGCTTTAGCTGCTAACGACACCCTTACAAGGAACCATGTTTTCGATATCCACATCCATTCCTTTTCCAATACAAAAAGCTTCGCATTGCTTTTTGTCTATTAATACCCGGTTGAAAGTCCCAAGTTGCAACTTTTTGTTAGAAACAAAATAAAAGATTTCTCCTGAACTTTTGGTCAAATGCTTTTTAATTTCTAAATGAAAATTTCCTTTTTTTTAATTTCATTTAGACAGGAAGCTCTTTACAATGTTGTTTAAATAGAATCTGCTGCTGAGAATACCAATGGACGGGGGCTACATACTATCCGCATGAATTATCTTTTTGGAAAGGTGCTTTAAGAAATGGAAAATGGTTCCCATCTTAAAATTTGGCAACCCTTTTTTTGAACAAAATCAGGATGAGAAAATTTTTTGTGAGACACATAACAAAAAAGAAGGGCTTTTTTCTATCTGGAGAACTTTCTCCTGGGACAATTGGGAAGTGCACAGAAGATATGTGTTGAATACAGGAAAAAAAGGACAAAGTTTTGAAAGAAAGCAGGTTAATTTCTAACTGATGAGTTTGTGTTTTTTTAGCAGTTCATTCAACGATTGTACATTCCTTTTAATGAATGGAAACTTGGGACATGGCAAAGGTACCTTTCCGGATCTGGACATCTGCCATTTTTGTTGATTATGTGCCCTAAATATCTCCAAACCAAATTCGCACTTTGATTTGAAAATCCAAAGTTTTTTAAATACTTGATTGAGAGACTTATGATCGCCTTAATGATGTCGTCTAAGAAGGACGCAAAGTCTAAATCATTCAGAAGAAATGTGTGGCAGGTGTAAACCAAAGGAAGCCTGTTGTACTTGAATAACCCTTATTTTTATCCCCATTTCATGCTTTGAGATGTTGGCACACCATTTAAGACTGTAATGTCTATATTGAATAGCTTTGACTGTTTAGATTCTGCAAATTTTACTAAAAATTGGCAAAAACTTGTTACATAACCAGGTGTCAACTTTTTTAATTCCTCAATAATGTCCTGTCTTGTTTAATATTCTGCAGAATTTAGATGAATGATTCCCCATCAACCACTGAAAACTTTTATTTTTAACTATCCCGAGCAAGAAGTACACCTAGTTAATTTAATTTTCCTTTCCAGTCACTGTTCGAGCGCGTTTCGTGGACTTCATTATACTAAAATTTTCCATGTTTTATAATTATTGTTAAATCTGAACCCGAATCGAGTTATTTGATATTCTTTTTTAAATATTTCAGTCGTCATGCACTTCCTCAAATCATCTGATTTGGAATTTGTTTGTCTAATTCGTTTGACTTTTTTCGTTTTACAACGTTTGTGACCATTCTTGTGGCAACAAACATTTTTTATTTCTATACAATTTAACTCCCAGTGTCTTCCGTTGCAAGCCTACAATTAAATGGCGGAAATATTTTCCTCCTCATTTTTTCCATTTACTTTTTTCTTGTTTATTTTTAAATACGCCGAATTTTTTAATCCAATTTTTTTTTTTCTGATGGGTAATTTGACTGTTTCTTCAAATATAAGCAATTTGTCTTTCTTTAAACTTACGGCCCTGACACTTTCCTTTTGCAGGGTAAGGTTTTTCAGATTCAGTTCTCTACGTTTGTTTTACTGGATACCAGTCCTTGAGCAAAAAATAAACACTCATTTTTAACCGTAATCCAATATAAATTGTCACAATAAATTCATAATGCAGTTAAGAAATTATCGTCGGATTTAGCGTTTCAAAAACCATTCTGCCAAAGCGACATATTTGCAAACAACTCCTTTAAGAAAAATTTTTGTTCTTCTCGGTAAAAAAATACTTTGCTATGTTCTGCAGTTTTCTTAGTAATAGACTGATTTTCTTGAATTCGAAGTTTTCAGTCTCTGTTCTCATTTTGTCGTTTTCTTCTCGCTATTTCTGTATGTTATTAGAATATGAAGAGTTACTTTCATTTACCTCTCCAATGTTAACTTTTGAATTTCCAAAACCTTGACATCTTTCTTCTGTTTATCTTGCTGACTCAACCTCTTGCCTTTCTTGATAATTCTTTAATGCTTGTTTTGTTCCTTTAATAAGGAACCTGTTCACTTTGTTGGCAGACTCAACTGCTCTTTGAATAATTCAGAAAACAATTCAGCTTTTATCTGTAAATTCAGCTATGACTTTGGATAATTCCTTTTTAACTTGGGATGCAACAAAGAATATACTTTAAATTGTGTATCCACGAATATACTATAAGCAGACAAAACAAAAATTGAAACAACATTTTTTTAATTTTATACTTGCTTTATAAAATTTTTTCACAAGTTTGAATTCCATGATGTTTTTTTTTTTAGTCGGCCAGCTTTTTTTTTCTTTTAGTCGGACTGGCTGCCAACCAAGTTTTTCTGAAGAGTCCAGTCGTCCTTTAACTAGTTTTAACTGTCCAAACTAGGTGGTCCGAAGATGTCTGACTTTAATTAATGATTTTTTTTTTTTCCATTCCTTTCCACTTGTCCCAATTATTGAAGGCAAATTATTAATTTTTTTTTTTTCGAAACGTAAAGTTCATACCTGTCGCCATTGAGGAAATAAGTAAATACAACAGATTAACAAAATGTATTGAAACAAAGAATAGGTACAAAATTTGAATTCTTGTTCCTGCATAATGATTCCACTTTTTGCAATTTCTTAATATGTTATATGGTCGGTAGTCCACATGTAAATTAGGTGTCTTTACTTTTTTCCTTATAATTAATTTGTTGGATTATTTGTATGTATTTTACTCTGGCATACCATTAATACCTGAAATGTCTCTGAGTGTTTCAAAATTCTCTTAGCTATTTTAACAGGGCCCCTTAGACAATGTCATAAAGGAAAGTGTGAAGAAAGGACTAAGCATCAATTGTAACCCAACATAATGCAACGTTTGTTGTTAAGAAGATGAAATTTGTTAGAAACAAAGAAAAGATTTCTGAACTGGAAATGCTGGAAAATTTCCTGTTATTACTGGTTCCTATATAATGTATTTTCTTTAAAAAAAAGAAGGGCTTGGATCCTTGGTCAAAAGGAAAAAAAGGACAAAGAAAGACAGCAGGTTAACTAACTGATGAGTTTGTGTGAATGGATTGCAGAATGGAAACTGGGACATGGCAAAGGTGTGTGCTAAGATTCCTTATGATCGCCAATTATGAATTTTCCAATGGACTGTTTGTTTTACTATGATCTCAACATGAATCCCACAGAGGCGTTTGTGATCTCCATACTTCTTTAATCCATATTGAATGGTCAGGTTTTGGGTGAGAGTCAACAGATAATACCTCAGATTTTTTGACAAAAAGTCATTCTTGTTTGTATGCAAAATCCATATACACTCCAAGAAATTAGGAGAACTTTCAGAAATCATAAGAAAAATTTAGGCAGGAGAAACATTTTAACAGTTCTGTTAACTGACATCCATCAAACATGGGCATGTAGGAACTGCTCTCCACAGACATCTGTAAATTGCTATCCTTCTTGGGAAAGTGAGCGAAATTTTTCACAGTTTGGATTCAGAGTTTTCCTTCTTAGACTGGCTGCCAACCAAGTCTCAAGAGTCCAGTCTACTCTGCTAGGTGGGGTGAAGTGACAGATACATCCCAAATGCATCACTGAGGAAAAAGTAAATGGATTATTTGAACTCCCCTAGATAATCCAATGTTTTGTCTTTTTATTTCCTATTTATTATTATTTGTATGTATTTTCATGTTTTTACCAGAACTCATATTGCAACTTTGTTGTTATCATTGTTTTCTCTGTCAGATGAGTTCATCCTTGGTAGAGATTTTTTGTGGCCTAGCATATGTGCTTAATTGAATAAACGATTACTAGACAGAATCTTTGGAGAACTTAATTGAATAAACCTAGACAGAACAGTCTTTTGTCCTGTTTTCATTACAAAAGGGTTCAGTTCAAAATTCCAACCACCTGAAGAAGGCTGGAGTGTACAACGGCCAAAACGTTTTGATAAATATGGCGACAAAGACGAGGACAATAGTCCGAATAATGTAAATAATGTACATAATACCTCATCTCAGAAATATAGACATATTTAGTTTTTCATATAATCAATGCACTTGATTTTGTGGTGGATATTAATAACATAGATCAAAAGTTGTAGAATAAAAGTTTCAGATCAAAATTCAGTAAGGCTATGGATTCATTGATTCACTCTCAAATGATTGTGTGTTCACTGATGTGTGTGCATATATTGTTGTGAATCTGCTCCAAGTTGGACTAAAATCAGTGGCAAAAAAATATACAAATCTAAACAACAGGTTGTCATTACTGGTAAAGGTGAAAGGAAATAGAACAAATCTCATTTGTTTTATAGCTGGCTAATCAAGGATTAGCAAGAAATAAAATATACTTGTATGCAGACAAAAATAGCTGAAAAGAAAGACAACATTAAAATCTTGCTACTAGAAGTTATATGTGTCTGCTATGTACATGCACATGTGTGAAAGTTCAGTCACTCACTCAGAAGAAACATATCTCCTAGTCAGGGATAAGTTTCATGTTGGTTGTACTTTTACCGCATGCTAAAAGGAAAAGAGAGAAAAAAAGAGCAAGAAACACAAAGTGTCCCATTTTTATACATGTTTAAAAGTACCATCTAACAGTCTCTTGACAAACCAAGTGGTGGTAATCCCAAATTCCCTTCATTTTCAATGTAATTAATTCAGTGGAAATATTACATGCATGTGATATGCTAGATATATGATATATCATTATAACATACTGAAAATTTTGGATTAAAATTAATCTCACTCTGTGAGTAATTAAACCACTGTTGTAGAAAAAAAGAGAAGCAATGACAGCTGTTCTGTCAGTTGCAAGCCTCATATCTAAAAACACAAGACTTGTTACAATTTTATTGTCGGGATTGATTCCCTCTTACTGTCAGTGAAATGTCTTGCCTTCTCCAAGATCAGTGTTCTCTTTTATATTCAAGAACACTAACTATTCAAATATAAAAAGGATGATGACAAGATTATCAAATTTTAAATCTAAATTGTTTATCCATTTAAAATACCACATTTATTTGAAAATATATTCAGTTTAAATACAGAAGTCATAAAAATAACTTCAAAGGGTCACATATTTTGGCTTATACTATTTTCTTATGTGGAGAAGTGCCAGAGTGTTCTTAGTATCATTTATTTGAAACTTTGAAAATAAACAAACAGAACCAAAGGTATAAACAAATAATATATGTTTATTTGATTTCAATTGGAGTGAGTCATTTGTAATTTAGATTGGCAAAAGTCCATTCAGCTTGGTAGTTGATAGTTTACAAGTCAGACCTTGGTAGCAGTTGAGTGTGTGTTTACTTTGGAAATTTGTTGCCAATATCCATCTGCTGTTTTCTCAGACCTCAGAAGGGCAGAAAAATGTCTTGAGAAGGCAACTGCTTAACTTCTTCATGTGGCATACTGGGTTAGTTTATCTGGCAATCCCTTCTTTTCTACCTCTTGGCTGTCTGTTTATAACCTTTTTGACATGCATCCAGACTATTGGCAGGAAGCTTGGTTTTGGCTAACATCAAAAGTCTCATTGTTTTTGTTTTTTGATTGGCCAAAATTCTTTTTTTTTTCAGTGTTCCATTTTTTGTAGTGTAAGTTATGCATGGAGCCTCTCCTATTTTGGTAGATTTCTAGTAAGAATGGCTAGATGCTGGTCCAGAAACTTCTGCTGTTTTGCAGCTGTGTACAGTCTTTTCTTCTTCTTCTTCTTCTTTTTATTTGAGGGTTGCCTTTTCATTATCTGGAAGAGAAGTATACAGAGAGAAAAAAAGATATGGGTTTTAAAAGAAAGCAAATGCCTTATTTTAATTCAAATTCTTATTTATTTATTTACATATATTATTTTCATATTTCATTTTATTTTTTATCTGAGCTAGCTCACCACAATTGTCCCCCACCACCAACAAGCAGAGTTAGTGAGTGGAAAGAAATGTCTATAAATAGGAGAAGACCTTATTTTTCTTCCACCTATTGTTTCTTTCTGCCTTAGTTTTATAAATTTCGCTATTATTACTGTTATTGAAATTCTTGTTGATTGTTGTATTATTTTCTTTGACTGTCATGAACTCACTTTTGTTTGCTTTATCTGTCTTACTTAGATTTATTTTATCTTTAGTATACTTAATATAATATTTTGACCTATCAATTGATACCTGTGCATAGGTTCTATTGTTCATATCAATCATGAAATTTATCTGGTCCACTTTTAAATGTTTTCTGATTTAATCAACACTAAGCTATACTTTGTCACAAGAAGTGATTTTGAGATGAACATTTTATTAGTGGTGTGATGGTGTCCTTTACCAAAATCATGTGCCTCAAATTGTACCATGGATTTAACTAATCTCTGTATATTTTTGTCAATGACGGAGGTATCTCTCCTCACATCAGGTTCATCAAATAAAAGATGTGAAGGTTAATATGGGGGCACTTATGACTGTGGTAAACAATGAAAAACCTGATTCATTAAGTGTGCTATATATGCCTAGTAAAACTGTTGTTATCGCATTGATCTGGGACTCTTAATGAGTCATGGCTGTTATCAGTGTGTAGGGAACTCTCTGAAGGAAGCCATTAATTTGCGGATGATACACAGTAGTTCTTAATCTATAGAAGGTTACTACTTTTGACAGTTCTTGGAACAATTCACTTTCAAATTGATTCCCTCTGTCTGTGATGATATGTAGTGTAACTCCAAGCCTAGCTATCCACATGCTTATAAATGCCTCCACCATATACAGTTATCTCTGTTAGTGGTTGCACTTCAATCCAGTGAGTTGTATGATCGATACAAGTTAGGAGATACCTATAGGGACTTATGTCTGGATCTCTGTGTACTCTAGAGGACTGACATATCCAGGTAAACCTTTTGGAAGTGAGATAATGGTAATTCAACCTTGTCAACCTTAGACTATTGTCAAACAACACATTCAGCACAGAACTGCTTATTAGTTTTGTCCATGTTTGGCCAAAAGTGACTGAATTTTATTAATTTTGTAGAAGCTCCAATTTTTGGATGTGCTAAAGAATGTGGGCTGTTAAAACAGCTTTACGGAGATGCTTAGGGATTCAACACTGGGTATTTTTTAAGTTTGGATTTAATTTTATTTTCTTCTCAGTTGTTTGTGCTTGCACTGTCTCTGGCAAGTTGCAGGCATCTATCTGCATTGTTAATGCAGGTCTGGGCATGCAGTCTGCAACTATATTGTGTTTCCCCTTCTATATGCACCATGTCAGCAAGGTATTCAGCAAGCACTGACACATGTCACTGCTGCGATCTGATTTCATGGCTGTTTGGCTGTAGAAGGCTTTACATAATGGCTTATGGTCAGTGGTGACATGGTAACCTGTGAGGTGGCGAAATTGAATCACTGCCAAATAAACCTCTAGGAATTTTCTATTGAATGTAGAATATCTTGTTTTGGCTTGAGATCATTTCTTTGAAAAGAATCCTATAGGTACTGATTTATTATCTATCAGCTAGTGTAATGTAGCACCAACTGGATATTGACTGCTGTCAGCAAGTAATTGATAGTCTGTGGCTAAATTTTGTGGGCGGCCTAATGCTGTAACATCTGACAACTTTTGTATTTCTTTAAAGGATTCTGTTTCTTTTTCTGTCAACTCAAATATTGATTTGGAGTATAACCTTATGCATTTACACAGAGGTAACACAATCGATGTATAATTAGGGATTAACTTATGATAGAAATTTGTCATGCTCAAAAATCTGCACAGGTTCTTTGAATCTTTAGGAGCTGATTTAATTTCTTAATTTTTAATGTTATTTCTAGTGGGCAATAAACCTTCTTTACTTAAATTAAATCCCAGAAAGTCTAGATTTAGCACATTAAATGTACACTTGGAGAGTGGAATGTTAAGTTTTTTTTTTGTGCAGTATATTAAATATGGTATCCAAGTATTTCTTATGCTGAAGTTTATTATCACCAAAAACAAAAATAGCATAGATGTAAATGTATACAGAATCTATGTTTGAAAATATCTTGATGATATAGCATTGAAATGTAGCAGCTGCATTCTTTAGACTGAATAGCATATGGCGGACTTTGAACAAACTGAATGCGGTGTTACCACCATTTTAGCTATATCATCTGGATGTACTTTTATTTGGTGATAGGTAGCAGTTAAATTTGTTTAAATTCAACTCCAAATAAGATGGCTGACAATGCTGAGGCTTGGAATTTGCCCACTTGTTGGAAGTCCCCCCACCTTAAATGTACAATCAGCATTGCAGAGTTTTTGGAAAGGGCTAAGGATTATGCACACATTGTAAATGAAGACCTCTAAGAGCTAAAGAAGGGTGATAAAAGAATTATGTCAGTCTTTGTGGTTGACAAGCATTCATGCAAAATTTATTGTGTCCTGAAAGGCACAGTGGTTAAATCACTGGAGTCCCTGGGGGTTAAACCACAAAGAATCATAAAGGGTAAGGGCTTCTTCATTTGGGATATATTGCTACCTACACCTGAAGACTGTATAAAGGCTGCGAGTTGGGAACTGATAACTAAAGATCTCATTATTTGAACAGAGTACGAAGGCAGGTGGTGGACCAATGTGGTGATATTTGAGTTTTCTCCTTGGGTTATCAGGAGCATCTCACTACATATCTGTCACAGTTCGGACAGATACTGTGATAACCTGAATGGGTGATGGAGTTTTGTTTTATGCTTGATTAAGAAGCATTCTTCATCCCCAACTATCTCAATGTAACATGCTTGAAAATGCCAGTCATAGAGACTGACCATAAATCAACATGCTGGAAGTGTGGAGAGACTGGTCACCTTTTCTTTTTCTGCCCAGAGAAGAAGGCCTCTGGAGTTCAAGTGCCAACTGAACTTAACCCCTTTCTCTGGCCAAGTCTGTTATTTCCATCTCACCTGTGATGTGCATGTCAGTGACTGGGACCAAGTGGTAAAACTCACAGTTGGGTCCCATTCATGGATCACATTCACTAAAAAATCCTTTGCCCACTGCTGGTTACTGTCAGGGTAAGATGGAATCATCAGACAGTAGAATCTTCTGGGACTAAAGACACACAATTACTGGCAATGCTCGAGCCTGATAGAAGACCATTTTTCAAGATTTTTAATGAAAGTATGACACTCAGCAATGAAAAAACTAAAAGGATTAAAAAAAATTAAGGCAAAATTAGTGAAACAAATCTTTAATAATTCATCACCATCCAAAATGGCATCATGCCCCTAGGCCTCTATCCCATCTTCTCCTGTAGCAAAATCACAGAACAAATCATCGTCTACAAACTCCTCCCCTGCAAAATTATCTTGCTTAACCAAGATCCCTGTTATTTCATTAAAAGGGCATTGCACACACCAAACTCTACTCCAAGTCCTTCCTCCCCCAAAAAACAAGAGATGCCTCCATCTCCCAAAAAACAAAGAAGCCATCAGTTGAGAGAAAAGAAAAAAGGAAGAAAACATCAAAATTACCATATAATTTAGGGGAGGATGTCTGCCACATTTCCCTGGCCTAGGTAGAGAGAGTGAGAAACTATGGCAATAGGATAAAGGAACTAAAATACCTTCTGTTGATAAAAATTGCAGTGAGCACATCGTAGAAGATCCATAGAATTTTCCCTAAGCCAAAAAAGTGCTCACCATAATTCAAACTGAGTCAAGAATGTGGCAGATATGGAGTATGATTGAAGAGGCCATCAACTCTTTTAAAATAACCCTACCTATTGCAGAAATTGAGAATGCAGAAGCAAAAGAAATTCAACAATTTTGTTCAGGGAAGGCCCTAGTTTTTGTTCACCCCCTCCCTTTATAGAGCATTAAAATTGACATAACCCTTGAACATTGGTAGGCTCTCCCTAGATGGTTCCATCAAGAATGAAATGGGCCAGAGGTCAGTGAGAGAGGCTGTTGGTGTCCTTTACCTGACCATGTTTAAGGCAGATTCCTAACCCTAATTGGACTGATCATGGCTCTCTAATTTGCTAGTTTAAATGGCTGAGGCCTGAGGTCAGAAACTCATTGGGTGAGTCTCACTTGCAATCTTCAATATCTCAGTGTGGATATATATTGTATACAGGAGACTCAGTTTTCAACTTGCAACCATAAATACATTCTGTTTGGGAGGTTTGTCCTCTATTCAGCATGTTTTGCTGGACACTTGAGAAATGTTTCCTGGATGGTGAACAAGTCTTTGAATGCTGTGTGTGCTCTTGTCTTTGCAGATCTGGCAGGCAGGCTGGCTTCACATGGTGGATGTTATAAGGATAAGTCTCTTTGTCTCAGTGAGGCTTATGGGTCCAATAACCATGCAGAGCAGCCTGATTTGTTTTGGTGTATTGAGTCATTTTTGACAATGTCTTGTCAGGTAACTTTAGCAGGTGATTGAAATGCCATCCTTGACCCTGATATAGATCATATAGGGGTAAGATCATGTACTAACAACCCAGATATGTAGCCAATTTGAGATTTTATCAACAAGTTCAATTTTCTTGATAAGTATCATATTGAGCACCCTACCCCTGGAGGTAGTGTGGACTTGGACTAATAGGGGCAGCTCAGCTACCTTGACCAAGTTCTAGTTAAGAGAGTTGATGTAGAGCTCTTAAGTTGTCCAAGTTTCCATTTTATAGTTTATTTTGATCATAGGTTCATCCAGGTTTGTGTAAACTTAGATAAGCTTAAGTTTAAGATGGCTGGCTACTGGAAATTGAGCACATCATTATTTTATGAGTGAGATTTGCAGGATCAGCTGCTACCATTGCTATGGAGGGAATTGACTGGGACTGTGGTTGGGAGTAAGTGGTGGGATTTATTGAAATCTAAAGTAAGGTCATTTGCTGCTGATTATAGTTGTCAACTCAGTCTAATTAGGTTAGCAGCACAAAAGCAAAAGTTGATTGGGTGATTAAATCCCATGATAGTGGCAGCTTTAGTTAGGGTGGTGCTGGCCTCCTTGCTTATCAAGAAGGATCAAGCTCTTGTTGTTAGGGCTATGTTAAAAAGAATGTCTCCTGTGGCAACAAATATGGCCACTGAACTGCATTCAGAGGAAGCTAGAAATGAATCCAATATTCATATTGCATGTATCACATTGCTGGATAAGTGGACTGTGACTACATATATAGGTATATGTGAGGCTTTTCATGATTACTTTCAGGATTTTTTCACCAGGGAGCCCAGTCTGAGCCCTACTCAGTTCAATGCCTATTTTGTCAACTTTCCCTGCCTTGAGATTGGGTGTGAGGGTCCTGTTAATGGGAAGCATTGAAGCTGATTGGCTGGGGCAAAACTCCAGGATTAGATGGTCTTCATTACAAACTCTACTTGAGGCAGTTGCCCATTCTTGTTCCCTTGCTGGAACTGATTTACAACAGCTGGTTGAAACAGAGGTCTATATCTCAATGCTTCACCAGGAGTGTGATCAAGTTACTACACAAAAACAAGAACAGAGGGATTGGATAGGCAACTTTTGGCCTTTGATGATGTTAAAGAGTTGAAGATTTAACCAAGATCTTAGCTAGCCATTTGCAGGCTGTTCTGTCTAGTCTAATTGGCTCTGAGCAGACTTGTGCTGTGAAGAGTAGGATTATTCAGAACAACCTTTATTTGATATGCTTCATCATTGAGCAAGTTGACAGTGATACTGCGCTGATCAGTCCAAGGTATTTGATAGGGTTGACCAATGTTTTCTGGAGGCTGTCCTTTTGGTTGCCAGTTTTGGGCTGTACTTTTGCACTTGGATCTGACTTCTGTACACATCCCCTAGTGCACTAGTGGAAGTGAATAGGGTATGATTGGAACATTTCATGTTGTCACACTCCATTCGCCAAGGTTGTCTGCTTTTGCTTAATGTTCTTGTGTTGGAGCCTTCACAAATTAAAGGCAAATCTAGTCCTGCATGGAATCTCTTTACCTGATTCTACCACCTTGGCCAGATACTCTACCTATGTTTATGATGTTTCATTTCTTGTGTCATGTAGGGCCAAGATTGATAAAGTCAGCAAAGAGATCAGAGGGTACAAGATGGTGACAGGGGTTAAGATCAACTGCAATAAGCCTGTTGGTTTGTGGTTTGTGCATGTAGAAGGGAGTTTTTCTTCTCAAGCCTTTCTTTTTTGGTGTCTGGTTTGGTCCCAATCTCTTGTTGGAAATGAATTAGTCAGATGTGTGGGAGAAGGTTGAGGGCACAGTTTGTCTGTGGTCCTGGTGGAATCTTTCCTTAAAGGGAAAGGTGGAAGTATGTGTTTTGGATACCTACCCGATTCTCCTTTACCGACTCTCTGTTTTCCACTCATGTATGCCATACTAATGCAATTAGTTAGGGTTTTGTTCTCTTTCTTATGGGGATGGAAGGCTCCCAAGGTATGTCATGAGATCTGTTGCCTTCACCCTTTTGAAAGCAGTCTGGGTATGCCTAGAGTTGAGATTCATCAATATGCATTTTGCATCTGTCAAGTGAAATGAGCTGACTTAGAGTGGCATTTTGATGCCAGTTAGGCATCAGGATATTGGGAGCTCTGTATTAAACATTGGCAACCCTGCCCAAAATAGGTTAGTTTAAGATCATTTTATTTTTTAGTTTTTTTTATGCCAAGTTAACTTAGGTAGTGAATTTATGCTCATTGGTCCCTTTTATTTTTGTCCCCACTTTCTTTAGTTTAATTCTCCATCCTCTTTCCCGTTAGATGACCAGAAATGTCAGGTGGCTGTGGGACACTTTTTGTGTTCTTTCGTAATTATTGTCATGTCTGAATGTATGTGTGGTTGGTCAAATGATTGGTTTTTAATTCATCCGCATTAATTTTGTCCAGTTAAATGATATTTCTGCCACAATTAAGGATTGGGGGTGGGGGTATTACTAACACCATTTTGTTTAGTTTCTTGTATATATTATACTAACAGGCTTCACCCGCTTGCCATCACTTCACAAAGTGAGATATATTCACTACTTAAAATCTTTGAAACAAAAATTGTAAATGAACATTTCATTCATGAATTGGCTTGTTATAGTTAAGAAAAGTTTTACAAATAGATGCCAACTTGTTGAAGGCCAAGTAAAATGCAAATTTCAAACACTTTCCTTTACTATATAAGGTGATACTCCTAAACAGAACTATTTTTAATATGAAAATCAAAACAATCCTTGAATAAAAGAACAGTAATGAAGGACAGTTAATTAATGAAATAAACTTTTTTAAAATCATTATGCAAATTAGTTAAACCTGAAGAGTGATATTGCCTAGAAGTAAATAACATGTAATATAGATATTGAGCTTTTAGTATGCAAATTACTATAAAGTAGAGCTGTGGCTTTTAATCTCAAATTTCACAATTTATGGAGAATTGAGCTCTAATTTTGATTTATTCAAGATTCTATAATATAGGTTTTATTAATTAGAACTCTAACTCTTCAAATGTTGAATGTATAACAAATTCCCTTTCTATTTTCCCATCTTTACATTATATCAATTTTATCTTATAACTTGTCCCCTGTTCTGTTACCCATGAAATAAAAATAATTGTTTTTGAGTTCTTCTGTTGTTTATTCATGCCTATTGCATCTATTCCTCCCTAGCTATTATGATGATGGCCAAACCAAGAGTCCTCCACAGGAGCTAGCTTAAATGCCACCCGATAGGGTAGCTTTTAAGCTATTTATAATAAAATGTTTAATCTTTAGATACAAAAGGAAAGTAAGAGTTACTCCCCTTGAACCATGAAAGCAATGATAATGGCTAGTATAATATATTTTTAGCCTTGCATAATCTGGCAACTCTGAATCTGAACTCAACAAAAATTGTTCCCTGCACCTAACTTTTCTAGGGCTTTTGAATGAGCTATGAATCATTGAAATCATATCAGTGGGAGCAGAGGAGTTGCTTGGATACAGACATGCACAAACACACACACATACACTAACACACACACATACACTGTACTTTATATATAAGATTATGTATATTATAAATATTCACTGGGGTTTTCATTTTCAGATGTTGTTATTCTATTTCCTACTCCCACAGACAAATTGCACATATGTGGATTAGTTAGGACTTCATAGAGATTTCAAGATATGGTGGTTGTAATAAGAATAGTTAGTAAGAATGTGGTATTTTGGTGCAAGTAATTTTGTATAGTTTGTTTGGGTCAGTGATTGTGGCTAGCTAAGTTTAAGATAAGACTGATGATGACCAGCCTTCCTTATCCCCACTTTTGGCCTTTTGACACATTTTTTGTATTTTTACAACAATTAATATTAATATTAATCTGTTGGAGTCAGTTGGAGAGAATTCTAGTGATATCATGGGGTGTAGCCTAAGCAAGACATAATATTATTATAACTACTAGAAGTGAGTTATAACAATTACTTTCTATGTTATAAACCATGATATATTTAGAACTAGCAGCATGGTCCGTCATTGCCCGTGCTTGATTCAAAAATCGTACGACTCCTACAGCAATCGCTATCACTTGACTTAAAATATTTTTGCCCTTCCTTGTTTTTAAATGAGTACCCTTTGCCGTGCTGATGTTGTTACATGTCTTACTTCTTGCCTATCTCACACTGCGAATTTTTTCTAAGCTCTATACTAAACATTAAATCTGTTACGAAAACAGAACTAAACAAAATGAACACAAAACGATTAGCTTTAAAAAGGACTCATAACTGAAAAATTCTTGAAAAACAATGTTAACAACAAATACTTTTTCACACCCAACCCAGTTTCCTGAAATATTGAGACTGGTCATGCTATTTGGGCGGGATTGTTGTTGCCCTTGTTTTGCTAACCCGGTACTTTGGAAACCATACATTGATCTGATTTTAAGTTCAAATAAAAAGAGCTCAAAAGTGTTTAACAACATGAAGTCAACTGCACAGAGTCCAAAATGAGATGAAAAGCTTAGATGTACTGGGCCGCATAGTTCAGGCGAGACATTCAACTTAAAACCCCAAAAAATCCGCATCACCTGTGAGTTAATCAGTTTTTTTACAAAGTTTGAGTCCCAAATAATAAATCGGGCTCCGGCATGACACAATGACGTAATTTGAAAAATCAGATCTGGGATGCGGCCTGGGAGAAAAGAACAAAGTTTAAAGAAGTGGGAAATGGACTGCTGAGGGCGTAGTCAACATGGATGTTTGTTGTCGATTTTTGAGTCAATCACGGGTCGCAGATTTATTCTATGCAAGGCACCTCTAACTGGGCTAGGTGGGGAATTTCTGGTTGAATTTAAAAGACGCTCCCAAATTTTAGAATGTAATCTGCCCAAATACTGGAGTAAGTGCCAGATTTACCAATTTTTTGAAAGCCTGAGTCCAAATTGAAAATCTGTCTCCATTACAGTTGAATCGACATTTGACATTAATTGCAACTTGGGCATGAAAAGAAGTCTAAAACTGACAGCTGATGGTAGGGTCAACCAGAGCTTTTATCGATTTTTTTCCTACAAATAAGGGTCTCACATGCATTTTTGAAAGGGCCCGTAATCTGGTTAACCATTCATTTCTGTACATATGGTATGGTGATGTGAGGAGAGAATTATCCCAAGGATGCATTTGTATCCATCAGATTCCGATGTACCCTTCACTTTAAGAAGGTCCCCATTCCTATTCGCACCCTGTTTTGCTATAACAATTAATAAGGCCCAAGGACAAACACTGTCTGTCACTGGTGTACACTTAGAGGAGCAGTGCTTCTCATACAGCCAACTTTACGTAGCCTGCTCTCGAGTCGGCAGGCGTGATGATGTGTTCCTTTATTCACCCTCACAAAAAGCTGAAGTCCTCAGCCAGTCCATTCCATTTTTCCTTTCCATGCAAGAAAATTGAGGTCCCTGCCAAATCAAACACATTGAATGCTGGATTTGTGGTTTTGAATAGAGCCATAGCTGAACACAAAAAATTCAAATCTTGAGATATCTTTTCGTATGCAACCAATCGCTGAATGAAAAAAAGGGACACATCTTTTGCCCAAAAGACGGCGCTGCCGCTTCCACAATCAGCATCACAATGCGTGAGCAGTTAGATGTTAGATGGACTGGGCTGCACAGTAGAGGCAGCATATGGAGTAATGCAAACGTTTAAGCAAATAGGTAACTTGCAGTAGCAAGAAGCTGTCAATTAATCCAAGGACAGATGCGTTAATGACAATCAAGTCAAGACGTCAGTATTTATTTGCAGCCGCTACTGAAGGTATTTAAAGGGAGCGTTTGTCATTGATTGGTGTAGCCTTTGACAATGGCCATGACTTAGACCAATGAATGAGCTCATGCAAATGGAAGATGCTAGCGTGCATTCACACACACGCACATTTATTTGGCAAGCGCATTCAGGCTTTAATTAAACGGGTTAAGCTGCCTGCTGCATATGCAGCTTGGCTCTAACGTGTGTGATGCCGGCGAGGAGAATGCAAGGAGCTGCAATAAAGCATTTGCTCATTTGGTTTGTGTGACAACAAAAAGCCGCTAACCGTTTGCCGGCATTACCTTTGAAATGGATTGGGAGGAAGTCCTGCAATTTTAGTGCAAAAACTCCTTGTCAGGTCTGGGATGCAGCCTGGGCTAGGGGAAAGGTTTAAAGAATTGGAAAATGGACTGCTGAGGGCGGAACCATTTTTACTCAGCACATATGTGGGGTTTTTTCAGTAAAGACGTGAATAAAGGAAGTGCTTATTTTGGTAAGATGCGACGATTAAAGCAAAAGTGTTGACATTTGTGGCTCAAAGTCAGACATGATAGCAGGGATAAAAAAGCCGAATTTCAATGGCCATGCACCCATTCCAGAATTTGAGGTCAAATGTTTTCTTCCACTAAACTGCACGCATTGCCAATTGTTTCTTCCCCGCCAGATAGTGTGACTTTTAAATAAATCTGCATTTAGGAAATACCCAACCAGAAAAACATTTTTTAATTCATGACCCATTGTCCATTTGCACTCTGTTGGGGGGGCCAGAGTTGAAACTTCACATGGTGACTTCCAATGGCCTCCTCGTAAATCCGGTTGGTTTTCACTAAAAACCGACATGCAGTTCATGCACAACCTGGGCGTATCAGTTTTGGGGTTTTATCGATTTTCCGCACTGTTTAGGTGTCCATGGTTATGAAACTTCTGGACAACACTTCTAATGGTAGACTCTAAGAGGGTGTCAAATTTGGTTGAAATGCAATCATTCCTTCTGTAACTGTTTAGTATTTTTTTCATTTTCGATTTTTATCGAACCTGAAAAAAAACTCAAAAATCAGGCTCCGTCATGTTCTTACGGCAGCCATTTGCAAACTTGTGGTGAAAAATGCAGCCTGGGCGAGGTAACAACACCCACGACAGACACACAGACAGACAACATGAGAAATATAGATAGTAGATTACTGATATTGAATAAATTTGGCTATCATGGAGTTGTGTCCCTTTTTGGTTATTGTTGTCTCTTTTTACAGTCATTAATAAATGGTTAAATGGAATGCATCCTGTCCCTGA
Organism: Acanthosepion pharaonis; assembly: GCA_903632075.3. Classification (NCBI taxonomy): domain Eukaryota; kingdom Metazoa; phylum Mollusca; class Cephalopoda; order Sepiida; family Sepiidae; genus Acanthosepion; species Acanthosepion pharaonis. The sequence continues at coordinate 834,478 of CAHIKZ030001472.1, read as the reverse complement.
CAAAGCCATTATAAACTCACACAAATTATAAAACACTTTCAGCCTTTATTTCATGTTAATTTTTACTTTGCCAAAAATGTTACTCTCTGAAACCCAAACTGCTTGCTGCTATACTACAGTAATGCATCATGTTTCAATCCATGTCTGACTTCACATCATGAAGACATGACTGCTGCTTCCCTTTGTTTGCCTTTCAGAGACCAGTCACTCCAACACTCATTCTAAAGGTAGGAATTTTGTTATCTTTCTTTTGAGAAATATTTCCACGTCTGGTCTTTTATATGAGTACAATTACAATTATTGGAATGACCTTTTGTAGTAAACTAAACTACATCCATATAAATATTTTCTTTTTTAGCATAACCAGATTGTTTTTATCTTATTTAGTGTTCAGACCATGATTTACTTTATAACATGAGTGGACGTCTGCCATTAAACAGATGCTCTTTGCATGCTGTGGACCACATAGTTTGGAACTTACATGGAACATGATAGATATTTCTATTGCTTGAAGTCTTCTTGGAATTCTTTTTAATGAGTTAAATCTGTTGTAGAAAAAATGTTATTTTTTTTTACAATAGTGAATATCATAAACAACAAATATTAGTTTTGTTTCACTAGATCTGAGAGATAGGAAACATCAGGACAGTTTTGTGTTGTGGCTGCACATTATAAACAGTGTTAAATTCAATTGCAATCAAATATGCAATGGCTGCTTGTTTGTGTATAATAGCATTTCAGGTATTATTTGTTGATGGTGTATATAGTCAAAGAATCAAAACTCATTCATTTATTTTAGTATGTAGAAGTGTATCTTTACTGGTTGACATCTTTTTATTTTAGAAAGAAAAATCAGCTTAAAAATGTTAATTTCAGATTTAAGTTTTTGACAAAAAGCTTACAAATTATATTTTTATTTTGATATTTATTTCCTTTTTGCCATAAAAGAATGGCAGTCAAGCTGGTATTGTATTTATAATAAATCACAAACTTGGAGGAAAACAAATAACAGGTTTATTCACAAAAATGGCCATACTGGAAAAAAACACCTACAAAACAAGACTCCAACCAAAAGAGTTCTCTTTTCCTTTTTTCTTTGCCAGGGCAATAACTCTCTTTAACTAAAATAGTGATTCATCATTCTTAATGTACATAACAATTATCCCCTACTTTGGATAAGGACTTCAAGTGAGGATTTTCTTTTTTTGGCGGGGGGCGGGGGGGTGTATAATGTACAGTCAAATTTCATAGTCTTTTAGGTAGATTGAGGGGATGACTTTGATATTGTGGTCTGGAGTGTTGTCTAGGTACAACCTCTGGGTTTGTGTGTGATGAAGTCTTTGGTCTAAACAAAGAGGTGGAAATTAGTGATGATGTTGGTAGAGTATCAGTGCTGGTTTCAGCTGAAGATGACATGTGAGCTGGATGGCAATGCCTCTCAACTCAGTTCTGTCATTTTCATCATCTTCTCCTTCAAGGCAAGTAGGTGATAAACTTTTTATGGGTCTAAAATGAGATGAGTTGCATGTTATATTTTTCTGGCCATGTTGTGCTATTACCATGCTGCATTTCTTTTGGATAATCATGTAAGGCAGAGGGGAAAATGGTTTTTTTGCTTTTTTTTGTTGTTTCACTAGAACAAATTTTCCAGATAGAAGTGTTGAGGGGCAGGTGTTCTTTTTCTTGTCAGCATACTCTTCTTCTGTTTGCTGATATAGTCATTGACAGAAATCTTTTCACTTATGTTATCATCTGGGTACTTCAGGGTTGGAGTTTGAGAGGATAAGATCGGTAGGCCAACTTTCATCTTTCTACCTGTGAGTGCCTTAAAAGAGGAAATTTTGGTGGAAGTTTGAGAATTGCCCCTATACATCCAAAAAAATGTGGATAGTTGAAGCTTCCATGTGTGTGTGCCCTCAGCTACACATCATCTGATGTTTTTGTTAAGAGTTGCCATGAAGCATTCCTCCTCCCCATTTACTTCTGGCCAGAAGGGTGTTATTTTTTTGTTTTGTATACCAAACTCATGCATAAAGTTAGAAAATTGAGTGGAGAGCCATTGTCTGTCTTGACTGAGGAAGAGATTCCTTGGCATGAAAAAATGGCTTCAAGTTTTGGCAGGACTATTCTTGCTGAGGTGGATGAGATTATTTTTACCTCAGGGAACTTGCTGTATTCAACTATGACTACAAGTAAATAGTCACCTGAGGGAAAAGGATCAGCAAAATCAATGGGAAAGGAAAACCATGGTAGTGGTGTGGGTTGTAGATGTTCATGTGGATTGTGGCCTGGGTGAGATGCCTGGCACGGTATGCATGATTTCACTGTATCTTCTACAGACCTATCAATTCCAGGAAACCACACCTTTTCTTTGATGCATTGTTTTGTTTTGACTATGCCTTGGTGATCCTGGTGGGCAATGGCTATGGTCTTTTGACATAGAGTCACAGGTATAATTACACAATTTTGTCTGATGATAAGTCCATCGTAAATGAAAAATTCATCCTTGAATTTGCTGAAATCCTTTATTTCTGGATCTATCCAATATCCAGTTTGTGTGGCTTGCATCACTTTTTGGAGTTGTTGGTCCTTTCCAATAGCAAACTTCACTTCCCTCAAAGTGAAGGATTTGGTATTGCATTTTCCACAATATAAGCATTATATGTTTCTCCTGCATTATCACATCTGGGTATTTCATAGGGGTGTCTGCTGATGTAGTCAGCAGGGTTATTTTCATCCCATCCAGATCTATGCAGTATGGCATTAGGCATAGCTCCATCTCTCTAGCTTGGCTGTGGTGGGTTTTCTGTTGTTCATGATTCCATTGAGTGGCCTGTGGTTTGTGATGACTGTGAAATGGGCCCCAAACAGATAAAGATGGAAATGTTTGATTCCATACACAACTGCTAGATATTCTCTAACAGTTTGTGAGTATTTCTGATTTGTTTCTGTGAGGGCTCAACTAACATAGCTAATGGGATGGCCTTCCTGAATAAGGATTGCTCCTAGCCCTACTAGTATTTCTTTTGGTTTGTTGGGGTTGAAATACAACATGACCTTACTACTGGTAAGTGTCTCTTTTAGTTTGTTGAAAGCATTTTACTCACATTTTCCCCATTAACAGATTGTGGATTTCTTTGTCAAATTTCTTAGGGGTTCTGTGATAGTAGCATATCCTGGGATGAATCTTTGTTAAACTGTCTCATGCCCTGGAATGGTCAGATTCAGTTACTGACACTAGTGGAGCAGAGTTAATGATGGCTTGAATTTTCTGTCTGGAGAGATTCCAGTATCTTCAAATACATGACCATAGAATCTTAACTTCTTAACAGAGAAGAGACATTTTCCTCTGTTGAGTTTTGCTCCACTCTCATCAAGTCTCTTTAGGGTGCATTTCAGGATTCTGTTGTGATTGTTTGGTTTTCTCCAAAAACAATATCATCTGAGAGATTTTTCGCTCTTCAGATGTCCCTCAGAAGTTCCAATGGAATATCTCAGCTGCTGCGTTGACAGTGAATAGCAGTTTTTTGTGTCTTCTAAGACCCACAGGTGTGGTAAATGTTGTGATATATCCGCTTGACTTATCTAATTCTAACTGATGGTATGTATTTTTCATGTCCAGCTTTCTGAAAACTGTTGCACCATTTAAATCTGCTATCAGGTCATCAATAGTCAGCATTAGGTATTTGATACCCTTAATTGTGTAATTGGCTTCCCACATGTCTATGCAAAGATACACTCCACCTATTTTGGGAACAGTAACTACGGGGCTGACACATGGTGTTGGACCTTCGACCTTTTCGATGATATCCAGACTCTCTAGTCTTTCTAATTCATTTTCTACATCCTTGCAGACATGAAAAGGAACATGGTGATGAATTTGAGCAGCTGGGTTACTAATTTGTCACTGTGGAGAACTACTTTGCCATTCTTGATGCAACCCATTGCACCGTTAAACAAATAAGAGAACTGATCAGGTATGCTTGTCTGTAGAGAAAAATGAATTAGGTTTAATTGTTGAGCTCATCAGGTTGGCGCATCCGTTTGTGTGTAATATGTAAAAAATTACTTCAACTGTTGACAATTTGTAGCTGAGGCGAATGAAGAAAACAGTAACCAGCGAGTAAATTCAAGCTCTCCCAGCTGGTATTTCAACCTTGAGTCGTTCCTTCTTGAGTTCTGTCTCAAAATCACACTAACTGCCCATTCTTGCCGTCAACCGTGAACGTTCCTCGAAGAACTCCCCGACTCGGAAAACAGTAGTTGTTTTTATAGTTGTTCATATACCTATAATCCCTTGCGTCTTCATGTGATCCCATAATTCATTGCGTCCATGTCCCATAATGCATTGCATCGTTATTGCATAAAAATGCGATGCCAGTCCCCCCTCATTCTTTTACGTTATCTGACCGAGGATGGATTACGGCAGAGCGGTAAGTGCTTTTTTCTCTCCCTCATTTCAACTGCAGTAGCTTTACATGCTAAGCAAATACGGGCTCTTTTTTGGCGGGGACAAGGCAAGTCGCGACCAGTTGTCCTCATCCCAGGTTCTGTCTCATGTCCGCCACAGTAGCTGATTTTTGTTTGGAAGGAGAACATTTGAATTGAATGCATAAATTTGGGGTACAGGCTTTTGAAGTAATGGCGCCATGCAGCCAAGTTATTCATATGCCTGTTTTCCCAAAATATTTACTAAAGCACCTGTGTCAGTTATGAAACTGATTTTTTTGTTGTGGATGGATGCCATAATCCTGGGTTATGTTATTGGTGGGGATGGTGTTGAAAGAAAATCAACTGAGAACAGAGATTCATTATCAGATTGAGAGAGGTCAGATGAAGGTAAAAACTGAACCTGTCTTACCTTGGAACCAGACAAACATGTCTGAGCAAAGTGCCCAATTTCCCCACACCTATTACACATTTCTCCACTTGATGGACAAATTGATCTGGGGTGAGGCTATGGAGCATTGCAGTAAATGCATTGTCTGTTATTTTTTTTCCCAAGCCTGGGGAAAATTTTGTTTTGGGTTTTGTTTTTCTGAATGTGAACCACTTGGGCTGCTACAGTGATATTCTGGGCAGTGAGGTCTATGTTAGATTCTGAGCTTCTTGACCTAGGTGTATTTTGACTTTGAATAGCATGTGTTTGTTCAGTGCTCACTGAATTGGTTTTATTTTCTATTGAGGCAGCACGGTTTTCAGAAAGTTTAATACCATAAGCCTCATCAAGTAGCTGTGTGAGTGTTAGATTGTCTTTTAGAACTTTCTGCTGAAGTCTTTGTGACGTGCATCCCAGGATTATTTGCCCAAGGATTTAATTTTTCATGTTACGAAACCCACAGTTTTCTGTGGCAACACATAGCTGAATCTGATAAGAATACATACTTTCTCTTTCCTTTTGTTTTAACTGATGAAAATTGAAAGTTTCATACACAACATTTTGCTTGGGTATGAGGTGACTATTAAAAATTTTTTTTAATATATCATATTCGTTTGGTGTTGGGTTGTCACCTTCCATCATGGAGTTAGTCCTTTTTTGTTCATCTGTCATGGTGTTGTATATTTTGATAATGTCATTTTCTCTGTAATGTAAAAGTATTGCCTTTTTTTGTCTGTCTGAATTGATATCCAGTGCTACAAATAGATTATCCAGTTTAGAAATCCATTTTTTTCATCTTGTCCCAGCTGTATTCTATTCTCTGTGAACGATAAATCTTTCGAAATCAGGTAAGACATCATAGTTTGTTTAAAATTGTCTGGTGATGATGAAATTATTCTATTTCTTTCTAGCTCATAGATAAGGTTGGAGATTGGAATTAATCCATCTTTACCATCCTCATTGCCATTTATTGTATTTATGATGACGCACAAACTTGGAGGAAAACAAATAACAGGTTTATTCACAAAAATAGCCATACAGGAAAAAAAACACCTACAAAACAAGACTCCAACCAAGAGAGTTCTCTTTTCCTTTTTCTTTGCCAGGGCAATATCTCTCTTTAACTAAAATAGTGATTTACCATTCTTAATGGACACAATAGCTGGGTCACCTATTCTTAGTATTAATATTCCTTGGAGTCTGCATACAACATAAACAGTACAGCCTAGCACTTTAAGAAACTTTCTATTCTTATTGCAACTCTTAATAATATTTCTTGAAAAAAGAAGAAAAATCCGAGTCTAAAGTGAAATGTTTACTTATTACATCATCTTCAATATTTGTTTCTTTCACACAAATGCATGCTGGGATTTCTTCCTAGCCAATGATATAGGTCAGTTCTCAGTTTCATCTGACTCAGTCCTGGTCTGTTTTGTCTTGAAGTCAGAATGCTACATTTGTTTATCCGAATTTTTTTTTGTATGTCAACTCCACTTCATAGTTTCATAAATTTTTGCTATATTACTGTTACTTTGCCTTATTACTCTTAATTTCTAGGTACCTCTACTTTTCCACTGAAAAGACAGCATAACATGATGAAAAAAGGCCTCAAACTTATTAAAACAAAGTTTTATTGTCAAAATGTTTATGATATTATTAAGAGGAAAGACCACAGTATTTTTTTTCATTATTTTATTAAATTTTTTAGTCCTTTCTGGTACATCTGGTTAAAAATCTTTTTCGTTTTTATTGTTTTTTGCATTAGCAATCAATGTAATATTTACGATTAATATCAGGTGAATTAAAATTTCAGGACCTATTCCCAAATTTTTTTTTTTAAATCTTAGTAAAAATATTTTTATTTTTCCTATGCTATCTACCACTTATTTGATTTCATGAAATTTCAAGAAATTAAATTTTCATCTGAAAATCTTTTTTGTTAAAAGCAGGACTCCTTGTAGAATGTAAATCATCAAAATTTTTTTTTTCAAACTAGTACTCATTTCCTGAAAATTTTCTCCAAATCATAAAACAAAATATGCAAGAAAACTATGGCATTATTTAATGAGAAAAACTATTAATTGCTTTTATAAATAAGATTTATTAAGGGCACTATTGTCTTCAGAAATTTTTTTTTTTATGAATAATGAATTTTTACAAGAATTGTTTACATTTTCCATTTTATTTTAATTATAATTATTTATAATATATAAATCTTTTAAAATTCTGCATTACTTTCATCTGGTTAGATTATATTGTTATTAAATGAAAACTATATTTACTAATCAAAAATTGAAAAGCTTAATACAAATCATTTTGCACCAAGATTTTTAAAATAATTTATTTTATTTATATAAAATATTATGTAACATGTCCATTTTTGAAAGTATGGTTGACTATACACGACATTATCAAAAATAAGAGCAATGACTATAGTAAATTTAAATTCATCATTCCTGAAATTAGATTATGGAAAATATTTTTCAAGATTCTTATGATGAAGTACTTAAAAATTATATAAAAACGTGGCTCACTGGTCATTTTTTTAAATTATGTTTTAACAGATAAAGTCTCCATAGAACAACAATAAATCTGTCAACACCTTTATCAGCACTTGTTATGTGATTGATGAGCAATGACTACTGTTGTTTTAAAAATCCATCTCTGTTATTTTAAATTTAAAATAAATAATATTTTTTCAAGTTAGATTAATTATACTTTAAATCAGCTAATATTCCTCAAATAAAGTTTCAGAAAAGTATATTTTATTTTTGGAAGATTTTTTTAATACAGAGAATTACACAGCAATGAAAGATAACTAAAAAAGGGTACTAATCAGTTATTTTAGAATAAAAGTCAATTCCAATCAATATAATTTCTGTTTGAAATACAACAGAGAATTTTGCTTACTGGAAATAGTAAATTTAATCCTTTAGCTTTCAGTTAAAGCTAAAAATGAAAGCTTCAAGAAAGCTTTTTCATTTATAAAAATTCATTTTAAACCAGGTCATCGAAAATTAGGGTGTTTTTTCTTTATATCAAATATGGTAATGGAGTGCTGCATAAATTCAAGTAATTTCCTTCATAATATCAGTAAACTACCTCAATAGAGAACCTTAGCATTTATATTATTTGAGTAACATTTTTCTGGTTTATGAAGCTTTTCGATCCTCATAGGATAAATAAGGGTCAAGAAAGTAATTGTTAATAATTTCTGTTGTTTGTACTGTTGGAACATTTTTATCCCACTCATAAGGAGTTTTTTTGTGTTTAAAAAATATGTTAGATTTAGTATTTATTGAAAGTCTCATGAACTCATTAATGTTTTAAAAAATAGTAAATAAATAATTTATGTAAAAATTGGATAGAATAGTAAATACATGTGCACACACAATCAATATCCCAGTAACCAAGTGTTTGAATATTATTTTAATGAGACCAAAATTATGAAAGTGCACATAAAATAATACATAGATGTTACTGATAAACTGTTTCGTGGTATTTTTTGTATATTGCTTACATTTAACCATTGGAATAAATTTTGAAAGAAATGTGTCATATTGAAATTGGAGTAATATTCACAATTTAATGATTAAAATAGTTAGTGTCTGAAAATTATAGAGGCATGTCTAAAAAGCCACACAAAAGAAGATATATATAAAAACAGAGGTCTCCAGGAAAAAGCCATCAAAAATAAATAAAATCTAAAATAAGAATTAAAATTTGCAAATTTAATAGAAAATAGATCATGAGCTCTAAAAAGTAGAATTTTCAACCAATCACTGTTGGTTTGATTAAATTCAAAAACCTCTGGATCTCTGTCACTTAAAAACAGATAGAAACAAGACTTTGCAATAGGTTGTGGGGAATCAACTTGTTGGTAAGAGGGTATTTGTGTTTCACAAGTCTTGCCGTCAACATCGAATGGTAGTTTTAGTCAATCAATAGAAACTGTATGTGTTTTTTTTTTTTTATGGTGAAATATTTGTTCATGATAAAACTTTCAAATAAGTCATGATAATGCTCTGAAAGGGGTCGATTGAGTGCATTAATCTTAATGAAAACGTAGTTGCAACCAAACATTTTATTTGTGATTATCTTGAGGAGATATGTGTGGGTGTGAATCGTATGTTAACTATTTTGGATTTCCAATTTTGCTTTAAAGATGGTTTACTTCTAGTCATGTGAATTGTCTATCAATTTTCACCTGATGGGTTGGGGGGTTAATAATGCTTTCAGTTGTCGATGAAATCTCTCAACAATACCATTGGAGCATTGGGGATATACTGTCATTTTGATATGTTGTCCACTGAGTAAATAAATGGATTCTCGAAAGAGCAAGGACTGGAACTGTGTGCTTCAGTCAGTCATAATTATTTTCAGCATGCCAAATTGCAATATCCATTTGTACAGCATAATACAAGAAACTGTTTCTATTGAAATGTTCTTGAGTGAATAATAAGCTTCTGGTCATAGTGTAAATCGATCTATATTCAATAGGGATGTAAAAACCTTTGCTACTGGGTAAGGAGTTGACAATATCAATATGAATATTTGAGAATAGTGCTTTGGGATTACAGAAAGTACTGATCAGCACTTTAGTATGCATAGTTATCTTGCATAATTGACAGTCTAAACATTTTTCAGATATCTTTATTCACATTAAGCTAGAAAAGAGAGTCCCCGAACAGCTTCATTTTGATGAGGTTGGACAACGTGTGGAACTCATTAAATATTCATTAGCATAAGGTAGGTGGTGTAGAAATATAGAAGGCGATTATCTCCCCTTTGATAGGAAGGGCATTGAGGATTCATGTGACAGCCCATTGGTGATAGTAGTCAGTCAATGCTTAGCTCAGTTGGATGTAAGAGCAACTTTCAGTTTGGTTGACCACAGAGAAAGGTAACAATTCCTATGTATCCTAAATAGGAACCTAAGATTCAATAAAATAGAATATTTTAAATATTTTAAATTTTTAAGATTATTGGGTAGTTATAAAATTATATAAAAATACATTTAGGTTGTATTCGTTATTTAATCTTACTACAAGTATTTTCCCCTTTCATAAATCTTGCAAACATCAGGTTATTAATAAATGTATCAACACCTAATAAAAAACACCCATCTCTGTGTTAAAAATGCTTTTCTGTGACATTTTAAACTAAAACTATGTAATATTTGTTATAATTCAAATTAATTAAACTTTAATTTATTTAATATTCCTCAAACAAGGTTTCAGAAAAGTATATTTTATTTTTTAAAAATTTTAATAAAAAGAATTATGGTGTGTTGACAGATTTGTCAATATGGTCAGTTTTAGTGATTTTAAAAACCACTCATTCCAATCAATTTAAATTTGGTTTGATATACAGAAAAGTATTTTGCGTATTGAAAATATTAATATTAAATTGCATTTATTAGCTTGGAATTAAAACTAAAATAAATGTTTCAAGAAAGATTTTTCATTTTTAAAACAAATTATAAAACTTAGGTATCACTATTTTGGGAGGTACATATATATATATATATATATATATATATATATATATATATATATATATTATATATGAACAGAAACCTGTTAACATTAAGCAGCTATTTTCTGTTTCATGCTTGAACACAATGTCAGCCATATATATATATATATATATATATATATATATATATATATATATATATGGTATGTGGTATATTTAGTCACCAAGTATTCATTCAAACAAGTTATATTAAAAAAACCAACAAGGTCTGTTTAATTCTTCATTGTATTTTTCCAATTTTCAAATGAAGTGTTTAGTATTGTGCTCAAAATTGTAGATAAACTAAATATATATATATATATATATATATATATATATATATATATATATATATATATAACTATCTTAGTATAACTGATATCTTTGTACTTCAATGTTCCATATGTTTTCTTGTTTAACTAATTTTTAATATTCATTTCTTTGTACTGTTCCAGTCATTCCTTCTGCCTCACTAAGGTGTTAGTATATCATGAATATACTAATGCCTATAGTGGGTGGAGAAAACCAAGATATTTTCTCACTTTTTCCAAACAAACATTAGTGAGATATAGTGCCTCGAGTCTTGGTTGTGTCCAAGTATAAAGTTTTTTTGCTGAAAAGTATTGCAATTTGAGTTCATTGAAGATATGTATGATGTAGTACATCCTGTAATGTCGAATCTTTAGCTATCATGTCATGGCTTAAAATGCGATTTGATATTACATATATAGATATTGAATGTAGACTTTATCAAGAAAGTATGTCTGCTACTGTGATTTGGTCTCATTTGATATAATGTATTGCAGTGCAGTACCAGTAGATGTAATCAAGATGTCAAATTTCTCTCGAGATGTACTTATCAGAGTGAGAAGATAAGACATATCTCAGGAGATTGTGATCAGTGTATATCACAAATGACCTGCTTTCTAGTAGGTACAGTAAGTGTTTGATGCTAAGATAACTTGCTAATAGTTCCCTAAAGAAGCTACTGTACTTGAACTGCACAAAATTTAATTTTGCCGAGAAGAATGAGTTTGAGACTTTTTAATATAGTGTGTTACTCTACCAATTGCGTTAGTGCTTGCATTATTACCGTTAGGTAAGTACCTCCAAAAAAAAGAAATACCTAAGGTTTAAAATACATTTTTAAAAATGAAAAATCTTTCTTGAAGCTTTTATTTTTATTTTAATTCCAAGCTAATAGTTTAAATTTAATATTTCCAATGAGCCAAATATTTTGTACCATTTCAAACTGAATTTAAATTTATTGTAATGAGTTTTTGAAATCACTAAAAATGGCTGAAATCAGCCAGAGAGACAAATCTGCCAATACAACATAATTCTCTTTATTACAAATCTTTCAAAAATAAAATATACTTTTTTTTTAAAACTTTATTTGAGGAAGATTTACTGATTTAATGTTTAATTAATCTGATAGAAACAAATATTACTTACTTTTAATTTAAAATATCACAGGAAAGCATTTCTTAACATGGGGGTGGGTGTTTTTATAAAGTGTTGACAGCTCTCATGAAATTTCATAAAACTAATTAAGTTAGGGTAACAAATGTAAAAAATATATATTACTAAGATTTTCTAAAAGAGAAACTTTTCTAATTTTTTTAATTTATTTTTGAATAAGTCCTGAAAGTTTAATCAAAATCTGACATTGATCTGATTTTTGTAAGAATTTCCAAAGCAATGTGTTTTTCACTGCAAAAAGACACTAAAATTTCCTATACTAACTTATGGTTCCCCATTGACACCCGAGAAACAAAATTTTTAACCAAAATATCTAAGGTTCTAAAAAGGATTAAAATATAATTTAATAATCAGCGAATCCTTTTGTCATTACTCTTAATAATAACAATGATTGTGACTTTGTTTTTATTAAGTATGGGGCATTTTTTTTCATCATGTATACTGATTTTTTAGCACATTTTTGGAAGTATCTAATCTTAAGGAGTGGGCACTCTTAATTTCTCATTATGCAATAAATAGGATGTCTTGATAAAAAATAGTTTGGAAAATCATTTATTGGATCAAAACAATTTCAATTAATTTTCAAAAGAATCATTAAGTTTATCAAGGAATTTTTCTTTAATGCACTGTGTCCCTTCAGGACATAGGGGATTATGGCCCTCCACCTCTTCCTGTTCCTTGTAGCTCTTAATATTTTTCCTTTTTTTATTTCTCCCAGGCCCTGTTCTGCCATCCACTTGCTTAAGTCCATTATGTCACACATTGCTTTCCCCTGTACCTATTTCCCCTCTATCTGTCCTGTGAGTATCAGATTTTCCAAGCCCTCCTTCTTCATTACATGTCCCAGATATTCCAATTACCTCTTCTCAATGTCAAGCATAAGTTCCCTCTTTGTTTTCCATTCTCTCCAAAACCTTGTTGTTGCTCACATGTTCAGCCTATGGTATCCTCAGCATCCTTCTGTAGAACCACATTTCTTTTACCTCAAGTCTTTTCTTTATCTTTGAGGGGATTGTTGAACATTTGATGCCATACAGGAGGACAGATATCACGTAACAATTCAGTACTTGTCTTTGTTTTCAATGAAACTGTTATGGTCCGGTTCCTTGTACCACGGTGATAGTCCAAGGTAGAACCAATAAAGAAGAACTCGAATACGGATATGGAATAACACAGATATATTACAAACAGAAATATATACAGGGAAGTAGGAAGTGTTAGTACGAACAATCAGGTTTAGTAGTAATTGTCTGAACGTGACTCTGTTTCGGACTGCCTCTGACTCGACTGACTGACTCGCTCTGACTGACAGACTCCGGACAGACTTCACTCCAGACTTCAGACTGAACTCTCTGCTTCCTCTTGAGGTGCAGTATTTATTACGTATGGAATAGTCCATTATGTTATTATGGGTAAGGTCCCATAACAGAAACTTTCCTGCCTCTTAGTACTCTGCTTAGCTTTTTGAATGCGTCTTTGGCCATCCCAATACATCTTCAGATCTCAGTGTCACACTTTTAATCCTCTGTTAGAACACTTCCCAGATACTTAAATTTTTGTACCTGCTTGATTTTAGTATCCTCAACCTGTAATTTGCATTTTGGGTTTATCTTTTTGCTGATGACATTGCATTCTGTCTTTTTGTAGTTTATGCTTAGTCCCTTCTTCTCACTCTCCTTTGCTACCTTTTGTAGGAGATTTTGTAGTTTCCTTTCTTTGCTATCAGCACATTATTAGGATTGTGGCCACCAATAATGAATCCTGGTAGAATTTCTAGTTCTTTCAGAATCACCTTGTTGAGAAGACACATCCTTGTCTCTCACCCTTTTCTATTTTTGTATATCTGCTGAACTCATTTTTATCATTATGCAAGTGGTTTGTTGCCAGTAGAGATTTTTGATTATTCTAATGTGTTTCTTGTATATGTTGAGGTTGCTGAGCAGCTCTAACAGATCTTTGTGGTGTACTTTGTTGAACACCTTTGCGTAGTCTATAAAACACAGCTACACATCCTTTTGCATTTGTATTGCTTTTTCTGATAACATTCTGATCTTAAATATTGTGTTCCTTGTTCTGGTGTTTTGACAAACCCGCACTGTTCTTGTCCTATCTCTGACCTGATTCTGCTGCACTCTCTATTCATCAGAATTCAGATGATGAATTTTATTATAGGATGATTGTTTGGTGGAGTTCACATTCTTTTGCACCTAGTTTCTTAGGCAGTGCTATGAAAATAGATCTGTTTAGGTCTTCCGGTATATCCCCACTGTTGCAGATTTCATTTATTATTTCTGTAATCTTGTCTATGCTGAAATTGTCTAAGGCTGCAAGCATCTCTATTACAATTCTGTCTGACTCTGCTGCTTTGTTTCTGTTCAATTTGGCCAGTGCACCTTCCACTTTGGTTTTTAGTATTTCCAGCTGATCAGTATTTATGTATAATGCCAGTTGTTTTCTTTCATCATGGAAAAGATCTCCACTATATTCGTTCTATATAATTATTTTTCTCTAATATGAGCATTCCATCATTGGATTTCATGAAGCCTGTTGATGAGCATGTCTTCTGTCTTGTTAGTTTCCTTATTTTTTATGCATATCTCTGATACTCATTCTCTCTATTTCTGCACATTTTTGTTGAGCCATTCTTCTTTAGCCTGCCTGCATTTGTTTCTTATTTTATTGTGTAGTTTTCTGTATTCTGCTCCATGTCTTGGCATTATTTTCTGTCTCTTTTGCATCTTGTCGAGAATCTTGTCCGTGATTATTCATTTTTCTTTGTCCATTCGTATTGGAGATGATCTCGTTTGCTGATATCACTAAAGCTTCTTTTAGCATGTCCCATTTAGAGTTTCCATTTCCATTTTGTCCTTCATATCTTCTTTTCACACTGTCCATGTATTTTTTCTTCAGGTTTGGGTCATTCAGGAGTCAGTTGCATTATAATTGGGATTTGCTTCTGGAGTGTTGACATACTCTCAAGAGTTACACCTGCTTCTGTAGATAATATGTGCCATCACTGATTTTCTAAAAAATTAGCATACCATAATGATAAAATAACCCAAACTTAATAAAAACAAAGTTTTATCGTCAAATCTCTGTTAAGATGAAAAGCCAGAGGATTTTATTTTTTTTATTATTAGATTATATTTTTTAATCCTTTTTAGAACATTTGAAATTTTGGTTAAAAATTTTATTTTTTGACATCAACCCAGTGATCAAAGGATATTTTACTGTTTTTTTTTTTTTTAAATTTTTTCAGTGAAAAACACATTGATTTGGAAACTTTTGTAAAATTCAAAAATTGTCGGATATTAATGAAACTTTCAGGACATTCACAAATGAATTAAATTATTAGAAATGTGTTTTTTTTAGAAAATCTTTGTAAAAATATGTTACCTCTCCCCACCACTTAGTTAATTTTATGAAATTAAGTTTTGTGCCACTTAATTTTATATTAGTTAAGAGTAGAATTCCTTGGAAAATTTAAATCATTAATTTCTTTTTTTTTTGTAAAATAGAAACATATGCTTGAATTGTGAAATAAAAAATGTGATAAAACTGTGATATTATTTAATTTGAAAAATTTTTGAATTACTTTTATGGATTAGATATATTATGGACACTATTGTCTTAAAATTATTTTATCAGTAAATAATGAATTTTTACAGGAATATTTTTCATTTTTTAAAAATTTTGATTAGAATAATTTATAAAGTTTTAAATCTTTTAAATTTCTATATTACTTTGTGCCAGTTAGATGATATTGTTATTAAGTAAAAACTATATTTACTAATCATAAATGGAAAAGCTTAGTACAATTCATTGAACACCATTATTTTTAAAAGAATTTTGAAATTTTTTCTGTGTATATAAACATGCTGATTTTTGTAACTACGGACGTCCAAACACAAAATTAACAAAAAATAAAAGTGATAACTATCATAAATTTCAAGCCAAAGTACCTAAAATTCAATAAAACATTAGATTACAGAGAATATTTTTCTAAATTTTTAAGATTACTGCATAGTTAAAAGTTATATAAAAAGGTGCTTGTGTTATATTTCTCAAATAAATTTTACAGATATATCCACTGTAGAAAAACATTAGATAAATTTCTATCTGTCAACACCTAAATTAAACAGATACCGCCATGTTAAAAAATGCATTTCTGCAATCTTTTAAACTTAAAGTAATATTTGTTTCAAATCAGATTAATTAAACTTTAAAGTTTTAGAAAAGTATATTTTATTTTTGAATGTTGTCTTAATAAGGAGAATAATATTGCAATGAGAGATGACTAAAGATGGTGTTAAAATCAGTGAATGTTATTGATTTGAGATACAGCAAAGTATTTTGCTTATAGGAAATATTAAATTTAATCTATTAGCTTGAAACTAAAATTCATTTTAAACCTTAAGTAATGCAAATCTTTGGAAGTACTTAATCTATAGTAACTTGTAGCAAATCCAAATTCAAATCTAATAATTATTTTAGAACCAATAAGGAAAGCTTTTTTCTTTTTAACCAAAAGTTTCTCATTAGAAGGCAACATCTAGATAAATTGCTTTGGTTTAAAAAAAAATGTATTTATTAAATTTATAGACCAATCAGAATGACTCTCAAAAATACTTTCTGATCCAACTAACCTATATAAGGAATGCTGCCCACCAGTAAGAGTCAAAGTCAATTAAGTTCTTCTCTAAACACTCACAAAGTTCATTTTTTTTTTCTAATAGGTTTTCTCAAACATTCAGGTCGGTAGATGAAAATAAATTAATATACTGTGTAATAACTAAACAGAGCATCTATTCAAATATGGGTATCCACTAAATTTAAGTAATAAAATTGTAGTGTAGTGTTACTGACTCATGGAAAGTAGTATGCACTCAACTGCCTCATGGATAACAGCTGTACCTATTTATAGTCTTTTTGACTTCATATGTTTATTAGTCACCTCATCCCTGTACTGAAGATATTTTATCTCCCTATTTTCCCTGGTACTTCTGGGAGCTTTGTCTTCTCACTATCTTTCTCCCTCTCCCTAAGAGATTGTCGAAATATGGAAGATTGTGATCTTTTCCATTTTACATAAGAGTGTTCCTCTAAGATTTGTTCATCTTCACTCTTGATTTCACTGTCATGTTTGTCTTGCCCTGACATGACACTTTTGCCTTCATTGGCTCACTTTACATTTCTTCATTGCTATCATGTTGCAATCTAACTTGGTCTCCATGCGCTAATATCCACTTACCATTTTTCTATTATCATAATATTCATGGTCAATGGGGCTCTAATTTGTCAACCTGTGAGTGCAGACAGACATTTTGATCTTCCAGCATGTGGTATTGTCCTATAGCTTAGCCAAAATCTAGGCAGAAATGTTTCTATCTTTTCTTTCCATTGTACACATCTTCAATTTGTTTTTTATAGTTTGCACCATTCTTTCTGCTAATCTGTTTCATTGCAGATGATACAGTGGGGTTTTATACGGCTTGCATTCAATTTTGTTCAACCATTGGCATAGTTCTTGATCAGAGAATTCTGGGATGTTGTCAGATACTAGCATTTTCGGAATTCCATTTCTTGAAAATATGATCCTCAATGCTTGTTTCACAGTTGAACTTCTTTTGTTGGAAACCTGTATTACCTCTGGCCAACCTGAATATGAATCTACCAGTATTAGTAATAATTCGACTCCATCAACATGGGCATGATCTATGTGCGCTCTGTCCCAAGGTTGGGACTCTTTATGTATTTTTATCTGTCTAAATTTTCTTCTTTCATTGTAAATTTTGTATCTTTTTATGTATTCTTTTACATCTGTAGAATAGCCTGGCCACCATGCCTCTAGCCTTAATCTCTTTTGCATAGACATTATTCTGCAATGAACATCATCATATATGATTTTTATAATTTTGCTCCTTCACATTGCTGGCAGAACCACTATGTCTTCATTACAAATTACACCCTCTTCTACGGTTAACTTGTGTTTAACCTCTTTAAAACATTTTTCTGTCCATGAGCAATAATTCCACTTATTTTTTATCCTGAACAATATACTATTTTTATACTGAACAATATTCGTATCCTCAGCTAATTTGTCTTTCTTGGGTATGATGATAAACTACATCCAACAGCAAGGCCTCTGATCAGGAGGTTTTGAGGAGCGTGGAACGACATCTTAATTGCTGGTGTTCTCATGTCCACCCTGACTTGGGGTGGTAGCACCTGTTAGGTTCCCAACTATGGGTAAATAGTTAACTCCCAAACTGGTGTTAAAACACTATGAAAGTGTAAAAATAGGTTTTAATACCAGAAATACTTTGTAAAAAAGAAAAAAATATATTACCAGCAATACATTTTTGAAAAAAGAAAACACTTTTCACATATCTTTTTAATATGCCAGGCATTTTTGTTTTTCTCTTTGATGTTGATAACCACAAAAAGTACACATTATTATGTCTTTTTCTTTATCACATATGTGTCCATTTCCTCTACCAGTTCCATAACTTTTGTTTTATTAAATTTTCAAATCAATTCTTGTTGCTGAACAAATTCAATACACTGTTCTATCTAGTAACAAATTTCCCAGTTGTAAATGCATTGGAGTCCTTGGCTGATATTCCTCATTTTGAAAGCCATTTACCAATTTTATTTGGATCAAATCATCTTCAATTGACTGGTTTTCCAATCCCAGTTTCTCAAATTTACAATATTTAGCAGCCTGTTTCAAATGAAGACCATATTCGATAACCAGTTCATTCACTTTTTGAGAAATATTCATAAATTCAGCTCTATCTGCATCCACTAGTTTTTTTTTGTTTTTTTTTTGGATGTTATGTTTTTCCACTATTAGTTGACTTATAATATCAAATGTCATTTCTTCCAACTGTCTTGGGTGTGGAATTGCTGATAATTTTATAATAGCCTCACAACCAGCAGTTCCCAAGAAGAGATCAGTTATTTGTTTTTCTCCCCCAACTTATTTTTTGTTCTAGCTTTAGCAGCTAGTATCCCAAACCACACATGCATATTTGTAATTATCCAGTGATAATTCTGTTTTTTAGTTGTTGGTGACACCATTGTAGTGTTACTGACTCACAGGAAGTAGTATGCACTCAACTGCCTCATGGTAATATCTGTAGCTATTTATAGTCTTTGTGACTTCATATGTAAATAAGTCATCACAAAAATATGTTAGATAAATAAATGAAAAATCCATTCCTAAAATTGCTTTGTTTACGTTAGTGTATGAAACTGAGCAGAGATGTATATTTCAAGAATCAAGAAAAGTCTGTGTTTAAAAGCATCATTTTGTCTTTGCTTGGCCATCAGGTTTTCTGTAGCCAAGAGGTCAAAGCACATCATATCTAATGATGGTTTCCCCTAGGGGAACACAGGTTTGTATCCTGCTGGAGAGCGCATATTTTTCTAATAAGATTTCTCAAATATTCAGGCTGGTAGGCAAAAATAAATATATTATTTAATAAATAAACAGAGCATCTACTCAAATATGGGTATCTGCTAAAAATAAAGTTTAAGTAATAAAAAAAAACATTCTTTCATCAATGCACAAGTTGTCCAGTCAAAGAGAGTCAACTGTCCACTTTGCAACATATTCACTCACATGCACACACATACACACACAGTTTTGGTGTAACTGACTTTCTCCAGTAACTGACTGTATAATCTCTTGTTCAATAAAATAAAATATCCATTTCACTTCACACCATCTTTAAAGATGAAGATTTTATAAAAAAAAATAATTATTTCCATTGTTAATGAAACAATAACTTGTGTAGTTTATTTATTCATAACTGGCATAGACTAGCCTCAGACATAGAGTTCTCTCTTTGCTTAGTTTGCTAATTTTTAAGTAATTGCAAGTGGTCCTATCTCCTAATTCTATGTTGCTAAAATGATCTTACTATATGGATTCTTTGGATTTCAGGTTCTATTCTCAACTGCTGTTCAAAGAACATCACACAGGGTATTGTCAGGAATATATTCAAAGAAATCAGTTATTTTGTCAACTCTTTTCAACCGCACTGATGAATTTTAGTTTCTTTGAAGTAACCTTTCTGGCAGTGAAACCTGCTTGTAAGTGCAAAAACAGTTGAACTGCTACATGATATCTGTCCTCCTTTACAGCAGCGAATGTTGGACTGTCTCCTCAAGGATGAAAGAGAGACTTGAGGCAACAGAAGTATGGTAAGGATACCATGGAATGAAGAATGCTAAGGATACCAGGGAATGAAGTATGGTAAGGATACCAGAGAATGAACAATGTGGGTTTGAAGAAGATGCAAACAAAGGGGAAATTTATACTTAACATCAGGAAGAGACAGCTGAAATTTCTGGTTCATATAATGAGAAAGGAGGGCTTGGAAAATCTGATACTCACAGGATGGATAGAGGGAAAACAGGACAAGAGAAAGCAACTGTGACATACTTAACAGGCTTAAACAAGTGGTTGGCGGAACAAGATCTGGGAGAAGTAACAGAAAGACAAAACTTATTGAGAGCTGCAAGGGACAGGAAAAGGTGGAGAGCTGTGATCATCTATGTCCAGAAGGGACATGGCACATAAAAGAAGAAGAAATGATGGTAGGTATAAGTTGAGAGCGGCTTCCAATATTGTTGTTATAACTGAAATATTTATTGGAATCTTGCCAAGCGTGTTATTTATACTGAACTAATGAAGGATACATTCTGTATCTAATAATATTTTGACTGTGTCAGCGGTCATCATTTTATTGTTCATTTAAAACATTAAAACACTCAACAAACATGATTTGAATGAAGAAAAAGACAGACTAGATATAAACAGCAAATGTGTTTTATAACAATGGCAAAAATAACAGATATATACATTGACCATAAGACACAAAGCTAAAGCAGAATTGTTAAGTCTTATAGAAAATAAGATTTTTAATAATTTTTTTTTAATCATTTCAGACCAAGCAAGACAATAAAGCCACTAAAACACAAGGGATTAGTATGTGTGAAAGAATATGAGAAAAAAAAACATTATTAAGAAGAGCAAACAATATAAGAACAAGAATTAAGAAGACAGAAGATAAAGAATGACATTGAACTTAAATTTTGAATGTCAAAATTTGGTAGAAAGCAAGAAGCTGGTAGAGATTTCCACAAACAAGAAATGAGAGAGAAGAAACTGATAGCATAGAACATATAGTTGCATATAGTAGTTGCAACTGTCTGTAAAATGATGACACCTAGCTGCGAATCTAGTACTGTGGTTAAATTCATAGTCAAAGTACTAATGAGGAAAGCTCATCAGGACAATTACCATGAAAATATTTATAGAAAAGGCACAGGAAGCTATGTTATGGTAGTGTTTAAGCTGAATTGCTAAATCAGGACCAATAACATTGCAGATTCTTTGGATTTTCTCTGGTTATCTATAATTTTTTGAGGATTTCCTGCAATTATGAATGATAGTGTATTTTCATTTGTCAGTATATAATGTGACCTATTTTTACTGCATCTAAACATATCAATAGCAAAAAGAGGTTCAGGCACTCTTTTGGGTGATGAGCCTACAAATGTGCTTGAGAAAGGCATTGAAATGTAATATAAAAATTGTTTGAGTAATGATAATAGTGAATCAGAAGAGTGTTATTGCATTAGAATTTACAATCATTTCATCCAATACATTTATTAATCCAGTTTGTGTTTATGTGCATCTTAAAATAGTTAAGAAAAAAGTAGTAAAAAACTATTCTGGGAAAAGGATTCCTGCAAAAAAGTAAACATTATTGATATCTTTCAGCATCGATATCCACTTTGTCTCCTGTTATTCCTCTCTGACACATTTCTTGTTTTGCATTTATTTAGCCACTCATATGCACATGAGACACACAGAAATATCCCTGTATGTGCACAAGAAGTAGATATTTTTATTACACTTCTTCTAATCTCCTCCTTTCTCTTAACTGCATTACAATTCAGATATGTACATGCACACATACAGGTGTTTTCTCAATCTCTCTCTCTCTCTCTCTCTCTTTCTTGCACACATACTCACACACACACAATTCAATCTGTGCTTCTCTTCTCTTAACCGTGGTCAAATTTAGTCTTACATCTCCCATGCTCTAAAAGTTCATGATATCTATCTGTATTTCTCTCTCAAATTCACTATTACTCTTCCACTTATTTTTCTCCCTCTGCCAAATTCATTTTCATATTTATCTCTCTCTTATCTCTAATCAAATTCACTGATTTATCTTCTCCCATACTCAGTCAAATTCAGTTTCCTCTTTCTTTCTCTCTCACATATCCACACAAATTTATTCTCTTTTCACTCCCAATTTCTCTATCACCCTCTCCATCTACTTTTGCTTTCTTAATATCAAATGCGCTCTTTCCCATTTTTCTTTCATTCATATGCATTATTTTTGCAGGTGTCGTCTATCTCTATGTTTTTATTGTTTATCCATTAGGTGCATAAAAACATTTCCAATGAAAACTCGTATATTCACTCTGTTGTTTTCCAAAAAAGAATCCAATTAATTTTTGCAGGCACCTAAAATCTACAAAATCTGCCTAAGTTTCATTTTTATCAAGTTTTAAAGCTTTTCAGTGGCTGAGATGACATCAACATTGCCATTGCTTTGATAATTCAATTTCAGGTAATGACAAAGATTTCAAATACTCTTTTATTTTTAGGTATTCAAGTCTTATTTACTTTGGAAACTGATCTTCCCTCATCTCAGCATCCAATATATTCATGTACACCATCTAAGGAACACGTTTGCTGTAACCTTAAATAGATTGGTTTGGTTTATGGCATATCAACCTTTTCCAGGTTATTTAATGCCAAATATTGTTGTTTTGTAACCTACAATAGATTCGTAGATATAGGTTGGGTTTGCATGAGAGTTAAAAAAAAAAAACATAGATATAGGTATGGCAAACAAATGGCCCATTTTCTGGGGATGCAAGCAATATATTCTTACAGGAGACAATCAGTAGAACTGATCTTCATGTGTCAGAATTAAGTTATATGTCTACATTAGAGGGTTACTGAATGGGAATGTTGTAAGGGTGTATAAGGAGAGTTGCATGTTATAAGAATATATCAGGTTGACTCTTGACTTGAAGAGGTTAAGATTGTAGTGATCAGGAAAGCATCCCCTCAAGAGTTCCACATTGCAACAGTTTTGAGGAAGAAGATTTTTGTGTGAAGCTTACTCCTTATCAATGGAATATGAAGGGGAAAAGGATGAGTCAACTTTGTGTATGTGGTATGATGGGTCTAAGTTGTAAAGGTTTGGACTACTGGAACCAAGGAATGTAGATTGCCCAAACATCTGCTATGTTTAGAGTAATGAGAAGCTAGGAACTTTTTGTTTATGGGTAAGTGGTTGTAGGGTGGAAAACTATCATCTGCATGTCCAGGCATTCAATATTTTTTCTAGTTCTTATTATTTTATTATTGCTTAATTATTGCTCACTCCATTTCCACCAAGTCCAAATACACACTGTCCGGTCCAGGGATTGAACCCATACTTTAATCCACAAAGCTATTGTTTGTAGTGATGACTCGTGATGGCAACAGTTTTTAGTATTGCAAAAATGTCAAATTTTACAATTTATTTAGCCTCTCCTATTAATGTTCCTAATGTAGGATATAAATGCAAGATCTTTTAATAATACAATAGTTTTATTTGACCCTGATGACTGGCATAACCACAAAACTTCAAAGTCGGTTTCAGATAAGACGTTGAACATTCTTTGATTTATTGATGATTATTTATATATTATATATATATATATATATACTAGCAGTAGAGCCTGGCGTTGCCCGGGGATATAACAGTAAGAGATAGATCAAGTATCCACCATCATAAAGATTGAAAAATAAAATTGACAAAGATTATTGTTTAAGGTTGACGGACACGCATGTCTTAATTAGTTTTTTTTTTTTTTTTTTTGAATTGGTCAAACCCAAACTCAAACAAAACATTGTTTTCAATCGTTATGAGTCTCTACCGATTGAATAGAATTTTATTATAAACAATTGTCTTGTAAATAGAATTTTTAAAGCATTCTGAATGTAAAAATAAAGAAAAAAAGTGTGCAAGACAATAAGAAACACTACATGCCAAAAAGAAAAGTGAAGTTTTGTTGAAATCGGTTGAAAAATGTAGGTAGCCTTTCTGTAATCTTTTAGTTTTACAATTTATGATTTTTACTAATTGAATACAGTAATAAAAATTGCATATTTTGCTTGTGGTGATTCATAATTAGAATTCTGATTTGAATTTATTTTCCACTCGTTGCTTCTAATACAAAAAATATTAACTTTATTTGGGTTTATTAATTATGATCTAACAAATCTTATTCATTTAGTAGCCTTTCTGTAATAATAATCTTTTTACAATTTATGATTTTTTACTTATTGAATACAGTAAAAAATTGGACACCATGTCTATTTAAAGTAGTTTCCCATTCCGGTTATTATTTTTAGTTAGGACTTGTGTATGTTTAGATTTCATTATCTTTCCCTAAAGATAAAGAATTTATCCAATGTTTGTATACGAACAATCAGTAGAGATCATTAGATTATTGTTTAAGGTTGACGGACATGCATGTCTTAATTTTTTTTTTTTTAATTTTTTTTAGGAATTGGTCAAACCCAAACTCAAACAAAAACATTGTTTTCAATCGTTATGAGTCTCCCAATTGAATAGAATTTTATTATAAATAATTGTCTTGTAAATGGAATTTTTAAAGCATTCTGAATGTTAAAAAAAAGAAAAAAAGTGTGCAAGAGAATAAGAAACACTACCTGCCAAAAAAAAAAAAAAGTTTTGTTTTATCAGCTGAAAAATATAGGAAATCTGATCCCATATTTAAAAGAACCCACACACACAAACAACCCGATGTGAGTTGTCCCCCTTCCATTTTCATGATGTCTCTTAATCGTGTTTTCAAATTGATTTTGTGTAAAAACAATTATATTTTCCCATTTTTGGCACTGTTAGAACCACCACAAGGTAATTTTATGTAGTCCTGTGAAGTTTTGTTGAAATCGGTTGAAAAATGTAGGAAATCCGATCCAATATATAAACGTTACAGACACACACACAAATCTGTTTTATAATAAGTAAGATATATATATATATATATATATATATATATATATATATATATATATTTTATATATATTTGTGTACATGTTGTTTGTTTTTTGATTTTATGGGTAATTGTCATCATCTTATATATTTAATTTGGAAACAGCATTATACTGTATTTGCATGTTAATATTTCTTTTGATTTTGAAAATAAGTCAGTAGATTATAGAACATTATCGTGTTTAGATCACTAGTGATGGTGACATTATGCGCCATCTGTGAGGCCTAGATAAAAAGAGGGTGGCTGCTGGAAAACCCTATGTCTTGCAACACTCTGCTTCATGTCATGTCAGACAATTTATGCGACCATGTCACCCCTTATAGCTGGCCGTCTAACTCCTTGGACTACAACCCCCTTGATTATTATGCATGGGGCACAGTTGAGCTAGAGACTACCAAAACTCCTTGTAACACCAAAGATGAACTGAAGGTAAGGATTATGGTAGCATTCACCAACTTAAACAAGGAGACCATCTGAGTTGCAGGATATCTGAAATCGTCTGGAGGGTGTAGAAATGTCCAATGATGATTTTATTGAATAAATGTTCTCTAAGAAGATATTTTTTGTGTAATTTTGGTAAATGTAATTTCAATGTTATTTTCATGAATTCAGACAACAATTTATCCATTGCACCCTGTGTGTGTGTATATATATATCGCTCATCAGCAATGCACATCCTCCACCAACTCTGAGAATTGAACCTAGACCATTGAGCCATGATGCACATACCATTGGGCCAGTTCATCTTATTTCAGTAGAGGATGCCCACTTCTGATGAGCCCCAAAAAGGATGAAATGATTATCCAGTGCTTTTCTCCATATATGTCTGTATGTGTGTTGAGGATTCTAGGTCCAGACATGATGAATTATTATGAAAATTAGACAAATCCCCAAATTACTAATCAGTTATATAAACCTATGCTAGATCCAGCTTCTAATGCTTTGGAGTGAGCATCTCAATGAAGGAAGTCATTGCTCTCAGGGCCAGTCCTGTCAGCTATATATGCTTGGATATTTATCACCACCAGAAATAGGATGATAGTGATGCCCTCTTTGGGCCTGCAATGATCCTTGTGGGTATCATAACAGTCCAGCGATTCTCAGAGAGTAAATGAGCCCTGATCAGTCCTTGCAACAGGACTCTGCTCTTCTGCATGTGTGTGTGTGTTTGAGGATTTTAGGTCTAGACATGATGAATGACATATGAAAATTTTACAAATCCCAAAATTACTAATCAGTTATACATATATATATATATATATATATATATAGGCTGCAATGGATAAATTGTCTAAATTATGCAAAAATGAAAATAACACTGACATCTCATTTTAACAGATATTTTTGTCAGACAAAAATATCTTGAAATACTAAAGTAAATTCTTTCAATAAAATCACAATTGGCAAACCCCAGAACACTTTGGAATCTCTGGCTCATCTGGATGGTCTCCTCCTTTTGATTTGGTGAATAACTACTATAATCTTGCCTTCAATTCATCTTTTGTGTTATAAGGAGTTTTGTTGGTCTCTCACTCCTTCACCCCACACAATAATCATGTTGCAGCCTGGGGAGTTAGGTGAAGATGGGGTGATACGCTCACAGGTCTTAGGGACTTCCTGCTGTCTGGCATGATGCAATAACACCAAATCTTGACCCAGAAAGCAGTAGGACCTTCTCAAGGCATTGATGTAAGCCTCCATGTTCAGTCTATGGGAAGATGAATGGAAGCACAATGTTGCAATCACTAGTGATCACTACAAACACCTTTGTAATCACCATTAGACTCATCCAACTCTTTCTGAATCCTCTGCAGGTCCTTAGATTGGCATCCAAACACTGAAATGTTTGTATTGGATATTACATATAATGCCAAACAGTAAAAATGTCTGGTGGAACTTACAGATGGTGCCCAACTAAATTGTACTATGACAAAATCAAAACAAACAAATATAATAAAAATAATTTACCTATCGCACCCTATGTGTGTGTGTGTGTGTGTGTGTGTGTGTGTGTGTGTGTGTGTGTGTGTGTGTATATATATATATATATATATACTATGACTTTTGTAAATTAATTGATTTCTTGCATCACAATTTGAACTTTTTGTTAAAAATAATGAAGAAGGGTTTAATTCAGTTTCATTTTAAAAAATGTCAAACACAAAATTTCTAAAACTGTATATAAATATAGTTGTATTGAAAATATTTGTATGTTATACTATATCTGTAAACTGTTAAATGTGTTAAAAAATGAACTATCTAGTTACAATTAGAAAATTGAAAAAAAAAAAAAAAATTTAAAAATTTTTTAAAATGTAATTGTGAATATTCAAATTTTCAGTTTCATTTTCTAAAAAACAAATTAATGCCTTTTTCATTACTTTTAAACAAAAGTTCATCTTTATGATGCAGGAACAAAATGTCATAACCCTAAATATATATATATATATATATAATTGTTTTCTGAATACTAAAAATTTCTAATATGAACAAAATTATTCCAAGACAAAAGTGTATACTAACAATAAATATTACCCTCTGAATGTGTTCAGCAGAAGATAAAATGTAAGATGTGATCAAATTATTTCTTCTCTGTTCCCTCTTTAGGTTAACAATATTGATAATGAATTGTTGTAATTGGATTTATTCCAATGTCCTCTGTGGAAAAAATGACTATTCAGCAGTTCTCTGCATTCCTTTCAAGAATAATCCTTTTACTCTCACACAAAGTCATCACACAGCTTAACATGTACTGATTACTTCAACTGAGGCAAATTGGTTCTCTGATTTTTTTTTTTTTTTTTTGACTGTTAAGAATGCTAATGCCAATAAAATTATTTTGACAAGCTTATCTAATAAAAGATCTGGGCTTTTACGTCAAACTTAATCATTTTCTTTGTCACTTTATTATTTTATTCATACTATTATACATTTTTGTGGGAACCAGTTATCTCATCTTTGTTATTTTTATCACATCATTTTCTTTTGGCTTTTCCCAGCTATCTCTTTGATTTGGTAACCTTCCAACAGTTCTGAACAGAAATTCATTTTATCCATACAAACATATCATTCTCTTTGAAAGAGATCAAATAAAAGGTTTATAGGAATTAAATCTTATATATATTTTTCAACCAATAAAATCCCATCAAATGGACAAATACTACCAAAATACTTGGTGAACGCAGTTGTAGACCTATGACATGTTATGTTTGGATTATTTAGAAAATGACAATAATAACTCCTATCACCACTCCTGCAAATTCAAGGAAAAGATTTTTGTGAGCCAGTATAAAATTATTTTCTAACTAATGAAAACCATGTATTCAAAAAGTTCACACCTCTATGTAAAATAAAATTTTGGATCTCCCTTACAGATATAAAAATAGAAGCATACTGCTTTTCAAGGTTCAAACCAATTTGGGAGGCCAGTTTGGTCTACACATGCATACACACACACACACACACAATAGAAGAGATGACAACCCACAGCCACTGACTAAACTTTTGTCCATGTACATGATAGAAGGGATTAACTATTAGCTGCCAATGACTAAGCCTTTGTGAACTCACAGAACAAATTAGGCTGACCATCATAAAGTAAGTCTGTTCACACATTTCTAACTGTGCTATGAAATCTTAATTACTTTATAAAACAAACATCCCTGCAAGGAAAATTAAACATTTTATTGCTATTGTATATTTCTGAAAAGAATCTATAAATGTTATTTTAACTGACATTCTTATTTTACTTTTACTTCAGAAAATAACCTTTTATATGTTTCATTTAAAAGATTGTTAAATGTTTGGAATCCCAACACTCAGATAGTAACAAAACCTGGGTAGACAGATCCTAACAATTTTGTATTCTAGGAATATATCTCAGAAAAATAGTTCAGTAGTCAAAATGCTGTCAAAATGAGAACTGTAGTGTTGTGAAGAAAAGCTTTAAAAATCTTTATAAATTAAGATTTGGTAAAATAAATTAGATAGATTAGAATTATAGTGGACAACTTATTAGAGCATATTAATTAGTGTTGGAAAAAAATAAAAATCTTTTTATCAAAAATTATTAATAAGATACAGTATCCCTATTGAATGGATACCAGCTGAAAAAAAGATATTCAGCATTTAAGACAAATATCAAATTATTAATCTGCAATGTTCCAGCTTTTAGGTTGTTATAGTTATTAAATATCTTATATTTTCCCATTAAGATACATTCAAGTTGAGCTTGGCATTTTTCTATTAAATGTTTATACATATTTTTGTTTACTATTATGTCTGCATGTTATATAAGAACAGAAGACAACATTGCAAGCAGTCCAGTCAGTGTAAAATTCTAAACCAAAGTATTAAGAGGAGTCAATAAGAAATCCTCCTGTGGTTAATCTATATCCTGTCACCCAAAGACTGTCTGTAAAAAAGAAACTTAGCATAAAAACATCATCACCACAATCTTTTGATTACAAAAATTGGTATTTATTTATTTTATTCTTTTCCTTTCCTTTGTGGATGATTTTTTTTATCATTATCCCCCCATGCAAGGCAATAAAGCCACTAAAACACAAGGGGCTACAGGGCATGGAAAAATTAGGAACAGAAACTGTTGTAGCAAAGAAAAGACTGTCAACTGATAGTAGCAACTGCAATAGATTTCTTCTGTTTCTCGGCCGCAACACCTGTAGCCAAATCGCAGTTCAAATGATAGTCTGACGTAACAGTCCAACACACAACGTAGAAATGACAAAAGGGGGTCACATGTCCAATCTTCACTTTTCACCAGCAAAAACACGTGTTTGTTCCACCAAGCTCAAGAAAATCTTCTCCTTTTATAAGCGAAAAACAATGGCTTCTGTAATTTTTCTTCGGCAGATCGCACACAAAACACAAACTTTTTTTCGGGGTAACTGATTATCTCTTTCACTATACTTCCCACTGTCACATAAGAGACACTCATGGGCGGGCCTCTTTATTCTTAAGCTTCTCCGGTACGGGGCGACTGTTGAAGGAGATTGTGTGTTATGTTCTGAGGATTCTTCTGATCTGACAACCTCTGCTTTCTTCTTTTCTATTTTTCCTTTGTGAACAAGAATCTTTCACCATATGAAGAGGTGCTAGCCCTACCTCCGATGGTAATTATTTTTCACTTTCTGAGCACTCACTGCTGGTGTCACTTGATTGAAATATCTGTACCTACATAGCGACACAAGTCTTTTTATGTGTCTTGGTATTCCATCAAATAGCACAGAGCACAAGTTACTTAAATTTGACATGCCCCACCCGGTACTGAGTTGTACACCAGCTATGTGGAGCTTTTACCCACACGTTGATTGCCCAAGTCATACAGCACATGTTCTTTTATCCGTTCAGTTGAATGTGTCTCGTCAATGCCTCGTAGCTGGACTTTGTACTGATAAATCATGTTGACTGGCACAGTTGAGGGTGATACATTATTATCTCTCGGAGTAACGTTGTACCAATACACCGCCTCCATTATGGAACACTGCTTCCTAGCAGCGATTCTTTTGATGCTCTGATGACATTGCTCGATTATGCCATTTCCTGATGGGACATACGGGCAGCAAATGCATTGTCGTTGTCAGTGAGGAGTTCTGTCGGAGGTCCACGTTCAAAGAATAATGAACCCAAGTGGTCAATGACGCTTGCGGAATCCTGTCGACACAGACGTCGCCAAATAGTGAACCGGGTTGGGCCACAGTCAATTAGGGTTAAATAGTGATGTCCATTATAATGGGTGATGTCCATTCCAACCTGGTGCCACACCTTGCTCACACTCACTTGTCCTTTTGGCCATTGCACAGGTGCTGGGTCGATGGACTGACACTCCTTGCATTCCCTGACCACTGCCCTGACAGCAGATTTGGATACAGAGGGATCAATCTGCCTCACAAAATATAGGGTCCGTTTTAGTAAATCTGAGTTACAGTTGCTCGCTGATGTTGCACAGACATGTGATACTGGCTCTACCTCTTTCTTAATAGTGTCAAGCCATTTTTGGGGTACCCTTGTTAAAGTATCGGCCTTGTTCTGATGTGATCTGACCATCTGTATATCTACGGATAGGTGGTATTCACTTACCAACTTTCCCAGTGTGTCTAGCCGCCTTCGAATGAGCATCTCGCTCGCAGCCTTTGTACATATCCTGGCCTTCCCCATAAGAGTGTCTGCTATCCACTTATACACGCATGCAGAATCCGTGAATAAATGCAACACCTTTGCATTCCATTGAAGGGCCACAGTTACTCCCCTGATAACAGCGTCTAATTCCGACATGTTGATATGTTGTGTATCTTTCTCAGGACGCAACCAACACACATCTTCCACAATAGTTTCACCTACTTCAAGAGACACTCCTGTTGCAAGGGAGCTCGCGTTGACCCAGATGTTAAATTCACATCCATCAACGCACCATTTACCAAGTACGGGGTCATCTTCACGCACCCTGGTAATGACTTCCACTATCATGTGTCTAAGGGGAGCATCATTTGTTGTGTCATCCCAGCCAGAAGTGACAATAGTCACCTACATTTGATAAATGCAGTTGCAATGCAAATCCACCCACACACGGAAAAATGTCCCACCAGCTTTCCACATAACGAAAACATGCTGCGTTGTGTCAAGTGTCTGGGAATGTTTGGGAGCTCACTTCCACATTTCCAGTAAAGCACGTTGTGCTCCCTCCAGACCTGCAAGCCGAGCACACGAGCACCATCCTCCAGTCATTCTGGGTTCTTACATTCGAGCCCAAAGTCTGCAAGATGCTTTTTCACCTGTGCAGCGGGCACTAAGGTTTCGTTGATGTAGATGTTGTCAATGTAAGCTGACATCACTTGACAAATTGTCTCATCCTTGGATAGTGCAGCATCCACAATGGCTTTCATGATGGCCAGTGCCATATTGAGTCCGAATCCCATTCGGGTTAAGCAGTATCTTCTCCCATTAAGGATCACCGTCTGAAATGGCCACAGTGACCGGTGCACGCGTACCTGCAAGTAGGCCTTTCAAAGGTCAATCACATAGACATTGGATCCCTTCCTTCGCCATTCTCTCAATTTTTGTGCACACACATCAGCATAAGCCATGTATGTGTCTACATGTTCATTCAGTTCTCTATAATCTAGTACAGAGCACACCTTTCCCTTGTTCTTCTGTACCATGGCCATCAACAGGATGAGGCCTCTTGGAGGACCAAGCTCTTCCTCGGGATACGGAGTCAGCCATCCATTGTCCAGCCACACCTGCAATTCACGCTGGTATTCTTCCTTGATGTGTTCGGGCACCGAATACTCTGATACTCGTTTCTGGAGCTTTTCTGGTGGGTTATTTTCCGACCATTTCCAAAATGCTGTCCATGTCTTCGTCCTTTGGTCAAACTCTGCACTAAAGTCGGGCTCGTTGATCTTCAAAGTAGCACAGATGGGCGGATCAGAAAACTTGACTTTGCCCGCCTCTGGAATGCGTACGCCACCCAGCTCCTTAATAATGTCCATCCCAAGGAGCAGATCAAAACCTAATAACGCACTATCCACGACCAACACACTGACTGTGACGGGGTCACCGTTGTTGATACTGAGTTTGATGTTTCCAACTCCCCGGCTTCTGAGAGCCTTTCCATCGGTTGTTAGTATGTCCATCTTTTGTCTGCTCCACTGTTGACAAATCAAACCGTTCGTGTGTGACCGAGAGCAGCCCAAATCTACTAAAGCAGTACGCGTTATTCCATTGACGTGCACCTTAATCATAGTGAGCGCCTCTTTCATGCTCGGTGCAGGGAAGAGACCGGCGCTGATGTCATGTTCCCTATTCCATTTCCCGGACACTTAGAGGCAATATGACCTACTTTATGACGCGCATTTCTTCACGATGATAGCGGCAGTCTTTGGCAAAATGATTCAGCACAGAGCACCGATAGCAGGTGACATCGCCATGGCGACGGATGGCTGGGGTCGGATCCTCTTTGACTTCAATTTGTTGAACGAATATGGCCACTGGTTCACCAGCCTCTTTTTCGTCGATCATGATAGCACGGGCTCTGGTCAACAATTGATTGAGCGTCAGGTCTTCCATTCTGGATGATGCGCGGAATATCTGCTTAACACTTTTCTGTTCTTTGCTTAGCTGCCTATACACAGCAAGGGCAATCAACAAATCGAATGTTCTGCAAGAATCCGTTCAATCTTCGTGATCTTTGTTATAATTTGCAGACCAGTTCCACATTTTCGATCCATTCAACCACAGACTGTCCAAAATAATATCATCACTGAATTCGGGGATCAGTTTTATGTCAAAAATGTCTTTTCCGCCATCTTGCTAGAGACAAAAGTAAATGCCGAAATAACTTTATAGTAAAAAAAAAAACTGTCAACTGATAGTAGCAACTGCAATAGATTTCTTCTGTTTCTCAACCACAACACTTGTAGCCAAATTGCAGTTCAAACGAAAGTCCGACGTAACAGTCCAACACACAATGTAGAAACAACAAAATGGGGTCACACGTCCAACCTTCACTTCTCACCAGCAAAAACGTGTGTTCGTTCCACCAAGCTCAACAAAATCTTCTCCTTTTATAAGCGAAAAACAATGGCTTCTGTTCACCAAGAGAATTTTCTGATTGGTCATGCCATTCAGGGGAGGGAAGAACATTAGCATAGATTCTAGTCATTGATGTAGATTTTTGCTTTATTTTTTTGGTAATTTTTTCTTGACAGATCGCACACAAAACACAAACTTTTTTTTTTCGGGTAACTGATTATCTCTTTCACTACAGAAACATTAATAATAAATGAAAAGAGAAAAGAGTAAGTCGGAGGACAGTAGATAGTGACTGGCATGCATTGATTTAAAAATTTTGCAGATTAAAGTTGGCTGGAAAGCATGGAGCTGAAAAGGAGTATCACTAGCAAGAAGTGTGAGAAAAGAAACTGTTAGCTTAGGACTTATGGCTACATCTAGCCAGCTGAACTGTAAACTGATGAGATCTCAAGGCCAGTCTAGTACTGCCTTAAATTCAAAAAGTCTAGTTACCATAGTGAAGAGCTTATCCAAACAATTAGCATGAACGTATTTATAGAAAAGCCACAGAGAGGCAACCTTACAGTAGTGGGAAAATGACTGAAGCTGAGCCACCAGATCAGGACCAATAATATTGCTGATTCTTCTTTGGATCTTATCAAGTTCAAGGTAAATAGCAGAGAGCTGAATATTTCTTTTACAAAACCAAATTTTAATCTCTTCAACCCTCTACAAGATAATTGTCAAAGCAAAATCTATGTTTCAGAAATTTAAAAATTTCTTTCAACCTTCATTTACATTATCCTTAGAGTTATGCACTCTATTCTAATTGGCCTTGTGGTAGACTAAGCTATACTTTAAAATATCTATGCATACTGACTTATATTTAATTAGAAAGGCTTCAGTTTTGTATTATATTTTTATAAAAGTGACAAGCCCAATTTTCAATTCTGGATAAGGAGTTGTTAATGACTTCTCTCCTAAAATAGAAAACACTTTTTAAAAAAAATCTCCTGTGCATATTAAGATGTTGCTTAGCTACAATGTGATATATGGTATGGTGAAATTATTCTGGTTTTAGAACATTAAATTTGATCAGATGCTTCAAACACTTTTTAACTAAAATGTATTTCAGATCAAATCAAATGTTTAAGTTTGGGGGAGTGTAATTAAGAAGATGAGACTTTGTGTTAACATTTCAACATATATAAAACAGGAAAAGATGGCAGATGTTTTCTATATGAGAAACATGCATGATATTGTGTCTAATTTCATGTTCAATTCGTCTTCTTCCAAAAATAAATAAATAAACTTCATTGTTTTACAACAGGCCTTGCTATTGGAAACCATCACCATTAGTCAGTATTCAAATCATAGGATGACAGATTTTTCTTCTCACTTTAAATTTTGCCTTGCACCATATTCCATTCAAGTGAACATGCAAATAAATATGTCCATATCCCCCATACATTTCATTCTCAGAAGCTTGATCAGGATAAAAATAAATATAGCAGCTCAGCTCCAGGGGGTCATCCCCACCAGGTAGCACTTCTTGCATTGCATTTAAATAAGAGCAAAGTCATTTTCAGATGCCTGAGGTATCCCAAAAAGGAAGTGTCAAAGGAGACTAAGTAATTTTGTTATCATTTTCTTGTAGATGCAGGATTCACACTTTAAGCCTTTTGCCATATTCCATTCAGGTAGAGCATGCAGATAAATGTCCCTAATTAATCTCTACCATATAATAAGTAAAATCTCACCACCCTTACCAAGGGCTTTCCAGCATCATCCTACATCAGAGGTAAATCATATTGAATACTTTGTGTTCTATATCTTGCATTTGCATTTCCTCCATTTAAATATAAACTCTACATTGCTTGAACTTTCTACATGGACTCCTGTTGATTATATATTTTTTTTTTAAATTATTCACTATGCACATTCTAGGTTAACTTCTTAGAAATGTTGACTTCAATATTTGCATTTTTCAGATAATGATGATCATCAGTCCCCTTACTGGGTGTGGTCGTAGGGTTGCTGCACAACTATGCACCTGACTAGTTCATGTCCACATAACTAAGATAAAAAACATAGATATTCCTTCATGCATAGCATGTCTTCAGCAAGTAAACCTGGCAGAGCTCATCCCTCTCCAACTTGAAGGCTCACCTTGGTCATGGATACATGGTGTTTGATTATATTGGGGAAGTCCTAGCTGTTGACTTTAGTCTAAGAAGCTCTTTGCCAGTGATGCTCTGGCTGTATACATAGCTATGTTTCCCAGTCTGTCCCATTATGCTAGAGGTCCATTCATCCTTTGACAGGTTTTGTTTTTAATCTGGCTGGGTGTTTAACCACCCTCCTCACCAGAAACACCTGTGGGGAAAGGTGTTTAGTCACCAATGACCTGACCATGCAGAAGATAGTTTGACTGATTTGTCTGTTTAATGGCATATCAACTCCTTATGGTTTATTTAATGACAAAATTCAATTTTCTTGGGAGATTTGAAGTAATGAAAATATGATATACATTATTCTACTTTTACAGTTGAATACATGATAGATGATACTCAGCTTTTATGCATATACATGTTTGTATAGTCATGATTACTAGAGACAGTGATATGTGTGTGTTTTATATTGTAGTTTTGTTAATGTTATATTTTGGAATACTGTTTGATTTAAGAAATTGTAGGATATTATATGAACTAATGTCATGAAAGAGTTCTTTCATGTTGGTTGTTTGCTTGGTTGATTTGGTCTGGCAGTATATCAATATCTATGAGTTATTTAATGCTGAAATCTGAAAATATGCTTTCAACTACAACATCTTGTACATAATTTTATACTTTAAGAGTAATGGCATGTTTATATATATATATATATATATATATATATATATATATATATATATATATATATATATATATTGTTGGTAATTTTACTATGAAAATGTATTTTTATACTTCTTTAGTTTTTCATTGATTGTCATTTTGCCATAAAAATGTATTGTTGGTCATTTTATTATAAAAATGTACTGTTGATTTTTGTTTCGGAGTTCATTGTTTGCCCATAGCTGGGACCCTAACAAGTTCCCCCACCACCATCTCCCAGTTAGAGTGGACCTTGGAACAACAGCAATTAAGAGGTGGTTTCATGCTCCTCAAAACCTCCAATCTCCCGATCAGATGTAGTTTATTGTCATACCCAGGATGAGTGGCAGGTAGTAGTGGGTTACATGATACCAGTAGCACTCACAGAATGATCTGACAATCAGCATTAAGACAAAACTAAATTTTGCCTGATGCTTGATTGTATTTTTTATTGTTTTATACTTGTGCTATTTCTTTGCATATTATTCTTGTTTAATACATTGCTTCTTTATAAATGCCACATCCATTAAGCTTAATAAATGTTATCATTGAATTTATTCTTTTATCACACTGTTTCTTTTAAATGCTTAATCTCTTAGTTATAGTCACTGACTATTTCTATAACTATGTTACTTTAACCTTCAACATCTTTACCATATTGATCTGTGGAGATTACTCCCAGATTGTCTGTCAAGACACCCATCAGGTGGCATTCAGGACCCTTTTTATGAAGGACATAAACTCCTCTCTTTTTTTGCTCTAGTAATGTGGTATGTATAAGATGCATTTAATTGCCCCCAAGGAAGAAAATTCTCTGGGCAGCTGACTGCTGAATTTCAACTCAGCCACGTGGCACATTACATACACACATGAATGCACATTTTCTAACAGCAAAGCTTATAAATATTTTTCTTCTTTTTATACACAAGTGTATTTCCTCTCTTCTTGGATTATGTTATTGTTTATATAAAAATATATGCATAAAAAGAAAAATCATTTCTTTTGAAAATGTTGAATGCATTTACTTAGAAAATCTTCATCCATATTAGCAATAAATCATAAGTCTTCCCCACTAGAAACTGGTTACCAACTGAAACATTATTCATTTCAAACCAGCTCCAATACGAACTCTTCTTTACATTTGGTGGGAAGTGTACAAACCGTCTAGAGGTTTATTTAATACCATTAATTTTTATTTAATTTTTCTATCTTACATATTTAAAAGTCTACCATTCATCTTTGCTTTGAACATTACTACCATATCCGGTCTGGTGCTCCTGCTATATATTTAGAGATTCTTGATAAAATCTAAAGAAGCTGCAATGTTATTGATCCAAACCTGTCATCTTAGCTTCAATTACTTTCCTTCCACTCTAATATAGCTTCCCTCTGCTTTTTTCTATAAATGCTTTCATCATAATTGTTCTGGTGAACTTTGCTCTATGGTACCTAGACTTTATGAATGTAAGCACTGTATTAGATTGGCAGCAAGGACATGTAATTTTACAGTTGAAATGTCTAGATGTAACAATAAGTTCTATGCTAATAGTTTTTTTTCTCACAATTCTTGCTCATGGAACTCTCTTTTGGCTTCTTGCTTCCCAGTCAACTTTGATCTTCAAAAATTTAAAAGCAATGTCAAGCATGATCTTTTGTCTTTTTAATTCTTTTTCTTTTATTATCCTCTCTCCTTAAGAGTGTTTTTTTCTCATATTCTCTAACACTTAGTAACTCCTTGTATCTTAGTGGTTTATTTCCTTGCTTAGTGTGAAATGATTAAAAAAAAATTATGTTTTCAATTAATGGTAATTATTGTAATTGCATTTCTAATATAACAGCTACTAATATTAAAATAAAACAAAACTTTAAAAATAATATTTTTAAACATCATAAACTATGCATATTTCTTATTTCACAGAAAAAATAGCTACAAATTTAGTGTCAGTGAATTTTATTTGGTTTTCTTTCTTTTTATACTAAAAATATATTTGACTATTCAAGTTTATCTATTTGTGAGAAAAACTGTCAGCCTAATTAGCTATATACTTGTTGACTCAAGCCATAAAAAATAATGGTATATTTTGTTTTTTTTTAAGTGAGTCATTAAATATATTTTTCTAAATTATTATCATTATTATTATACACTACACTTTCTGAGAGTCAGTCTTTCCACCTCCCATTTTGGTAAATAATTTGGAACAACCCTCCAATGTAATCATAAAGACACTGCCACCTGGCATTGTCAATTCAAGGGAGATAACTCAAATATAGCAAATCATTACAAAAATTTCAGACAAAAGAAATACATATATATATATATATATATATATATATATATATATATATATATATATGATTACACTTGGCATATATATACAGTTTAAAATGTGCTATATATAAAGGGAAAGTGTGCTCAATATCAAAAAGCATTTATGGATATAGACATATGTGTGGACATAGGAATCAACACTGCATATTGATTGTCATTTTCATCCCTCAATGCAATCTTCAGATCAAGATCGCATTGAGGCATGAAGCTAAGTGACTATGTCTATACTGTGTCTCTCTCATATATATGTGTGTGTGTGCGTGTGTTGCAAGGGATAGCTGCATGCAATGAGAAATCGGAAAGTCAAGTTCAAATTTCAGTCAAGTTCATTACATTCACTTATGTGCAAATACCCTTGGGAAAGTTATAACTCCATCTTTTTGGTTCTCCCTAGCTATTAGTTAAATAGTAGGACAGAGTGAGTTATTTAGCCTTGGTTATATATATTCTGAATTCAAAACTTGAGGCAGGTCATTTCGGAAACCTTCTGGCATACTATGTGCACCAGTTCTGTATATTATTTGGTTTTTCAAAAAGTATGGTTGATTCTGCACAATAATCAAATCATATATGTGAATACTCTGGCTTTTTGGTTCTAAGAACTGAACTGCTGAGCCATGATACATCAAAGGCAACAAGAGAGGACATCATATATATATATATATATATATATATATATATATATATGATTCAAAACCAAACCAAGAAATTAATTATTTTCCCAAAAATGGTTATGTGAATAAAAGTATTCAAATAAGTAAAATACAGAGAAATTTAAGGCATAAAATTTCACAGGAAAACTAACCCTTCCACTTCGGTGTCTTCAGAGAGTAAGCTAGACTATCTATCTATCTATATATATATATATATATAGATAGAGAGAGAGAGAGAGAGAGTATATTTGTTATGTTTTTAATAAAACCAGCTGCTGTATTCTGGTACACTTACATGTCTTTTAGTCTACAAACTGGTGTATCTACTTACATTTATATCTTGGTCAGCCTATGAACTTTTCAGCCAACCTTCCTATATGCACATTCTAGTTAGTGCTATCTAAAGGATATTGAGTACTGTAGTAAAAAAATCAACTTGCATTTGGCTGAATTGTATGTCAGTTGGATGTTTAACAGTTTATATTGTGTGCGTATATATATATATATGTATATGTACATACACACACACACACACATACATTTCTGAAATTTTGACTTTTGCTTATTTAATTATGTGGCATTTCACAAAAGTTTTCTAAAACCAAATAAAAAAACAACAGAACTTGCATCTGTTGACTACTAAATGAATCTAATTTAAATTACATGATTGTTTCAAGTTGTTGCTGACACCAGTGCAGAACATTTTTGCTGTCTTCTAAAATAATGTTCATTTATTCTTTCAGAATCAAAAATACACATTCTATATTTCATACAATGCAATGTATACTTTTTCCCTCAAAAGAAAAATATTCCCCCTACAAGGTCCATAGCAAATGTTCTGATGGGCTACGTTCCTTAGCTCCACCAGCCCATTCATCTCCATTCCTTTACAGCTAAGACAAACCATGCCACATAGATTGGATTTAATCATCTCCATTCCTTTCATATTCCATTAGTAAGAAAGAAGTTCTATTTGGACAAATTCTTCCCAGAGTCCAGAGTGGATGCTTCCCCAACCACTACATTTTTAACCTTTTCAAGTCAATTGTTAACTGTTATCTTTCCTATATATCCTCAAAAACTGTACTTCTTAGTTCCTCCTCTTATAGGCATCAACCTCAACCTTGAATGTCTCATGAGCCTTGTATCGAGTTACAAAAGTTTATTGAGAAATAAGGGCAACAAGAAGATTTTCATTTTTCCCTTGAAACCGGCTCTTGTTCAATTGCAGATTCAATATATATGGTGGAAGATATGATACAAAAAGAGAAAAATTGAAACTGATTTGTTTTGTGTGCACAGCTTTCAAAATATCTTGAATTGGGTTATACCAGAAATTGTTTTTATAAATAGAATAAATTAAAACATTCAAAATATAAATACTGAGAATGCACAGTTAAAAATAGTTGTCTCCTATTATAAAGTAATGATTAACAAGCTAGTTTTGTAGGACATTATAAATAAGTAGGGGTGTAGCCAAATGTTTAGTGTATTTCTATTCTGACCGTAGGACCTAGGTTCAAATCTTGCCGTAGTCGTTTCATCAAGGAGGTCACTTCTTGATAATTTTGTTCAAGGGGATGATCACAGCATATGATATCACTGGCAATTATTTGAATACCTTGCTATGAATTGACACAAGCTTTGTAAGTGAACTGGTCTAGTGATCCTGCTGTATATCTTGACATTCACCAGATTTGTCGCACTTGTGAAACCAATATTCTTGTTGTGACCCTCACCAAGTACTACTCTCTTGTGACATTCACTGGATGCTCTTGTTGTGACCTTCACCAGATTCTACTGTTATGATCTTAACCAGTTGCACCTGTGTTTCAACTTTCTCCAGTTGCTTTTCTGTTATGAAACCAGATGTTCTTGTTGTGACCTTCCATAGATGCTGTGTTGTTACATTCACCAGATGCTCCTGTTTTGATCCAGATAGCTCCTCATTTGGGAAACCAGATGCTCTTGTTGTAACCTTCACCAATGCTACTGTTATAATCTTCTCCAGTTGCTCCTCTGTTTTGGCACCAGATGCTTTTGTTGTGACCCTTCAATAGATGTTTTGCTGTTATATTTACTAGATGATCCTGTTTTGACCTTCACTAGATGCTCCTCTGTTGTGAATTTTTCTGATATGCTCCTCTGTTGTGACACTAGCTGCTTCCCAACAAGGACATCTGGTAATGGTAAATATTACCAGGTGTTCTTGTTGGGACATGCACTAGATGCTACACTATTGTCACATCCATCACTCTGTTGTGACACCATATGCTTCTCTGTTCTGACCATAACTAGATGCTCTAATTGTGATATTCACCAGATACTTTTCTTTTGTGACACCAGCTTCTCAAGATGCTCCTTTATAGTGTTCTTCACTAGAGTCTACTCTGTAATGACCTTCACCAAATGATCTTCCATTGTGAAATGCACCAGATGCTTCTCTGTTATGACATTCACCACATGCTCCTGTTGTGACACCAGATGCTGCTCTTGTTGTGACCTTCAGTAGATTCACTTGTTGTGAATAACACCAGATGCTCCTCTATTGTGACCTTCAATAGCTGCAACTGTTATTTCCTTCATCATATACTCCACTGTTATGACCTTCACCAGATGCTCCCCTGTTCTTGCACCAGATGCTCCTGTTGTAACCTGCACCAGATGTTTCTCTGTTGTGACATCAAACAAATGTTACACCATTATGACCTTCAGCAAATGCTTCTCTGTTGTGATCTTCACCAGATGCTCATCTGTAGTGGCATTGGCTGCTTCTCTATTTTTAACTTCACCAGATGCTTGCCTGTTTTGACATCAGCTGCATCACTGTTGTGACACTAACTGCTCCTCCTACTGTTAAAACTTTCACCAGATTCTACTCTGTTGTGACCATCACACAATACTCCTCTGTATTGTTCTTCTGTTGTGACATTTACCTGATTTTACTCTATTGCGAATATCAACAGATGCTCCTCTATTGTGACATTTACCACATGCTCCTTTTGTCACACCAGATGCTTTCTTGTTGTGAATTATACCAGATGCTCCTCTGTTGTAACCTTCACCAGATAGTAAACTATTGTGTCACCAGATGTTTCTCTGTTGTTATGACAATCACCAAATACTTCTCTGTTGCGACATCAGATGTTCCTTGGTTGTGACTTTCACCAGATGCTTCTTTGTAGTAACCCATACAAGATGATACTCTGATTCACCAGATTATACTCTATCCCCTGATGCTTCTGTTGTATCTTCAAAATGGTTTGTCAGTATTGGGATTCAAATATTTGTTGAAGTTCACATTATTTTCAAAATGTTGTTATTGTGCATTACAACTAAATTCAAAAAATATTTTTCACTTTCATGCCTTCAACAGTCAGTACAAATCTTTTAGAACCCCCAGATAATAAATATGTACACAAGTTTAGTGGGTCAATGAAAACAGATATGTGATGCATATATTTCAACATCATTGCATATATGTTTATATATGTTCCTCCATTTTATTCTAATATATTTCATATATATATATATATATATATATATATATATATATATATATATATATATATATATGGATGTTATAATCTTCACATATATATATATATGAAATATATTAAAATTTTACCCAATACAAGGCTCAGAAACCAATCAAGATAGAAGGTTACAGTTACCAAAATGGTAAAGTTAAATAAATATGTAATAAATATTACTACTAAATGTTACACTAAATAAACCCAAGCAGGATAAAGATTGAAATGTTTCAGACTGGTTACCATAATTTAAACTAGAAGTAAAAAATTTAATTTTAAGATTAGGCAACTCCCGGTTACCTTACTCAGAGTTTAATCATGTTGCCTGTTTCTGAAACCAAGCTGCATATAATTCTTCACCATTTTAGATTCTTGATTCAAAGACAGAATTTATATTTTCTGTTCAATACCAATTATTAGGAAATTCCCAATAATATTTATTGATTATTTGTTGTAGCGGATTTTAGATTGTTCTGGGAAATGTTTCACCATTTTAATTTGTTTTCTTTAACTTAAATTCATATCTATTTGTAAATGTTGTTTCTCATTAAAACATTTATAAATCTGTTTTATCTGATAAAAAATATGTTGCATTAGAGTCATTTTGCTGATCAGGCGAAAGGGAGGCAATCCATATTTTATTTGATGAAAAGAAAACTCCATAAATAACTAAATAATTGCTTCCTTTATACAGACTGATCACAATAAGACAAATACTCTCAGTGCTGCTGTATTATATAGATTAAACAGTATCAAATTATTTCATTATAAGAATTGGTAACAGAATATTGAAAAACTTTTTCCTAATTCCCAGGTTCATATGATATTCATCATTCTTGAATATATATAAAAATAGACACCTTTCTCTTCATTCTAAAATATCAAATCCAGAACTCAGCACTACCATCTACTATTATGGGTGTTGTTTTCTATGACCATCACAGCAGTATCTACAATCAGTCTTACAGTGTTTCATTGATGCTTCCATTAAGACGTACATTCTGCC
Source organism: Acanthosepion pharaonis (assembly GCA_903632075.3). Taxonomy (NCBI): domain Eukaryota; kingdom Metazoa; phylum Mollusca; class Cephalopoda; order Sepiida; family Sepiidae; genus Acanthosepion; species Acanthosepion pharaonis. The sequence goes on along the minus strand of CAHIKZ030001472.1, from coordinate 790,507 downwards.
AGTATGTTCTTCTTTTAGCTCCTGAGTGCCTTCAGGATGTGGATGATAATGGCTCTCCACAACTTCTTATTCTTTATTGCTCTTAGCAATGTTTGTTTTTTTTCCATACATCTGCCATTCCCTGTTCTACTATCCATTTATACACAATCATTAGATAGGTTATTCAATGTTTCCCTCAGTCAAATTTTCTAACTGTTCTTTCCTCATTATATGTCCTAGAAATTTCAACAGCCTCTATCTGATTCTAAGTATAAGTATTCTTTTTGTTTCTATTCTCCTTAAAAATTCCTTGTTGCTTATATATGCCATCCATGATATTTTCAGTAGTCTTCTGTGGAACCACATTTTTGTTGCTTGAAGTTGCCTCTTCATTGGTGAGGAAATTGTTTAGCTTTCACTGCCATATTGGAGGATTGATATTACATAGTAGTTCAGCATCCATTTTTTTTGTTTTTTTCTCATATGAAAAATACAGTATTCCAAAATTTTACTAAGCCTACAATGTATGATTGCAATATTTTTATCTTTGCAAATAACCCTAATGAAACAAATATTAACGGTCTACATTAAAAAACAAATCACTTCTCTATTTCACCCATGAACATAATGTCAAAAATGGGATCCCTTAGATATTTTGTTTGACTTTAGTAGCCTCACCCTCATATTCTGATTGGTTGTTATAGGTTACATAACAAGGTTTCCCCTACTGAAGGGGTTTGATTTGGTTTTGAATTTAAAAAAAAACTCTTTATTTCACAATGAACACCATCACTTGATAAGACAACAGAAGTGGTGAAACAAAATGGCTATTTTTGTAGTGATGTTATAACATACTTATGCTATAATTTTTGAATAAATATAACATTATTATCTGTTTGCTCAATCCCTTACTCAAATTGTGGACTTCACTATTTATTTCCCTGGCAAAACCGATCAACAGGCTTCTCTGATTGGTTTATTTCTTACCTCTACTCCTCACTCTTTCCAAGCTTCACAACACTGCCCTCTTGATAACTTGGACCACTCTGTGGTAGCTATTGATATTTCATTTTAATCATCTATTGAACAGGTACCCTCGATCCATAAGACTTCTTTTCAGCATGCTGACTGGGACTCCGTGATTTTCTTTGTAAAGCCCCTTGGACTGGCATCTTTAACCTCCCAATTGAAAATTGAGCCACTGAGGTTTCTTCTTGGGTCAAAGCCAGCATGGACGCTTTCATCCCTTCTCAGAAATAGCAGGTGAAACTTCAATCCTCTCCATGGTTCATACCAACATGTTCAGCCACTATAGCACTTGTCACAATAGGTGCCTATTTGTTACTGCTTGTAATAAATGTAAGCAAGTCCTCAAAGGATCTAAGTCCCTGTTTGCTGAGAGAATGAGGCACCCCATAACAACTTTGACTCATGATTACTGGCGGTTCTGTAATAGGATATTAAAAAAGTGCAATGTCTCTATTCCTCCCCTCTTCAATCAATTTGAGATGTTATTATTCTCTGCTGCTAAAGCTGAATGCTTTGCCCATAAATTCTCCTTAAAATCTAGTCTTGACTCATCTGGATTATCCCTGCCTAACAAGAAGAAGTGTGCCCCCAAACTGTCTCCTGTTCTCTCTAAACTGTATAATAAATGCCTTGCTGCCTTCTGCTTTCCTGCCTGCTGGAAGTCATCGTCTGTTGTTCCAGTTTTTAAGAACTCTGGTGAACTGTCTGATCCTTCCAACTATCAGCATATTAGCCTTCTACCTCTTTTTGGGAAACTCCTAGAGGCCCTAATCAATGCTGAATTGGTTTGTCATCTCTGATCGTAGGGCCTTTTCTCAGAAAAGCAATATGGCTTTCATTTCTCCAGATCAACTGCTGATGTACTGACAATAATTGCGAAGAGTGTCTATCATGCACTAGGTAAAAATAGTGAAGCCCAGGCTGTAGCATTGGATATCTCGAAAGCCTTTGAGAGGGTCTGGCATACAGGTCTTCTCCATAAGCTGAAAAGTTACTGTGTCTCTGGACACATTTTTGAGCTGATCCAGTCTTTCTTAGATCCTTTTGTATTAACATGGGTATCACCCAGGACTCCATCCTTGGTCCTACTCTGTTTTTAATCTTTATTAATGACCTTCCCGATGACATCAGCTCTCAACTTGATATCTACACTAATGGCACAACCAATTACTCCTGCCTTGATAGTAACGCTGATCTGACTGACAATGTCAAAATGGCAGCAAGTCCATCGTTAATTGGGGCAAAAAGATAGCTTGTCAATTTTAACACCTCCAAAACTAAATTTCTCTCCATTAATCATCTGAGAGACCCCTCTCTGCCTTCTATCAGCATGGTTGATGCTAACTTCCAGAAAAGTGACTCATTGCACCTTCTCAGGTTAACGTTCTCAGCTGACATGAAGTGGAAAGACTATATTGAATCTATTGCTAGATCAGCTGCTAAGAAAGTTGGTTCACTATGTCATGCAAGACAATTTTTCTCTCCAGAATCTATCTTATATATCTATAAGCCTATCATTAGTCCATACTTAGAAAATTGCTGCCACATATGGTCTGGTGACCCTGCTATTTACCTTGAGCTCCTTGATAAGATCCAAAGAAGAATCAGCAATATTATTGGTCCTGATCTGACAGCTCGGCTTCAGTCACTTCCCACCACTGTAAGGTTGCCTCTTTGTGCCTTTTCTATAAATACTTTCATGGTAATTGTTCAGATGAGCTCTTTGCTATTTAAGCACAGTATTAGACTGGCATTGAGATCCCATCAACTTACAGTTGAGCTAACTAAAAGTAGCCATGAGTTCTATGCTAACAGTTTCTTTTCTTGCATTTCTTGTTTGTGGAACTCCTTTCCAGCTCCTTGCTTTCCAGCCAAATTTAATCTGCAAAAATTTATCTGCAATGTCAATTGCTATCTACTGTACTCCTGATTACTCTTTCCGCTCATTATTAATGTTTCTGTTCCTAATTCTTCCACATCCTTTAACCCATTGTGTTTTAGTGTCTTTATTGCCTTGCATGGTGTGATACCAATTAAAAAAAATAATATATATATATATATATATATATATATATATATATAGAGCAAGCATTGTCCACATTGCTGGTGTTGGGACTTTGTTGAAGGACTTCTGGAGTCCACAGAAGATGATCATCAGTGGTTTTGCTGCTCATGACTTTTGTCCTGGAGCTGTCACACACAGACAGTGCCACTGAAGGCTGGAAATTGAATTGGGATTCCAGAAGGATTTCTTCTGCCATGGGGTGGAGTTGCTTCAGTAATATTTGCGCAAAGATCTTGACAGCAATACTTAGGAGGGAGATACCACAATAGTTTCTGCAGAGTAAGCAGTCTCCTTTTTTGGAGATCATCACAATGTTGACATTTTTAAAATCCTCAAGGACTGTTTTATCTTCCCAGGTTTTATTATGGTTTTCCAGGCTGTTGTCCTACCCACCCTCCTGTAAACTTGCAAGAACTGGACTTTGTATCGTTGGGACATCAAATCTCTGGAGCAGTTCCAGCAAATGAAACTATGAAGAATCCTTCGCATCATTTGGGAGGACCACGTCACCAACAAGGTCCTCTCTCAAACATCTCTTCCCAGCATTGAGGCTACCATCCTTCAACATTACCTTGCCAAGCAGATCATGTGCTCAGAATGTATCCCACTGGACTCCCACATGTTACCCTTTTTGGAGAACTTGCTCAAAATGACACTTCAGGAATCAGTTAAAGATATCTCACAGGCCAGCATCAACACTGATACTTGGGAAACAATTACTTCAAATCAGCCTTCCTAGCATAGAACTATCCGAGAGGGGACCAAGACTTTTGAGTCCAACTATCAACATGAAGAGGATCTGCAATGTGCTGTCAGGAGGGCCCGACTCACTCACCTGTGTCCACCACCTGCACTCTTCTATGACTCCTCCTCACGTCTCTTCAGGAATAGGCTGGGCCTTTACAGCCATCTCCACCACTGCTACCAAAGGAGAGAAAGGGAATAAAGAGAGATGATGATGAAATATATATATATATATATATATATATATATATATATATATATGATATATGGAAAAAAAACAAACAAAAATCATTATATACAATTATGGAGAAAAAACATTTTAATGTTAATATGTCAACGTCAGGACGTTTCAGTCTAATAAACCATCTTCAGGACATGTTCATGAATATGTCCTGAAGATGGTATATATCATATATAAAACAGCATATATATATATATATATTGTCGGATATATATATATATTTGCTTACATTTATATATATATATATATATATATATATATATATATATATATATGAGAGATAGAAAAAAAGATATATATATATGTGAAAATCCTATATATATATATATATATATATATTTATATATATATATGTGTCATATATTTTTATATATATATCAGTCTAATATATATATATATGTGTGAGTGAGAGAGAAAAATATATATATATAAATAAATATATATATGAAGATGAATATGTATATATATATATATATATATATATATATATATATAAAAAAAGTTTTCAATGAATAGCTCAAAATTTATGGACTCTTCCCTTACATTATTCTACAAACAACTGAAATAATTGTCATCATAATCAAAATTTTTTTGTATGTTTATCAAACTCTAAAATAACAAACACTTTACATTTGATAACAGATTTTGTTTTGCAATTCTTCTTCTTCTATGTGCCACAACCCTTCAGGACATTGGTGATTATGGCTCTCATATATCCCTTGCAGCCCTTAGCAGTTTTTCTCCCTATATATCTATCCTGCTATGTATCCATTTACATGAGATCAAGTAAAGTGGCTCACTGCCTTATATATATGTGAGGTCAAGTTTTCCATTCCTCATTATGTCCAAGCATAATTGTTCTTTTTGTTGCCATTCTTTTTATATTTATATATATATATTTATCCATTTTCATATCCTTCTGTAGAACTACATTTCTGTTGCCTCCAGTTTTCTTTTCATCTGTGGAAAGATTGTCCAACATTCACTGCCATATAAGAGAGTGAATATTACATAGCAAGCCAGCACTCTTTTCTTTGTTTCTAACAACATTTTTTGTTTCTCAGCACCTTGCTTAGCTTTTGGAATGCCTCTGTCCAATGCATTTCCAGATTTTGGTTATCACGCTGTTTGCTGAGAAAGATAAAATGTTCTTGGTAGATGGAATTAATAAAATAGAAAATAGTGGAACAAAAAAGTCAAATAAAGTTAATGCTGAAAATATTAAATTTATCTTCTCGCTTTACTGAAATTGGATGACCTTATACAATATTTGCTTTTATTTAGTTTATCTCTGCTTTTTTCTGTCTCCTTCACAAATTGATATTCCAAGTTGTATAAACAAATTAAACTGAATATTTTTTTGCTAGCTATTTGTAATAAAAAATTGAGTGCTGTCAGTCATTGCTTAGAAAATAAAAATGTGAAATTTTATGTCAGTTTTAAAGAATTAACATCTTCCTTTCTTATATTAAAAAAATTCAATTTCATTTCATATTTTCCTCTTAATAATTTAGCAAATGTCAAAATTGTTGTCAGTTGATGTCACTTGAAAATAGGGTTGAAAATAAAACTACTCAAAAAACTGCACAAGGGATTCACATTTAATGCTAAACAAATTAGTTTTGTGATTTTCTATGTAAACATTTCTGTGGATGCTAAGTTTGTATTTTGTTTTTGTTTTTTCTTTTCATTTTGAGAAGCTGAGTTAAAATTGTGCAATATATAATGAATAAAAACACTTGACATATGATTGGCTATTTTCCTGGAAAGATGTGTCAGTTTGTTAATCAGCCAAACATTTTTCCAAAATCTTAGAACTGTAAAATTGAAAACTGTAGTTGCTGCTCAAATAAGCCTTCAGTTTTGAAAGCAGGAGAGGAAAGCATGGTTGTATTTATTATGAAGAGATGTTACAAAAATGGATTTTTTTTAATTTATAGCCTAAAAAGTCAGCATTTGACCTAAAAGAAAAAACATTAAAAAGGAAATTGCTACCCTTACATGGTCCCCAACCTCATTTCAAACTTTATACAATTCCTGGCAGAAAAAAAATGAAGTTTAAGTCCTTGTACAACTGGTAAAGAATGATAGTAGTAAGGAATATGTGGTTCTGGAATCAGTTATTGAGTTTAAGTAGGATATGTTTTTTCCCATCACCATCTGCTGATAACAGTAATATGAGTACATCATAAACTTAGAAAATGCTTAATAACTAAAAAAAACTATACATTTTAAGCTCCTAGTCCTTTTGTAAATGTTAATCAGCATTAAATTTCATTTACATTGATATATAATATGACCACTTTTGAAAGACATAGTGTTTTGGGTGACGTTGAGGACCATATATAGATAGCAACCATGTTTGTTTCACATGTCATTCTTTATTTTGGTTCATTTGGCAACGTTTGGACCTATAGTCTAAAATGTATAAGCTTGTTTGACTGTTAACATCCTCTATTTATCAATGTTTATTAAAAATAAATTAATTCTGAGAGTTGGTCTAACTCCCACTAAATGCCATTTCCCTTCAGGATGAAGGTGATTGTGGCTGACAACAGCTTTGTTTTTTCTTTAAAGTTAACATTTCAATGGTTATTTTGAAGAAAGATAGTGGAGTGCTTTCCTATCATTTTGCCACCATTTTGAACTTAAGTCTATCCTAGACTGATTGCCAATCAAGAGAGTTCAGTATGCCTTGCTATTTAACCCATAGATGTAAGCAGAAGGGGAGAGGAAATGGATTCATATATTCTCCTATGACATTAATATGAAGTGAATACAAACTGGCTCAGTCAGAATTTGAAGTTAGCTCAATGTTTCTATTTCCCATAATTTTAAATGTTAGTATATAATGGTATACTAACTGTTAGTATACTGTTAGTATACCTATAATTCATTTGATTAAACAATTAAAGATTTCATTCTTTTTGCTGTTACCAAAATGTTTTAGTCAATACATTCTACAACTTTTAGAATTGTTTCTCTTGGAACATTCCCCAGACACCCTAGCTCTCTGTGAAACTAACCAAAATTCTTCAATCTCTACCACTGATTTCCCTCTTCCTGGCTACCTTCTTTTCTATTGAAAGGGCTCCAATGTCCACACATCGCCTTGGTGTCTATCTTTGTTAAAATATTCCAGTGGCAAGTGATTTGTCTCTTGAGTCTCCAGAATTTTCTTATCTGTGCTTCTGACTTTGAAAATTGTGCTTCTAAGTTTTCTTCCTGGATGAAAGCCAGCATCAATGTCTTCATGCTAGCATGGAAATACCAAACCACAATCTTCTTGATTCACTCCTGCCTATTCAGCTGCGATAACTCACAGGAATCACTATTTCCAGCTATATCAATGTAACAGTTCAGATCATAACATGTTTTGTTATATCCAGTCATAATTAATGTAAACGTATCCTCAATGAGGCAAATTCACTATTTACTGATAGAATAGGACATCATATTGCCCCTCACAAGTTTTGTTCTAGAGATTATTGGCAGCTCTGTAAGAGTATGTTGAACAAAGGTAAATTCTCAACCCTTCCTCTCTTCAATCAGCTTGAAGTATTTCAATCTACAGATAAAGCACAATGCTTTGCTCAAAAATTCTCTTCCAACTTCACTCTTGACTCTTCAGAAGTATCTTTGCCTAATTTTCCTTGTTGAATAGAATTTCTACGGTGTGATATATGCATTCATGGTTTCTGCAATCATCTCAAAACTAGATCCACACATTGTTCCTGAACTGACTCTTGTTCTCTTCAAACTCTACAATAAATGCCTTGTTGCTTCTTGCTTTCCAGCTTGTTGGAAATCTTTCTCTGTAGTTTCTGTCTTTATGAACTCTGGTGAACCTTCTGATCATTCAAATTATAATCCTATTATTTTTTATCTCTTTTTGGCAATGTACTAAAGGCTCTAATCAACTTTAAATTGGTTAAAAATCTCAATTCACATGGCCTTCTTTCAGATAAAAAAATATGGTTTCCTTTCTCTAGGTCTACATCAACTTTAAATTGGTTAAAAATCTCAATTCACATGGCCTTCTTTCAGATAAAAAATATGGCTTCCTTTCTCTAGGTCTACAGCTGATGTGTTGACAGTTATTAGTGAATTTGTCTGACAGGTTTTAGATAAGGACAGTGAGGCTCAGGCTATGGCTTTAGATATCTTGAAGGAGTTTGGCATGCTGGTCTTCTCTACAAGCTCAAGGGCTATGGTTTCTCTGGATGAATATTTGGCTTAATCCAATCACTCTTAAAAAATCGTGTAATGAAGTTTGTTTTGGACAGCTATGGTTATAGATCATTTCACATTAATGCAGGTGTCCCTCAGAGCGCTATCCTTAGACCTGCATTGTTTCTTACCTTTGTCAATGACCTTCCTGATGTCATTAGTTCCCAACTAGGTATTCATGTTGATGACATTACTATTTATTCTTGTCTTAATAGTAAGTCCAATATGTCTGACAAATTAAAACTGACAGCTACTCAAAAATGACTTCCAATCAACTGTTAACTTGGGCAATGAATGGCTTATGAATTTTAATGCCTTCAAAATAAAACTGCTATCTTTTAATTAACATAGAGAACCTTCTTGCTATGGCTGATGCTAACCTCCACGAGATCAATTCATTGCACCTTCTGGATCTCATACTATCCATTTACATGAAATGGAGTGATTTTATTGAATCATTTGCTAGGTCTGTTGCTAAATTTGATTCACTGTGGTTCACTAATGGTTAAAATCATGACTCACTGTGACAATTTTTCTTAAATCCTTCTTACACATTTATAAATTTCCCATTCAACTGTCCATTGAATATTGCTGTCATAACTGGTCTGGTGCTCTTGCTATATATCTCAAAGAATGCCTGTAATATAATTGTACCTGGCATCTCGACTTCAGTCATTTTTCCATTCCTGTGATGTGGCTTCCTTCTGTCTTTTCTATAAATATTTTGATGGCAATTCTTCTGATGAGCTTTCTTCTTTCGTGCCTCCACTACATGAATTTAAGTATACTACTAGATTGGCAACTAGGTCTCATAGGTTTTACTGTTGAAGTAGATAGAAGTAACTGTTAGTTTTATTTTAATAGTTCCTTTCCTCAAACTTCAGATTTCTTTCTTCCCTGCCATCTATAATCCTCAAAAATTTAAATACAATGTCAATCCTCATTTTCTGTTTTCCTGAACTCTATTCTTTTATTGTCCTTTCTCTTCACTGAAGTCTTTGCATACTCTTTCACTTTTAGTAGCACCTTGAGTATTTGTGGCATTATCACCTTGCTTGGGGTGAAATGATCTTAAAAAAAAAGAGAGTATTGAGAAAAAAAAGGAGTAAACCTCTTTATTGTAATGATTTATCAAGAAATTGGCTGAGCAGTGGCTCTTTTCTGCTCTGGAATGTAGTAGCAAAAACAGCTATCTTCTGTCTACTGGGGGAAACTTCTTTTCCCAGCAGACCATCTTCTTAGTTTCAGCCAGCCATGTGGTGCATCACATACACACTCATTTTCTAACAGCAAAGCCCATAAATATTTTTTTCCTTTTTCATTTGTGCACATGCATGTATGTTTTTCTCTCTTATTTATGCTAAAATATGTAAAATTCCTCCATGTGTTGAAATTTACTTCTGAATTTGTTGAATTCCTTTCTTTTGAAAATGTTCATTTACTTTGAAAGTTCATAACCCCATTCATTACAAACCTGTAGCCCACACTGCCACTTCCATACAAACTCGTAACCAATAGCAACGTCATCCATTACAAACTTGTGCTCCCACTTACATATAAACTAGTAACCAATAGCAACATGATCCATTTCATTCCCGTAGCACCATATAACACTACAAATTCATTAGAACAAGAGTTTGTTCCTTCAAAAGAGAAGGAAATGGAATACAAAAAAAAAAATGTGAGGAAAAAAGAAAATCACTTTTTTCATATGGTTTCCAGGTCTTATGCATCTGAAATAAGATGTAGAATATATTGACAAATATTTGTAATAACAATAAATGCAAAACTTTTCTCAAAATGCTTTTAGCTTCAGGAAAGTTTAAATAACAAGATAATAGATTAAATTTAATTTCCAATAAGCAAAAATACTTAGCTGTATTTCAAACTGAATTTTTTAAATTGATTGGAATGATTTTTTTTTATTATCAGAAAAATCACTAAAATTGTCCATATTGACAAATCTGTCAACACAGCATAATTCTCTTTATTAAAAAATCTTTCAAAAATAAAATATCCCAATCACCAGGCTATCAATAAATGTGTTTGTGGAAGATTAAACTGAACTAAAACAAATATTACTTTTAGTTTAAAATATCACAGAAAAGCATTTTTTAACATGGAGGTGGGTGTTTTTATGAAGTGTTAACACATTTATCAATAGCCTGGTGATTGGGATATTTATCTGAGGAGGAAATAATCATAATAAATGTACATGACGAATACAACAACTTTTTTTTATATAAGTGTTTAATTACCCAGTAATTTGTGGGGTTCAGCAATACCCGGATTAAAGGAGAATTTAATACGGAATACCCTGCCCACAAAATACAATGTAAATTTCAAGAAGAAACAACACAATAAGGAACGTTTGTAGAAATAGAACACTGTATATTTATTATCTTGTGAATAGGGTAAAAAAGATTAATGCTTTAGTTCGTTTAAGCAAAAATGTGATTTTGATAAAAATGTCTGTGTTCGCTGTCTTTCAACAGAGTAGCAGAATAATGTCTGTTTCTTTTGTTTTTGTATAGTTGCAAATGAAAAAGGGGCGAGCAATTTAAGTTGAAAAAGAGAGTGTGAATGAGGAATAAAGATAAAAGGAAAATGTACTTATGAATTGTTTTGGAGTCAGTTGTAAATTTGTTATTGTTGTTGTTCTTCTTCTTTCCTAATCCACTTTCGGCTCTTAGTGTCGGTTTGAGTCAGTGATGAAATTTACTGTCAATCTTCTGTGATCTTTAATCCTTCTCTGACTGACTGACTGGCGACTGACTTGAAAACTCTGTATTTATTGTTGACTTTTTTTTCACACTGGCTCGTTATCTTTTTTTTGGTTTAGTTTATTGCCTCCTTTCATTGGTCAGAAAATTAATTTCACACCTTATTGTTTCATCGTTTTTTTATAATTTTGATCTGATTTTGCGGGTGTGCAAATCTACTTTGTGTTTTTTTAGTCATTTGTTGGAATATAGGATTTGTAACCTATAAATTTAAAAAATTTAATATATTTTAAACATTCTAATATTTTATTGAATTTTAGGTGATTTGAATTTAGTCTTATGAAAACACTTGTTGAGGAAATGTTAGAAAATTACCAATAAATTTTAAATTTACTAATATTACCACTCTTACTTTCTGATAATTTTGTGTCTGTATTTACAAAAACCAACACGTTCATATACACATAAAAAAATTAAAAATTCTTTTTACAATACTGGGGTTGCTGAATTGTAGTAAGCTTTTCCAGTTATGATTAGTAAATATAGTTTTTATTTAATAACAATATTTTATTTATATAACAATATTACAAATTAATACAGAATTTTAAAAGATTTTAATTAATTTAAAAAAATTTTAATTAGAATAACTTATAAACTTTTTAAAGTTTATAAATTATTATAATCAAAATTTTTTAAAAATGAATAAGTTCTTGTAAAAATCATTATTCATTGAAAAAAATTTTCTTAAGACAATAGTGGCCATAATATATTCCATTCATAATAGCAATTAAAAGCTTTTTTTTAATTTGATAATGCCTTAGTTTTATTGCATTTTTTATTTTACAATTTAGAGGAAATTTTCTGTAACCCAACCCCTTTTTGACCAAAAAAATTTGATGATTTAAATTCTCGTAGGAATTGTTCTTATAAAGAATATAAACATTAAGAACAACAAAAAAGAATTTCTCGAAATTTCATAAAATTAAGTGTGGATAACAAAAGCGAAAAAAAAAATTTCCAAGATTTTCTAAAAAGAAACATTTAAAAAAATGATTTAATTCATTTGTGAATAAGTCCTAAAAGTTTCATTAAAATCTAACAATTATCTGATTTTGACAAAAATTTCTAAATCAGTGTGTTTTTCACTGTAAAATGATGCAAATTTCTTGTAGTAATTTATAGACCCTTCTTGATGCAAATGAAACAGGTTTTTTTATCAAAATCTTGAAGGTTCTAAAAAGGATTAAAAAAAATAATTTTTACATCACAAAATTCTTGGGTTTTTCATCTTAATAATAACACAAAGATTTTGATGATAAAATATTGTTTTTATTAAGTTTAGATCATTTTTTCATCATGCATACTCATTTTTTTAGTGAATCTTTGAAAGTCCCATACACACCAAATGTGGAATATGGGGCCACAGCCTTAATGTTAGGCATTACTGCTATGGTTTCCATAACAAGTAGGGTTTTCAGAGGATGCAGTTGCTAACCACATGCCTACCTGGTTTTGAATTCCAAGTTGTTTTTCTCTTAGACTAGTTGCCAACCATGGCTGATGAGCCTAGTCTGCTCTACTATTTAACCTACAGCTTGGGGAGAAGAGGTGGAAACTAAATGTAACAAACTTCACTGGAATTTAAACTCAGTCTGCTAATTGCTTGTTCTGTGTTACTAACCATTACATTAGCTGAACATCCATATATGTCAGAAATACCATATCATATAACATTCAATTTTAGAAGAGAGGTCATTCAATTTTATATAGATAAAAATTTGTTACAAAGACATGGATCATAACAGCTCACATAGAAGAGTGATTTTCTTGCATTTAATTAATATTTATTCATTCTATACTTTGGATAAATTATGAACTGTTATAGACAAGAAAGAAATACGACAACAGTAGAAATAGATTTACGTGGTTTATTTCAACAGGAACGTGTGGGTTTGGGACAGCTACCTTGTGGTAAAGTTCATAAGCCGGCTTTCGGATCTGGTCGATCTCTCATAGTAGCTCACACATGTTGACGGTGGTTGACGCTCCCCTGCTGTCAGCAGCTGGACGTGACAGGTCTCTATCCTGGGCACCTGTGGACTGACTGTTGAACTTCCGTGTGACCCCTTTTATAGCGTTTTTTTATGGCTTAACAGGCTCGAGAAACGAAGCGAGTATAATTAGGAGGGAAGCATTTTTATTGGATGAAAAATAGAGCACTTTAAATATTATATGTGTGTCGGAAACATTTGTAAAGAAAGATAATGGTCATTTTGTGACGGGGCTTTGTCCCGTTCACATCTGGTTCTCGCTCTTGAGTATTTGCCTGTAAATCAGCCGAGATATGTCTTATTTTATTTTATATCAGAACCAACAAAATGTGTTCTTTTCCAACATTCTAAAAGGAACAAATGTCATCCTCTTGGACTAAAGAGTCTCCATATTTTACTAATTATGCAAGTGGTTGGTGTTTGAGCCCAAATAAAAGCCAGGACTTTGAATGTCAATTTTCAAAACACTTATTTGGCCTTGTATCAGAATAAGGTAAGCTTAGTAAATATCAATTTTAGAAGAAATAAAGTGGGAGGGAAAGAAATCAGTGTAGAAAAAAAGAGGAAAGAGGAGTGGAATTTTTCACATGCTCTTATTGATGTTGAACTTGGAATGCTAGTTGAAGATAAAGTGTAGATGAAATAAAAACAAAAATCTATTGACAGAATGAATCCAGCATATTCAAGAAGAGAGAGAGAGAGAGAAAAAAACAAGCAAGAGAAAAGATGACAGGGCACAAAATAAGTCTATAAAAGATAAAATATAACAGTAGTAATACTTTTTGTAATTTGCATGGACTATTAACTCATTTATTCTCAATGGGTATTAATAGGTTATATAGGCAAGAACCTATAAGTCATAACATATTTTTAGAAACTCCAGGAAGTTAGTTGTAAGTCTCTAAAAAAACTTGTATTATTTATTTTTTTAGAAACTTACAAATAATACCAAATTTTCATTTTAATTTTGTAATTTTTTTTTTTATGCACTTCCTGGACATAAAGAAAGGCAGAAAAAGAAACTACTTTTGATAATCAATCTTGACCTCTTCAAGACTAGGGTCAATTGTTATCTTACCTCTTTATCCTCATAATATAAATTTCCTATCTTTGCTTGCATTCATATGACACACTGTACTCAGCATTATCATTTTGACTGTAACACTCTACTTTGAAATACTGAAACACTGAAGTTAAGCAGTATCAAGCCTGGTCAGTACCTACTTGGATGATCACTTGGGAATACCAGCTCCTGTAAGCTTGAATGTGTGGGTGGTGTAATGGATAATGGCTTGGAATTGTTAATCAGAGAGCTAAGTTTCAATTCCTGTAGGGTTCATTATATTCACTTAATAATACAAATACACTTGGGAGAGGTATGAAAAAACCTCTTCCACCAGCTATGGGTTAATTAGTATGGTTTGTATCACTAAATCATGATTATCTAAAAAAATTCTTAGAATCAAAATAGATATTTTCTGGTTTTAAATAACCCGTAAAAGGTTGATAAACAGTAGAAAACCAACCAACCAAAATCTATATTGAGAGATTCTTGAGCCGTGTATTGGGCAAAATTTATATATATATATATATATATATATATATATATATATATATATATATATATATGTATATAAAAATGAACATACAAGTCAACACAAACAGACTACCTCTAAGTGTTGACTTCTATGTTCACTTTTATATTTACACATGCTCTATCTCTGATATTGAGCACTTCATCCCATAAATATAGCACATCTTAAGACTATATTTTTCATATATATATATATATATATATATATATATATATGAATGAACATTGAAGTCAACACCCAGAATCGACAGTCTGTTTCATGTTAAATGCAATCATCAGGCCATGTGTGTTGTATTTTTCCTCCACTTTTTATATATACAGGTCAGCAATGCATTGTGTGTAGTTTATTGTATTATTCTAACAATTATTTTGGTGAGCATAGTTTGTTATTTACTTAATTTATTTACCTATTTATTTGTTTAGATTAATTTATTTTACTTGTTTTTGTTCATTTATTTTATTTATTTATTTTCATTATTCTTGCTTGTTTTCAGCTTTTGATATTTAAGTATCATATTAAAAATTTGTTTTCATGTTTGCATTTTGGGATGAGTTCTGATCATTTATTTAGTAGTTTGTTTTGGTCTGGGAAGGTAATTATGGCTATTTTTTCCTCCAGGCAGAGTTCACAGTTTTTGGATTGATTGTTGTCAGCTGATGTTCTTTTCTTTATTTTCCATGATATTTTTAGTATGATTTGTTTTTTGGTTTTTAATCTCCCAGATGTGTTTAGAAAGCATTGTTCTGTTCATGTATTTACTATTTGTAAAGAATGTTTTGTGTGCATGGTTTCTTTGTTTCTATGATCTTTCAGTTACTCTTATGTATATTTTTTTGTTTATTATCTGCTGACTTTACAGTGGCTTGTTATATTACATTGTTCTGAAAACAATTGCCATTTAAGGGACATTTGTTCTTTATTCTGCAGTTACATGGTTTAATTTGTTCAGGTGGTTTGTTGATTGTTTTCCTCTTTTGCTTTTTTATTATTTGTGTCATGTTTTTGGTGCAACTGTAGCTGATTTTTACTGTGTTTTTGTTGAATATCTTGTGTTGTGTACTTAATGTGGGGAAGTGTTTATGTATGAGTTTAATGAATATTTTTCCTATATTTGTTTTTACGTTTTTGTTGTACGGTGGGTTGAACTATATGATGTTTCTCTTTCTGTTGGCTTTTTTTGTGAGTGTTGCTGGAAATCCACTATCTTTTAGGGCTGTTTCATAGCCTTTCTTAGCTTTGTTGAATATGGTTTTTGTTAAGGAGTGTTACATATTTCTCTCTATAAAGGACAATAACTCAAAATACAACAGAGTTATGTCCCTTGTCCGTTGGTGGGAATGTGGCACCTCTGAAGCCTGCAAAGTGATAAGTTGACATGCATATGGAACTCATTGTTTAAATCCAAACAATCCTATGCTGTTCTCAGGCAGTAAATGAATAAAAGTCATTTTATGTATGTCGAAATACACTTGTCTTTTATTTTCATTTGTTTTTGTTCATCCCAACAACCTTGGATATAATAAAATGTTTGGTGATGAGGATTCAAACTTGAAAATCAACATGGTAATTTCACCAGAGATGCTTACAGAGATTTTACGCCAACAGTAAAAACAATTTCAGAAGTCACAACAACCGTTATTGACAGCAATGACTGCACAGTTCCAGAATCAACTCAAAATTTTCCGCACTGGAACAAACCAAAATAGCAATTCAGTGGATATCTTGGCCAACAACATCCCAGAATTCCATTATGACCCAGCAAAGGGAAAAACATTCCCTTTGTGGTTTAAACATTGGAGGATGTCTTTTCTCACAAAGATGAAAAATGGAAAATTTGTCTCCTAATTAGTAAACTGGGCACTAAAGAACATGACTGTTATATGAATTATATTTTACCAAGACAGGCAATGGATTTCACCTTCACTGAAACACTGGAACAATTCTGTGAAGTATTCAGAGAAAAAGATACTTTGTTTAATACTCAATTCATTTGTTTAAAGCTGATGAAATATGATACTGATGATTATGTGAATTTTCTGGTCACATCAATTGGGAATGTGAAAAAATTAAATTAAATTCCCTCACAGAGGAGCAGTTTAAATGTTTGATTTTTATCACAGGATTAAAATCTTCTTCTCTGATATTCACTTCTGCCTTCTATCAAAACTGGAAAAGAACAAAGACATTTCATTAAAAGCCTTTACCACTGAATGCAATGGTTTAAGTGTGAAAAGAGACACAATACTGATTAAAAAAAAATGATTTATCAAAAACCAGCATCATACACATGAGAAAACAACCTTGTGATGAAAAGAAACCTCCTTCAAAATGCTTGCATTGTGGTAACTGGTATTATGCATGCTTTTGCCCATTCAAAACATAAGTGCAATATTTGTCACCAAAATGGACATAAAGAAGGATTTTGCAATCCAAATTCACAAAAAAATTAAACTGGAAAAAAATGAATAAATGAAACAGGAAAATATCGCAAACAAACACAGTGTTTTCAATGTTCAAAGTGGATTATGAATCCCACAGAAAATATATTGTTGTTTCTGTAAACAACAAACTAGTTTGTTTCAGCATTGAACATAACATTAATATCACATTCAACTTGGGAATGAATAGAAAAACCATGTATGTCTGAAACAGATCACATAGCAATGAGTGTGTCTGGAAGTAACCTCATATCAGTTTCTGATATTAAAAATCATTTCACAGACTGTTGTAACCTAGGGAAGGTTATTGAATAGAATAGTCAAACGAAGTTTGGTAATGGATGATAATACTTAGGATTAGAACAACACATAGGAGATTTGCCAGTGGTGCATAGAAGAAGTAGTCAACTGCTAGAAGTGAGTCAAGTGAATTCTACAATGAATCTCCAACTACAGACCAACATACAATATTTACTACTGTATTTGTGAATGGGGACATACCCATTATTGTACATAGTTATGCTACAACACAGATGAACTTAAAAATAAGTTTAATGATGTTTTTCAAGATGAACTTGGCTGCTGTACAAAAATTAAAGCTACTCTGAAATTAAAAACAGATTGTAAGCCAGTTTTTAGACAAAAATGACCAATACCCTATGCTGCTCTTAATAAGTTTGAAAAAGAACTGAAATGTCAAATTCAGCAAGAAGGTGTAATAGAGCCTGTAAGTTACTCTGTGTGGACACCTCGTATTGCTGATGTTAAAAAGGCAAATGGAAAAGTCTGGATATGTGCTGATTACTCAACCAGTTTGAATTATTCTTTGGATGCACATCAGTATCCACTTCCAGTGCCAGAGGATCTTTTCACAAAACTTTTCTTCAACTGGAAGTCAATGGGGGAGTTCAAAGAGCTCCTTACTATCAATGTCCACAAGGGATTATTCAGATTTAACCATCTTAGCTTCAGTGTCAAACTAGCACCAGCCATTTTCCAACAGACAATGGATGCCATGTTGACCAGATTGACATCATCGTTGCAGGAACAAATCAAGATGAACTTTTGCAATGTTTATTTTCTGTTTTCAGCTGCATTCAACAATACGTATTCCATGTTAATGCTGAAACGTGTAAATTTTTCTGAGGACAAATAAATATCTTGGGTTTATTTTTGACAAAAATGGTAGATGACCAGACCCAGAAAATATCTCAGCAATAAAAAAAACATGCCAACATTGACAAATGTAAGAAAATTACATACTTTCTTTAGTTTGGTTAACCTCTACAGTGCTTTTTTGCCTGAACTTCATTGAGTTCATGCACTCCTCAATACTCTTTTGAAAAAAGATGTTGCATAGGAGTGGTCTGACATGTGGTCAGGTAGCCTTCAAAAAGGTAAAATCTTTATTTTCTTCCATTCTTTTGCTGACACACTATAACCCATCCATGGATATTGCTGTAGTCTCTGCTGCTTCCAATTATGGTACTGGAGCTGTCATTTCTAACATTTTCCCTGATGGCAGCCAAAAGGCAATAGCTCATGCATCCAGATCACTGACACTGGCAGAGCGTAATTATAGATAAATTGAAAAAGAAGCATTAGCAATAGACTTTGCTATTAAAAAGTTCCACAGAAAAGATGTATGGGTGTCATTTCAGTCTGATCACAGATCACAAGCCTCTTGTTAGTATTTTTGGATCTAAAAAAGGCATCCCTGTGTATACAGCAAACCTTTTGCAAAGATAGGATACTATGCTGTTAGATTGTAATTTTTTTTATAAAATATAATTCAACAAATACAATTGATCATGCTGATGCATTATCTAGGTTCATGACTACACAAAATAAAGTACCAGAAGACTTAGTCATGGCAGCATTATCTCTAGAGACATAAGAGACTTCAGTACTTACATCCATTGTAAGAGCATTACCAGTCACTTCTACAATTATCCGTGAAGCTACAGCTTCTGATCCATTGTTAAAAAATGTGATATGCTTTCATCATACAAAATGGCCAGAAGTATGCACTGACAAAAGAAATCAGTCATTCTTACAGCGTCGATTTTCATTGTCAGAAGTCAATGGCTGTCTTCTTTTTGTGGAACATGTGATTGTCCCATCTTCATTACATGAAAGAGTGATAAAGCAATTCCATTATGGTCATCAAGGTATTGGTTGCATGAAATCCCTAGCACACAGCTTTGTTTATTGGCCAAACATAGACAAGCAGGTGGAGTTAGTGGTATGCACATGTTCCAATTGCCAACTGGCAGCGAAATCTCCCAAGAAAACCACTCTCAGTTCTTGGCCTATCACTGGTCGTGTCTTCACATTGACTTTGCTGGACCCATCAAGGAGCAGTATTATTTTATCCTCATTGATGCTTACAGAACTTTTTCAGATGAATCACATCACCTTAGATGAAATCATTCTTAAGTTAAAACAAACCTTCAGTTGATTTGGAGCCCCACGGATAGATACCAGTTTCAGATAATGACACTGCATTCACTTCAGCTGCATTTTCAACTTTCTGAGCACAGAATGGTATTCAACATTATGATACCACCCTTTCATCCACAGTCAAATGGGCAAGTGGAACATTATGTAGATACCTTTAAGAGAGCAATCTTTAAACTCAGAGGGGTGGGAACCACACAAGAAATATTGGAAATATTCTTTGGAGGTTACAGAGCTATACCCAATCTAAATGCACCTAATGGAAATTCACCATCAGAAGCACTGATGAACTGTAAAGTTCATTTGCATATAGATGTCATCCATCCAACTAGAAACCATTCCTTAAAAAGGAACATGGTGATGGAAGAACAATTTAACCATCATCATGGAGCAGTGAAATTCAAATATGTACTGGGACAAGCTGCACTTGCAAAAGATTACTGCAACAGTAAGGAAAAATGGATCAAAGGATGCATTATACATCACTCTGGAAATGTTACATATGACATGGATATACAGTCTTCAGTCTGGGTTCAACATGCAAACCAATTATGACTATCAAACTTTCCAGAGACCAAATTAAACTTCACTTACTGCTGGACATTCTGTTGGATACATTTGAACTGCCACAATACCAAGAGACAAAGAAATGACACCAGTGCACCAAGTAAATCCCATTAACTATGAAGTAAGCTATACCCACAGCAATCCCAGACAAAAGTCATATGAGCAGAAAGCTAAAAAGGGGAGGTGTTGGGGGGGTTACTTATTTCTCCCCTTTAAATGATGATAAAAGGTACATATAACTATACAGAAAACCCAATAACAAACACACTTCTTCCAACCACCGATTTCAGCTTATCACCATGTTGGATTCACAAGTGCTATGTTCCCATCAGCTGACAAGGGACGTAACTTAATTGTATACAAAAAAAAAACAATGATAAACCACTGTATATACTCACATCTTCCAACCACCCAGCCACAATAATCAAGCAGATACCACAATTAATTAACTGCAATTATTCCAATGAAACTATATTCAAGGAAGCTAAGAAAGACTATGAAA
The DNA here is from genome assembly GCA_903632075.3 of Acanthosepion pharaonis. Lineage (NCBI taxonomy): Eukaryota > Metazoa > Mollusca > Cephalopoda > Sepiida > Sepiidae > Acanthosepion > Acanthosepion pharaonis. The sequence continues at coordinate 769,883 of CAHIKZ030001472.1, read as the reverse complement.
TAGCCCTAAAAGATAGTGGATTCCTGGAAACACTCACATACATACCACACAGTACAAAAAAGCCATCAGAAAAAGAGACATCATATGGTTCAACCCACTGTGCAACAAAAACATAAAAACAAACGAAGGAAAAATATTCATTAAACTCATACATAAACACTTCCCCGCATCAAGCACTCTCCACCATATATTCAACAAAAACAGTAAAAATCAACTACAGTTGCATCAAGAACATGACACAAATAATAAAAAAGCAAGAGAAGAAAAAAATCAACAAACCACCTGAACAAATTAAACCCATGTGTATCTGAAAAATAAAGAATGAATGTCCCTTAAACAGCAATTGCTTGCAGAACAATGTAATATACCAAGCCACTGTAAAATCAGCAGATAACAAAGAAAAATATACATAGGAGTAACTGAAGAACCCAGGAAACAAAGAAACTATACACACAAAACATCATTTACAAATAGTAAATATGTAAATAGCATAATGCTTTCTAAACACATCTGGGAGATTAAAAGACAAAAACAAATCATACCAAAAATATCATGGAAAATAAGTAAAAGAACATCAGGCAACAGCAATCAATCTAAAAACTGTAAACTCTGCCTGGAAGAAAAAATAGCCATAATTACCTTCCCAGACCAAAACAATAATTTTGTTACAAACTGGAGTTATTTTTTTATTTTATCATGGAAAATAAGAACAACAGCACCAACTTACAACAATGCCTCCAAAACAATGAAATATTTGCCTGAAGAGAAAATAGCACTAAACACCTTTTCAGAGCAATATAAACTCTGAAATAAAAAATCATATCTGATTTCCAAATGCAAACATGAAAGTAAATTACAATACCTATAACCATATTCAAATACAAGCTTGGTATATATGGAATAAAATTCCAGTAACCAAAAACACTATTTTTAAATAAAAGTGCTCAATACAAAGTATATGTATATATGTGCATATGTTTATATATTTGTAAATTGATTTTCCATTTTGTGCAATTTTGACAGGTAGTTTGCATAGTCTCTGTAGTTATTTGGATGATTGAATCTTGATGAGTCTGTTTATTTGTCATTCATATATTTGCATGCTCATATATTCAATCATATTTGTATATTAATACATGATGGCTGTCTGTCTTGCCACCAATAAACTTTTCTCCCTCATCCACTGAATCTCTAATACCAACCTTATCAATGTAACTAATTTTGTAGCCATATACTGCACCTCTTACTTCCGCTCAGATTCGGACAGAAAACTTAACATATTACTACGAACAATACATGAAAATTTAGTCATATTTTATTCATTTTTCTTTGAATAATTTTGTAAGTTTCTAAACTTGATGCATGGTTATATTTAGAGTTTAATATTTGTAACTTTTATTTTTTAATTACATAATAAATTGGAGATTAATTAGTTATCCTGATTTCCTATATAATCTAATATTAATTTTAAAATGTTAATAAATTGTATCTAGGGACTGTTGTCGCATTATTTGAATTATCATATACTTGTAATTTGATTGGCCACTACACCTTACATAAAAATATTCCCCCTAGTGGGGGTAGTGGTTAGTTTTGAACTCTTTAAAAACTTTTTATTTTACAATCAACACCATCATTTGACAAGACACCAGTAATGTTGAAACAAAATGGCTATTTTTGTAGTGATGTTATAACATACTTATGTTATAATTTTGAAATAAATATTACCTATAACCATATCACAATTTCTGTTGTTCTCCATTGCAACTTCCAGATTGTCATTCTTTGATAATTATTAGATTGTATGGATCAGAAATAATTTTAAAAAGTCTCTAAAGATTTCTGATTTTTGATACCCTTGGGAAAGGTAGGAATCCTCTTCTTCTCCCCCCAGCTATGGGTAAATGACAGAACAGACCAGGTAAAAATCTGCCTCGTCTGTCATGTATTGAAAGATACATGATTGCCTAAGTGTGTATCATGCATGGCATATAACTGACTCACTGATTACTAACAATCATTGAATGATGATCTGGAAGTTTCAATAAAAAGCACAAAAAAAATTAAAGAATTACTCAAAAATTAATAACAATTGATAATGCTTCATCTAAAAAGTTTCAATACTACTACATGTATATAGTACTTCATAGTTGGGGATATAAACAATTATAGGTTTACTCAGTAATTTCAGATATTTCTTTTGATCAATAATTTCCATTTTTATGATGTTACAACACGGATTTATTGATACAATAAAAATTAACATGACTTTATGAAAATAAAAATGATTATAAAGAATATTAAAAACAAATTAACAAATAAACCTTAATGCATCTCTCATCTAAAAAAAATCAGGAGGATTTCTTAATATCTTATTTACCATTCTGTCAGCGCTTAGTCCTTCCTCTTCATTCTCTGACTTGCAAAAATGTAAAATAAAGAAGCAGTACTGTAGCTAATAGTACTGTTCATAAACCTGCAGTTGTTGATGTGTTAAATAATAGTTTAGAATACTATTATTTTTTAGAGAAGTGCATTGCTGTGCTGACTTCCTGGTTTGACCTTTATGGTCAGATACAAGACAAAATAAAGAAAGTTGATTTTGATTGGCTGAACTAGCATGGGAATGATGGAAAATGGGTTTCCAGGGAGTTGAGTCTTGACCATTGAACAATGTAGACATGTTCCTTCATGCCTGGAAGTGACTTCCTGGTGGTTTAAGAAAGTGACCCCACAGGATAGTTAGAAATGCATGCATTGACATTAATAAACTAGCTAAGTTAAAATTCCCTTTGTTGATGGCTCTCATCTCTGAATCCAAACTGACTAGCAATCTTTGGCTGATGGAAGACAGGAGAGAGAAGATACAACATATGATTGAATTGATGCCATTGCCAAGACTATTCCTAGAATAAGGGGGCTATACAACAGATGTTGACCAAATAAAAATGCTGATTAAAAAGAAATTCATGTCACATGATATTGAACATTGCAGTGATTCTTAACAAATGAGAGTCAAAAGGCATTTGAAAACACTTGGTGACATAGGTGACTTGGCTACATGAGTCACAATTTTGGAGTGCCTCATCAAACAAAAATTTATAGACCACATTTTAGTCTGTAATTCAACAGAACAAATGCAACAAAAACAACCCATTTTTAAAAGAACAATCACAGGCAATGAAAAATGAATTTATTACAACAATGTGGAATAAAAAACCTTCTGAGGAAAATGGTAAGCCCTACGGTTAACTGCTCCAAAAATCTGGTCTACATCTGAAGATAGTTATAAAGAATATCTAGTGGGATTTGAAAGGCATTGTGTATTATGAGCTCTTTCCAAAAAATCAGATTTTGAATTCAGTCAAGTACTGTTCCCAGCTGTACCAATTAAAGCCACAAGTGAAAAGCATCCAGAATTGGACAACACAACCTCATGTCTCTGTCAAACCAGCAGAAATTGGTATGGTTGAGTTTGAATGTCATACTATAAACACCATACTCATCTGACCTTGCACCTTTGGATTACCACTTATTTTGATCCCTACAAAATTTTTTTAATGAAAGGAATTTAAATTTTCTAGAAGCATGTAAAAAACCAGTTAAATTAGTTAATTACCTAGAAAGATACCAAGTTATGGGAGAATGAAATCATGAAGCTGCCTCAAAGATATTAAAATATAGTGGAACCTGGTATGTATTTGATTGAATAAATCTATGTACAAATATCTAAATATTGTCTTTGAAATCAAATTAAAAATTGCTGCAATGTTTTCTTCCAACCCAATACAAAATTACATGAATGTACAATAATTTTTTGGGATATATATTAATTTTTTTCATTTTTTTTTATTACTAATGTCTTGTCTACTTAATTTTGTTTTCACTCTGAAAAATTTGTTCTTGATGGAACTTAACAATGTTGAAAATTGTATTTACAATTTTCTCAGTTTTGTTTTTTCACTCTGAGTAGGCATATTTTTGTATGTACAATTTTCTCAGATCTTCTTAACACATTTAACATGTGTACAGATATAGACATTTGTTTTTCCTTGCAGAGTTTGACCACAGACTCATTAAAAAAAAAAGACCAAGATTGTTTGGTGTTGTATTTTTAGGTGCACACATATAGAAAAAAAACTTCATTTTCTTTCTGAAACAATGGATTTTCCAGTTAGAAAGAAATTCTTCTTCTATGCATTGTGTCTCTTGTGGGCGATCATAGCTCTCCACAACTTCCTATCCTTTGTAGCTCTTAGTAAGTTTTGTCTTTTTGCTATCCCTTCCAAACCCTGTTCTACCATCCATTTACACAAGCTTTTTAGGTAATTTACTTGCTGTCTCCTTCTTGCCTTTAATATGTCCTGTGAATGACAAATTCTCCAAGACCTCTTTATCACCCCTAACCTAGAAAATTAAAACTGTCTTTTTCTGATTATAATTATAAATATGTTTTTGGTTTCCAATTCACTTAAAATTTCCTCATATATATTTTTAAGCATGCAAGGGCAAATGGTTGATTTATAGATTTGAAGGATGGACTCAGGCAAGAAGGACTTTCTGGTGCAACACAGAGAACCAACTTTCCTTGTAGTAGATGAAGCTATTGATTCAATGTATTTGTTCCATCTCAGGTCAGCAGACTGTGTGAAACCAATCAGTTGCAGAGAGGTGCTCTCATTGAGTTAAGCATCAGACATTCTAATGGGAGGCAAGAAGGGTTCTCTGTGGTGGGTAAAAGAGAGCAATTTTGTTTTTGAGGCATTAAAGTTATCCTTGTTCATCTGACTTAAAACCAGTTATTAAAAATGTCCTCTTAGACTTACTCAAGAGAACAACTCTATTTGATATAGGTAATTGGTGACATTTTAGAGGAATTAAAGACAAATGTTCAAAATCCACCTTCCCTTACTTAAAAGGAAGTTACATTTTTATGAAGGATATACATGTTGCATAATGGTTATTACCATCAAATATGTAATTGTTTTTATTGATTGATTTGTACTTACCAGGTTGCTTAACTTTGTTGATCATACAAAAGCTGGTGTTTCAGTGTAATGAATTCACAAATCATGGGAGATATCACTGTACTACTCTCTGGTGATTATAGACAAATATTACCAATCATTGTAAGTGGTACTCCACCTGATGAAATAAATACTTGTCTGAAAAATTCTTATATCTGGAGACTCAGCCTGAAAACAAACATGACAGTTAGATTCATAGGTGACCTTGAAGCAGGAAGATTTGCTACTTTGCTGTTGCAGCTTGGCAATGGAACCATAAAAATGGACCCAAATGGTTGTGGACTTTCAGTCTCAAGTCTCCAAGACTTGATTAACTATTTTTATTCAAACATTAAATACCATTTCATGGATTCAAACTGGCTTTGTGGGAGAGCCATATTAGTTTCCAAGAATCAAACTGTGGATAGCATCATCTGGAAACTTCTCCAAAAAATTTCAAAAGAAAGCATGAAGTACTTTTCCATTGACACTGTGGTTGAACAAGAAAAGGCAGTGAATTATCCAATAGAGTTCCTGAACTCATTGAATCTTCCTGTAATGTCATCACACAAGCTGGAACTAATAGAAAATGTGTCAGTTACTCTATTGAGAAAACTGGATCCTTTAAAGCTTTGTAATGGAACACAGTTAATTGTCAAGAAGATGCTTCCTCATCTCTTGGAAACAGAGATCCTAACTGGTCCAGGAAAGGAGGAAAGAGTTTTAATTCCAAGAATTCTCTTAATTCTTCCAGATCTTCCTTTTGAGTTCAAAAGACTTCAATTTCCAGTGAGAGTGAGCTCTCAATAAGTCCCAAGGACAATCACTGAAAGTAACTGGACTTCATCTGATGGAACCCTGCTTTTCTTATGGTCAGCTCTATGTTGGATGTTCAAGGGGTGGGAATAGAAACAAGCTATTTGTACTGACCCCAAATGGGAAAACCAAAACTGTTGCTTATCATGCAGTTTTACAATTCATAAATTACTCTTCTATTAACTTGAAGTGAATTTGGCTCCATTTCAAGGTGCATTAGTGCACCCAGGTACACTAGTTGACTAAAGCATAGGGTCACAGTTCTAACAGGAAGCACATCTTAACAGCCAACCAGTAGTACTTTTCTTTCTTCAGACTATTGGACTTAGACTCTGTTGTCAATAAAAGGTGCAAACTTTTATTTTATTCCTATTTTATAGAATAAACATTTCATAAAATTTCAACCTTTCATGTATTTGTTTTCATTTTGTCTTGTTTTGTTAGAAACGTTTTTCATCATATAGATACTTCATTGGTATATATACATACCACTTCATATTCATCCTTGGTTTTTAGTCCCATTCAACATTCATTTTACAAAAATCAGATTGTATAATGGCTACTTTTATTTCTCTGCTTTTTCAATTGCATTAACATATTTCTGAACTGCTTGACCTGGAGTTTGAACTACTGAGTTTCAGAAAAGAACACCAAACTTTCTATTTGCTAACACAACTTTGTCTTCATCTACAACAGTTGGCACTCCAGTCTGTTCAGTTTCATTTGCATACATTGATTTAAGCAAATAATGATTTTTTTTTTTAATCTGAAATTATTTCTTATTACTATAAACATTATTTTTAGTGGGTATCTGTGTTTGAATAGTCGTCCCTGTTTTTGCTTTTGCCAAGAGATACACTTGGCTGGTAGATTTTAATCTCACTGCTAAAAAAAAATATACAGATATTCACTCAAACATGTGTACCCAATCAATTCCATTTATAGTAATAAGAAATATATTGATGTACAAGTTTACTTTTCAACACCTTTGCTGATGGTGTCCAGTCATTTATGGATACAATTTAGAGAGAAAAAAAATGAATGCATTTCCAAATGGCAATTTTGGTTGTCACTTATCTGTTGAATGCAGCAACCAATTTCACAGTTAAGTGATTTTGCCAATTGCAGTCAAATGGTTTTCATGATTTTATGAAATTCCTCTTCATTCAGTTTCAATGGTCATTCACTTTCAGGTTTGTCCAATATCTTCACAGAACTGAAATAGGAAATGCACAATTCCTTCTTGGAATGCCTGGTTTATTTGGTTCAATGATTTGGATGAACTGAAGCTCACTTTTAAATTATTCAACATTCTCAAATGCTTTTCAGAAATCAATTTTTACTGCCATTGTAAAGGTTAGCATGTATTCTATATCTGGAACTTTCTTACCAACCATATATATATATATATATATATATATATATATATAGTCTGTGTTTGTGTAGGTGTACTTATTAACAAATAACTGTCTGCATGTTTAAATACAGGAAAAATAATCTGTCTTTTTGATCTAAGTGTAATATAATTATTTACATTTCTAAACAATCAATAAGCATTTTGTTATGTTGTTCAATTATTGCCCAAAATGTGGTTTCATTTAATCATTCATAAAATAAGTAAATACATAAGGAGAGATTCTTGTTTGTCTGTTTGCTTTTTTTTTGTTTTGCTTCTGTCTCTGTTTGGACTACAAAATAATCTGAAAAGATTGCTTAATTGCTAAACCATTTATTGATTACTTTCATTGGAATTTATATGATGGGAAATAATTGGGGCATATTAAATGTTTCCATGAGGTTTTATATATATATATATATATATATATATATATATATATATATGTGTGTGTGTATGTAAGCTAATAAAAATATTGATAAATGCATATTTACCTTTCTATGCAAATATCTGCAACATACATTAAATTTATATTAAATATATGTGCATATATTTTCATACATTATTTGCATGTATGAAAATGTAACAATAATACAAACTGTGTTTTGCAAAAAATATAAACAAATCAAAACAAAAATGTTTGACCCAGATATTACTGGAAGATAACACTTTCAAGGCAAGCAGACCTTATAATTAAAGTGCTGTTTACTATCAACTAAAATTTTATTCCTGACAAGTGGATGCAAATTCAGTGAGACTCAGAGTAGCAACAGATAAGTGAACATTGAATTTTATTTATTACTATATAAAAATGTATAGTGATTTGTGTTTGCAAATGTGTGTATATATTGATATATAGAGAAATAAACTATATGTTGAATATCTTTAAAAAATATCTAATATATATAATCATTGTCTACTCATTTCCAAGCACAAACATCTACAAGTGTGGCTAATCAATTGCTGTTGTAGACACCTGTTCAGGCACATTTGTGTTTGTTCAACACCTACAGAACCCACCTGTGGTTTATACTGCACCTATGCTGAACAGCCCTTAGTTGCAGTTTTTGGGAGAGTGCGCATTGTCTGGTTTGAACAATACCAGTGTACTGAAACCCTCAATCATGATGACTAATGACTTTGTGTTAGTGCAACCATCAACAGCCTCCAAACAGTTTCATCACCTCCATTTCACTTGCAAGGCTTAGGTCAACTTGTGGTATGATTTTTCAGGCACTTTTCAAAAGTCCTGCATACTGAGATCACCTTTCTGACAAATCAATGGAGAGATTTGATCCCGGATCTTATGGTTAGAAAGCAAACATTCTAATCACTTGGCCACATACCTGCACTAAACAAAATTTATCATGATTATAGTAGCAATGTCTTAAAATGCATTTGAGTTGACTAACATGTAACACCATTTTGCAATTTACTATCTCTAGTTATTCTCCTTGCACTGGGAATGCTTGTTTATAAAACATTGTAACCACAGCGGTTAATTTTAAAATAATTATAGCATAACATGTATGCGAAATCACTATCACTATGATTACAGTTACATTAAGTTTGTCTTTGCTAGTCACTCTTGAGGATGATCTCAGAGGAGATCGGAAGTACTTGGGTTAACAAAAAATACAGCACTTTCCTTGAAGAATTTCAACTTAACATCAAGAAAATAATTAGAGAACTAGAAAGGATTATTATAAAAATAAATATACATAATATATGTATATTATTTAATGAAACATGCTTGAATGAAGATATGCTGTCTAAATACATGTGTGTGTGTGTGTATATATATATATATATATATATATATATTGGTTGCATGACCGAGTGGTTAGAATGTTCGCTTTCTGACCACAAGACCTGGGTTCAAATCTCACCATGGTCGATTTGTCAGGAAGGAGACTGATGTCATCAGTCTGGAGGGGGATGATCTCAGCATTTGGCACCTTTGAAAACCATACCCAAGACTTGTGAGTGAAATTAGGTAGACGGAACACTTGGGGCTGTCAATAGCTGTGCTAGCATGAAGTCACAAGTCATTGTGATCAAGGGTTTGAGTGTGCTGGTATGCTTCATATTGTTGATCATTCTAGATAACATGCTCTCTCCCAGAAGCTGTAACTAAGATCTGCTCAGAATAGTTGCAGTATAAAGCACAGATTGGCTCTGTGGATGTTAAACACAAATGTACCTGAGTGAGAGTCTGCAATAGGGATTGGCTAGCCACCCTAGTAGATGGGTATCCTTGAATATGAGTGGCCAGCTATTATTTATTATATATATATATATATATATATATATAATTTTCATGAAATAACAATTTTTTGTATTGATTTTTTTTTTAATTTACTAATTGACAGAACAAGGATTAGAAGAGATAGCAAAAAGTCAAACATTGCTAAGAGCTATAAAGAACAGGAAGTTATGGAGAGCCATGATTGCCTGAAGTGACACTGCACATAAAAGAAGAGTATTTTATGTAGTAGTGTTAAAGGTATTGGTGCCAAAAGTGGAATTGGTAAGCAGAGTTCATTCTTGTGTAGTCTGTTGCATTCACTTTTGTAGTAATGTCCTTGGGAAAGGTATGAATCTACCTCTTCTCCCTACCAGCTATGGCTTAAATAGCAAGGTATACTAGGCTCTCTATCCTTGAGTAGCAAGAAGACTAATAGAAGGAAAATTCTGAATTCCAAACTCTATCTTTCACAAGAGCAATTGCAGTTCATAGATCATAGAAAACAAGAAATCTATGGAGAAGCATGATCGCTCATGTCCTGAAGGGACACAGCATTGGAAAAAATGACATGAGAAAAATATTGCATCTATGTATTAAAAGATGGTTATCCAAATGATTGATATCCTCAAAAGTATTTCATCATAGAAAAACCTAAAAAAGGCAAGAGATGTGGTTCTACAGAAGGATGCTGAGAATATCATGAACAGAGCATGTAATCAATGAGGAAGTCCTAAGAAAAATAGAAACAAAAATTATACTTAGAATCAGGAAGAGACAACTGAAATTTCTTGGACATATAATGAGGAAGGAGGGCTCAGAGAATTTGAAACTCACAGGACATATTGAACCCAAAATGGAAAGTGAGGAAGTAGAAGGCCTGACAAGCTTGTGTGAATGGATGGCAGAATGGGTGATGAGAGGAATGGCCAAAAAACAAATTTTCAGAAGAGCTACAAAGGATGAGTAATTGTCAATTTTCTTGTATTATTTTAAACTATTGTTTACATCTTGATTAATAGACATAAAGTAATTGGCTGATATGTAATATTTGTTGATAATTGTGATATTTTGTGCTTGTAATGTCAGTTATTGTTCATTCTTGCTGAATTAGTGCATCAATACCAGATCCAAAGATTGTACTCCTGACCATTAGATGAAAATAACCCGTGTATAACCACCTTCTGTATCCACTATACCACTGTCTTGAAGTGATGTTTTTGGAGCCTTTTATATTCAATGTCAGAAGTTATTTTTTTGACATTTTAGTTATGATAGTTTCCATAATTTATTATTTTGTTACTGAAATAAGTAATTGTCAATATTTTTATATTATTTTGAACTATTGTTCACATCTTGGTTATCATAACACGTTATGAAATGTTGCATCTATAATAACATCTATATCAGCCAAAATGAGGACACCTGATGATGATCAGAGGGTAATTGGTCAAAATGTTGTGTCTATAATAACATCAATATCAACCAATAATACAAGGATAGGAAATTTTGAAAAGACATGATTGGCCATATCCTGAATGGACGTGGCACATAGAAGAAGCTCTAATATGCAAATTAAGCACTTATTGAAAGAGAAAAAATCTAATAAAAAAAGAAAAGAAAAAAGTTGTAAGTTGTGACTCCAGCCCTTCTCTTATGAAAATTGAACTCATCAAAGCATGACCTTTGAATACACAATCAGGAGTCATGCGAATAAAATGTACACTTGCACACAAATCAATAGATGCTGAATTGTTTGTTTCACATCAATTTTGTTATCATTGTAATTACTAGCTTCTTTTAAGCTCTCTTTTTAATCATTATCAGCTTTATCTGACTTCAAGCCTGAGGTTAACCTTCTGTGTTTGAAAAGCAAGAAGTTTATTAAAAAGATGTGCAGATTTCTTGCTATATCACTTATAATCAGATCAGTATATTGCCTGAAGGAAGAGACTACCATGGATATCAAAGATGAAGATCCTACCCCAAAACAGAGCTCCAAAAGATATTAATAAGGTTCCTAAAGATATAGAAAAATTGCATGATGTATATGAAAGGAAAAAAAAACATCATTTTATAGTCATATGATGAAAATCATTCATGATAAAATTGTCTGTTTGCCCTAATGAAGCAAAGGTTATGATGTTTTGATCATTTCGAAACTATTACTAAACAATACATTTTATTCTCTTCCTATCTAGCAGTAAGTGATAAAGAGATTATTTAATTATTTATTATTTAATTGCATTTTATACAACACATTGCAAGATCATAGGAACTGTCAAGTTTTAACATCAGTTGAAATTCTTATTGTCATTCAAGTCACATTAGGATGAATAAATGTTAGGATGAATATAGGAGCCCATATTAATATGTAAAATAATAAAATAATGTATTCAAATATATTGAATATTATGTCAAATATATTTCTATAGCTTATATCTTGCAGATTTATTTATAAAAAGTTGCAATTCAATTTGCCAGTGATAAAAAGGTGCCTTCATGGTGCAGTTGTAAAAATCTGCACAAGTGGAGATGACCCACTTTTTTTTCCTCATATATCACCATTGCCACTGTTGAAAAGCATTATCCCCTCTGTTCACCTCCACCATTTGGTCTTCATAAATATTCAGCAAGTTCTGATGAATATCAAAAGGAGACATTTTTTTCTGCATGGAGGAATTCAGTGACCTATTTTTATTCAATAAATACTTTCATGTCAGGTGTCATTTTACCAAATTGCTGCTCAGACACTAACTGTAACAAGGCAAAAAAAATGATGGATTATCAGCAAGGAATTTTAACCTCTACTGCCTTACTTGTAGTATCCAACATAATAAAATAGGTTGCATTACATACATGGCGACCTTCATATATATATATATATATATATATATACACACACACACTCCAACCACTTTTATAAAAATTTTATTTTCTTCTAAAACAAATAGAACAGCATTTTATTATTTCTATTTGAACACTAGATTATGAAAATTGATATTATCAGTTAATATTTATGACCAAACTCTTAAGCATTGAAAGCAATGTGGTTTTGGCCTTAAAAAAGACAAAAGAAGTAATTGCTTTATGAGAGCCATTGTCATTTGAGAGCAGCCATTTATTAAAAAAAAAAAAAGAAGTGTAGTGGACAAGTTTGCTGTCTTTCAAAGTAAATGAATTCAATATGTGCAGATTTAACATGTTTATATAAAGAACAATCTAGCTGACAAAAGAACAGAAAAAGAATACTATATTTATGTGTGTAGAGAGATCACAAAGAAGGAAAGAAAAAATACATTTATGTGCTTAGTTGTAGTGTGTGATGCACCATGATGTTGATACGACATCCCAGAACAAAAAGAGAGCAATCAGGTTTATGACTTTTCTTTTCATAGTCCTGAATAGTATGCCACCTAGTGGCAGTCTAGAAAACAAGATGAGATAATCCTGTTAAATAATAGTTTAGCAGACTACTATTTTTTACAGGCAGTGTATCTCTGCTTGGACTTCCTGATTGACCTTCTAAGTCTGATGGAAGACAAAACAAGGAAGTCAATTTTGATTGACTGAGCCATTGTGAGAATAATAGGTATAGAGAAAGGGTTTTCACTGAATTGTTTCTTAACTATCAAACAATGTAGACATGTTTTCTTTCGTTTCTGAAATGGCTTCCCAGTGGAGGGGGAACAAGCCTCACTAGATAGATAGAATATGTTGATATGAATGTTAATAAAATAAGTTAAAAATCTCTCTGTTGAAGTTCTTCCATTTTGAACCAAAACAACTAGCGATCACCTGCATATGAAAGAAGAATGTAACTTTATTATTGAATTGATTCCAAGACCAAGACCACCCCCACCAGGTAGCTATGCAACAATCCCACAAAGAAAAAATTATTGAATCAAAAACATTACTGTTATTAATACATCTGCTTCAAAAAAATTTAGCTCTAAACACAGTATCTGGCAACTGGAACAAAATACCAATGAATATCCAATTCTACAAGAAAATAATCCAAAAATGTATTTTGACAACAAAACCAATGATAAAGATTTCTTCATTATTTGATTTTCTTTTGATTGAATCAGATTTTTTAAATGTTATTTACAGTGCTTATTTGGATAGATAAAAATGTTATATTATTTTGTAAATTTAAATAGAGAATGAAATTAATAGCTAAAATATTTGTAATACTAGAAAATAACTATGAAAATTTCATGCTTTACCTGTTTGAATTTTATTTTGTTTCCTTTCTTTCTTTTCCTCAATGAAATCAAAATGTCTCCTATATGTTTTTTCCATCTTTCCATTTGATCAAAACAGAATAGTTCATTATTTATGAGGTATTTGCAGAATGTGGCATATGTGCTAACTAAGGAACTAAGGGAGGAAAAGCAGAATTATAATAAGGTTTGTATAATTTTATACAAATATATAACAATTTGCTATCAGTGTTTTTGGTTTGGTAGTAGGCAGCAGCATTTGCAAATAGATATCATTGTTTTGCATCCATCTACAGTTATAATTTAACTATTTCAAATAAAAGAAAAAGAAAATGATAGTATCATTCCAGTTATAAAATATATTTAATTCAAAATTTAATAGTCAATAAGCATTTATTAACAAGAACACAGTATGTAACCATAATGGCAACCAGAAGATATTAAGTCAAACTTGCACCCCCTCTAGGTTGAAAGTATCAAAGATGGCTGCTCAAATAGAATTCTAGCTTTTCAATTTATTTAGACTATACTAACCCATTATATTCAAGGGTGTGTTTGTATTTCTATAGAATATGAATTTTAAACTCAGATGTTTTTAATTCTTATCTTGGGAAAAGAAATAAGTTTATAAAGAAAGTGGGATATATTATAAGATACAGTGAAAGAAAGTACAACACTATATTGTACCAGTTCATCCTTAATTTTTGAGGATGTAAGGCATAGATTTGGTGTTGTGGTTACTCCTCTTATTTTATTGCTGTTATTGGGGCTTAACTATTTGCTTAGTAATAAAATAAGCACAACCCATCTCCTCTCCCGCTTGAAATTATCCATTACAATAAATATAATGTTTTTCAGCGCTAAAGCTGACTTAGTATAATAAAGCTTCATAAGCTTTTACTTGGTGTTGTTTATTATACTACAGGTTGTTTTCATGACAACTTTCCTTTCTTTTTTATCTCTTGTGTTTAGGTTTTTGCTTTTTTTGTTTTTTTTGTTTTTTTTTTATTTTAGACTGAATCTAAGCATAATTTTTGCAACATTTATATGTAATTACTTCAAGAATATCCAAATTATTGTAATCAGTTATATTTTGTCTTCAAGATGTTTCTGCATCTCCAGCAATTAGCATTGATGATAAGGTGCTTGAAGTCACAGGTCACTTCACATATCTGGTCTCTACCATCACCAACAACCTATTGCTTGACATGTAAATTGGCAAATGCATCACTAAAGCAATAGCAGTGATAGCCAAATTAAGCAATAGAGTATGAGACAACAGTCAGCTGACTTTGTGCACCAAACTAAAGGTTTTTCAGGCATGTGTTCTTAGTACTCTGCTTTACGACAGTGAAACCTGCACAACATACACCAGGTAGTAAAACATTTGCAAAGCTTCCATTTCTGCTGTCTATAATGTATTCTTGGCATCACCTGGAAAGACAGTTATCAACACTGCTGTGCTGGAGCAAACAAACTCCTACAGCATGCTGGGTCCTGTACATCAATTGAATGACAACTGTATACCAAAATAAATCATATATGGTGAGCTGGTCACAGACAGGGCATCATCTGGGAGGCAGCTCTACTTTACTTTTCAAGGATTTCTGTAAGGACCTGAAACTCACAGGCATCGACTCCAACAGCTGGGAAGATCTTTGTAGACGATCGCAGTGACTGACGCCATGCTGTTTAACTAGACTTGAAGATCAAGAAAAACTAAAACCAAGTGTTGAAGTTCAGAAGACAACACAGGAAGCAGAAAGCAACCTCAGATCTTCATTTCTCATTCTAGCTTTGTCTTTCACATCTGCAGAAAAGAATGCCATGCAGAGATTGGACTGTTAAGCCAATTCCGACACTGCTCGCAAAAGGACTGAATTTTGATCAAACAGTGTTTTACCATTATCCCGCGAGATATATGAATTCCTGCTTTGTCTTCATTTCTTGTCTTATATTGATATTTAGCTATTTTGAGTTAGCAGACATGTGCCAAGGTAGATAACTTTTAAAAAATTTTTCTTGGTTATCTCCCTTCAGTTGTCATGCCAGTGTAGTTTTTTTTTTATTTTAATTGCAATAAGTTAGGAATTTAAATTTCGTATAATTTTTAATTCTTTTGAATATCACAATTCATCACAAACCTATAAAAATGAGCTGTCCAGTGGATTATTCATGTTTCACATAATTCTTAAAAAATTATCGATAAATAACCTCATTTACTCAGCTCATTTATGAGTAAAATTTTAAAATTATTTTTCATAAACAATAGAAAATAGAATTAATTACTTTATTAGTATTTGAAGTGGAATCAGTCAGTGCAATCCGTAACATATGATTCATTATTATTAAATTGCTGTAATATTTATGCAGCTATTATTTACTAACTTTTATTTTTAATCATTTGGGGCATCACATGTACTGCCACAGAAAAACAAAATGTTTAACCAAAATCTCGAAGGCCTTAAAATTGATTAAGAAAATATAATTTAATAATCATAAAATCCTTTGGTCTTTCCTCAACATTAAGATTTTGACGATAAAATTTGTTTTGGTCATTTTTTCAACATATATGCTCATGTTTTAATGAATCTTTGGAAACAATGCAAAGAAAAAATTATTTTCTTTGAACTGCAACTTAAAGAGATTTAAGCGATATAAAGATATACTACAAGAAAAAGAATTGATTTAACAGCATTTACTTCTGTGTGATATTTTACAATACAGACATCATTTTTAAGAAAGTGAAAATTCCTTTTTATGGCAATGTACATATTATTTGAACACATTCCAATAAGTTCCCTTATGATGAATAAAAATACAAGAGTAGTTTGTAACAGTAGTTATGGTTACTACTTTTAAATCTACTAAAAGCAGTGATAACCAAAACTTTCACATGCATGTGGAGGCTAAAGGTAGAAATTTCAACACAGAGATAATTTCATATATTATCAAAAAACTAATGATTAACAAAAGAGAAAATATAACAGTGTTTATACAGCATCTAAAAAGGAAGAAAAGTTATTTAAATCTTAGCTATTTGGAAGTGTGTGTGTGAGATAGGTAGATAGATAGATAAAGTCCAATCGTCAATCATCCAGGAGTGGGAGAGAAATTTCCACCCAGTGAGAATGAGTTTCGCGTTGATGCTGCAACTGCATTCTAGACAGGAAAAATGAAGTGGAAGTTTATGTCCGGCCTTTTATAGTCTTGAAATAGTGCTCCTTAATGGACATCTTAGTAACAGTAACAGTAATCCCAACAATATCAAATTATAACAAAATTCAAAGTTATCAATGCACATTATGATTTAATGCAAACAGCGTTATTCTTCATTGGATTAAAATTTGATAAAAATATATTTAACTAAGTTGTGTGTGATAAATATAGAAAAATCAAATCTTTAAATATTGTCTTACATGTTCAGCTAAAGGGAACCTCTTGAAAAAGTGTGATTTGAAGATTGGAAGTGATAAGATGGTTACTTCAGTTTCATTGAAGTTTGAAGGATGTATGTGGCTCTGTAAGAAAGAACAACATTCATGTAACATTTTAGCTGCAGGATTTTGTTAAAAAGTTGCTTTTAAAATGTAAAAATAGTTTGTGTAAATTATACAACTTACATACACAAAATCTGACATCATTTGTTCGCATTAATGTAAGTTGTAAGAAATGAGAGAGTTGAGAGTTGTAATTGCTAAAATGTTATTTACAAAAATGTACTAAAGTTGTGTCAGTAAATACTGGTCACAGCATAACTATTACCTGTGAGAAAACTAATGATTATGTAGTGAATTACAGCTAAAAATATACATTCATACACGATGGCTGTCAATTCATCAAATGATTATGAACATTGCTGACAAGTTTGATCTATGGTTTTAGTTCACATGGAACGACAATGGTTCTTGAAGGTAACAAGTGACTTGCAATGCTTATTGTAAACGTGGCAAACTAACTTGTTCTGTACAGGGCCTGGCTTGTTTTTGCAAATTCTGTTCAGGTCATTGGTGGATTTTATGTGACTGGTGAAACCAGAGCAGTTTCTGCAGGTCTTCAGATAACATGTTGGGTCACTCATGATGAAGGGACGTAACTCCACATCTTGGTTCAATATATAAGACAGAACATAATGCAAACCAAACTTAGGTCAAATAAGATGTATGCTCCTTGTATTTTTACCAACTGATATAGCCATAATTTTTCTACGACAGGTATTTGCAGAAGGCACTTTTCAAATCAACAATGGTCTTGGTGCCAGTCTTTTGCCTCCATTCTCACACAATTTCTTAGCAGATATCTTTGGTATGCTTGTGTGACATACCACATGAGCATTTAGTTCTCTAATGTCCAGTACCAGTCTGAATTTGTTTTTCATGGGCTGAACTACTGCCATCAATAGTAACACCTCTTCTCTTACTTCCTCTTATCATGGTACAAGTATACCCTCAACTATCTATTGTTCCACTTCCTTCTCAAAATTCTCTTAATCTTCTGTCTGAGAAAAATTATTGTAACATCTGGTTTTGTTTTTTTTAATATTGGTGGCTCTTCCTTCCAAAATCATTCCACAACACAGTTGTCACTATCAAATTTTGCCGAGAAATCTTTATCATTGATCTCTATGCTCTCTGTGTCTGTCTGTTAGGGTGCTACCCTCATTGCACATTTTACTGTCCCTTTGTTATTGATAACACCTCCCAGATTTTCAATCAGATTCATTCCAATGACAATATCGATTTCTTTGGTCTAGTTATCAATCACTTTCATTCAGCCTTTAAACATATTCCATGCACTGTCAGGTCAGCATATTTGTGCTGATCCCTTTGCATCTGACCTCTCTTCCATCCATGGCTATTACATATTTCCTTCCACTCAAAGTGGTTGCTAAATTTAGTGTTATTAGTGTGTTTGTGCACCTCGTATCCACAAGGGCTCTTGTCTTCTTGTCTTCAACCATTATGTCTCTTGTCAGTAGCTGTCTTTTGAGTGCCACTTCTGGCTCAAGTGGGTAGTTACCCGGTGCAAGAGACCTCCTTTCATCATTTCCCTGTATCGAGCAATATGGCCTGACTCACCCACATCTATAACAGATGGGATCTTGACTGTGCTTTAGTTTTACAATCTTTGATCAAATGAGGCCACTTATGCTGAAAACACTGATATCTGAATTTCTAAGGTTGTATGGGACCTTCTTTTGCTGTCACCACTGCATCCAAGTCACATGCTATATTAACAGCCAAGACCTTTGTGCTTACTAATAAATCACTCATTTCCATTTTCTCAAAACCAGGCAGTTGCTGCAAGGATGTTGACATGTCACTTGGAAATCCAGTAACAAATGCTAATTTAACAATCTGTTCAAGACCTATCCCCTATGAGTTCTGTTAATTGTCCATGTTATTGCCATAAACATTGACTGATTCTTCAGTCCATCTGATTTCCTTCAGTTTTCCATAGGCATCGTCCATGAATGCACTCTTCAAGTTTTGTTCATTTAGATCAGCGTCCTTCTGATCATCACCACCACCAGCAAATGGTTTCATATCCAGTTCCCAGTGAAAATTTACTTTACTCATTGTGAACTGGTTGTCAAAATAGCTTGTAATTTGAGTTCACTTTGGCAATGATAAATCTCTTCTTCTTCCATTCTCTACCTATTTGTTCACAGCAGAAAAACCCACGCTCAACTCTGCGATGGTTGTAAGATTTCACACAATGCCACCTTCCCCTATTCGTAAATTCTATTTTGCTTATCTCCCCTTTGACCATCGGAAATTTCTGTGATACCAGTAAAAAAAATCTTGTATTTGCAAGAATATGTTTTTAAAGATTCGCCTTATGAGCAGTCATTTTTTTGTTTTTGTTTTTTTCCTTCATTTTGCCAACAACATATTTCACAATGCTTCACCAGAAATGTAGTTACACAAGAACAAATATGGTAGGAAGGGATTAGTAGTAATTTTCAGTCTTTTATGTTAAACACAGTTAAAGACTTTAAAAAAAAATTGTTTGGCATACTATGCTGGATTGTCAGGTAACCTCTGAATTTATAAAAAATAGTCCAAAGCCTTCGATTGGGTTGATCATCATTTCTGGGGTGTTATGCAGCTGGATTTAAGCCGTACTTTAGCATCTTGACCTCATGTATGTGTTCTGCAGAGCTATGATTGAAGTGAAGGAGAGAAGGTCGAAGCCTTTGATGAAGGTTGTCCAGATCTATTCACCCATGCTGTACATCCTTGAGCTGGAAACTTCTGACTCCTGCCCTATGCAGAATTTGTTGCCTGGTGCAACAGACTGAGGAGGTCAACAAGGAAATCTGGGTTGTATGAGATGATAACAGGGGCCAAAATTTGTGGTTGGGTTTCTGAAGAGCTTGCCCTCCTCTTAGTCTTTTTAATCAGATGAGCATTGCAAGATACACGATGCACAGTTTGGTTCTGACCTCCACCTGGAGACAAATTAGTCAGAGATATTGGAAAAGGTTGCATTTGTGAGTGAAAAAATACATTGATTTGGAAGTTCTTGCAAAAATCAGATAATAGTTAGATTTTAATGAAACTTTCAGAACTTATTCAGAAATGATTGAAATTAATTTAAAACTTTTCTTTTTTGAAAAAATATTTTTTTATATTTTTTATTCCTCACTTATTTAATTTTATGGAATTTCGAGAAATACTTTTTTGTATCACTTAAACATTCAATGAATAATGAATTTTTACATGAATTGTTTTCATTTTGTTTTGTTTTTTTTCATTTTAATTAGAATAATTTCTTTTAAAGTTCTTTATTAATTTGTATTGGTCAGGTTATTGTCATTATATTAAAACTGATTTACTAATCATAAATGAAAAAGCTCACTACAATTCAATGACTCCTAGTATTTAAAAAAAATATCAATTTTTTTCTGTATGCATAAAAACGTATCAATGACATTATCGACATGTTTATAATTTAAAATTAGAGAAAGAGAGAAGGTAAAACTTCCAAGTTTCTACATTTTGTTCTGCTTCAAATTAAAAGGATGTAATAGCAGATAAAGCCTTTCTATTTTTTACAATCAATTATTTTCCTCCAATTGAACTTGGAGTGAGATGTCTTGATCCGAGAGTCCATGCAAGCAGGTTGCAATCATTTTAGGAACTTGAAGGATGTTAAGCATAGGACGTTGTATAGAGCCATGATCATCCACGGCACGTAGAAGAAAGACATTTATTTTAGCATAAAGTTTTAGACAAGTCTGACCGGTTCAATATTACGTATTAAAAAAACACGAGTTATTTCCCTTTCATTACCATTGTTCTGGATGTTTTAGGCTAAAGGAAATTTGAGTTATTTTTTTTTTTTTCTTCCTTGCTTTTTTTATTTTTCGGATATTTTTTTTAAATTTCTTAAAGAAAATAATATCAGCGACTGTCAACGCACATAAAATACATTATTCTAAAGTTCTTAATCTTGTTATTCGGTTTGTTTACACGTCTGAACCGATGTCAAGCAGACACAAAAAAAAAGTTGTTTAAAAAAAATGTCTTCGGTTTTCGTACAAATTGGACAGGGAGGAAATCAACTCGGAGAGACATTTTTTAATACAGTCTTAAGACCTGAGGATATTAAACGTAACAGAAGATGGTGTGTAATTTACTATTTTGACGTGTACTTTATTTTTCATATAAATTTAGTTGTTGCTATGACATCGAACGGCGTATTTTATATGGAAGATCATAAGCACTATAACTATATCAAACGCTGAGCAATTTTTAAACATGAGAGAAACTAAAAAAAATAAAGATAAAAATAAGACTTGATTAGGACTAATTTGGCTGTTTTAATTTGTTTTAAGTTTATATCTTAAAATTACTTAAAAACTCAAACGTAAAACTAAAAAAGCTTTCTGATTCTCTATTCTCTATTAATTTCTATTCACAGTCCTGCCTTCCAATTTCTTGATAATAAACTCCGTTCAGTAAATGTGGACAGTGAACGGAAAGTGATAAACCAACTTAAAAAAAATCCACTTTTAAGGTAATTTGATTTCTTCTTTTTTTTTCTTTTTTTATTTGTGCGTGTGATGTACATACAGTCCATCCACTGGAATTATTATGCAAATCATCTAAACCTCAATAACTCGAAATTGCTTTGAAAAATCTTTGTCAAATTTTAAATGGTTAATTTAGATGTCAAAACAAGGCTTGAGCTAAATTTTTAGGTAGTTTCAACATATTTTATTAAAGTTACTGGATTTATTATAAAAACTGCAATCTGAAGTTGTTTTGCAGATTAAACAAAATTAGTTTAAGGAAGGCCTCAGAAATCTAATAAAACTATTTTTTCTTTTTTTCTATAATATATGTTGCAACATGGGTAATGGAAATGATTTAACAAATGCTGAAAAACAGACAAGAGCAAAGTTTTTGAGTTCAGGAATGTCCACTTAGGAGCTTTGCAGAGATCATTGAACAATAAGGAGGGCTGTTGAAAATATAGCTAAGTTGAGAACTTGTCTCCTCGAGGCGAATGTAAAGTAAAGCAAGTTATAGTGAAACAACCATTTTTGACCAGTGCTCAGATCTTTTGAAGAGACTGTTATTGAAGGAATCAAGAGCGAAAGAGGTGTAGAATACTTTGCAAATTGCTCCTAGGCAAATTGCTCTCAGTGGAGCAAATATTTTTAAACATTAAAATTGGGCCAAGAAATACATCAAAATTGATTTTTCTAAACTAACGTAATTTTCATGGACAAATCTCTGGTGACACTCAATGGATGGGCCACAGAATGGATTTTAATTGATGAAGATGTATCTGTGGTTAGAAGGCAGCAAGGTGGCAGCAGAGATAATAATATGGGCTGGAATTGTCAGTTAAACTATTACTGGACCATTCAAAGTTGGTAATAGAGTTAAACTGAATAGTGCTAACTACCATGATTCCATTGACAAGACTTTTTTTGAATGTTACAAATCTCAGCCATGTGGTTTTAAAGTGAAGTATGACAATGCTCTTTCTCATCTAAGCTTATCTGTGAATTTTTTTAGTGTAAAAAACAGGAGAGAAAATCATGGAATTGTTACCATCAAGTCCCAATCTGAATCTGATCAAAAATTTATGGCCAATTGTGAAGATGAAATTATATGAAGGTGACAAACAATATAACAGCATAGTAGACCTATGGGAAAATTAAAATCACAATGTCATAATTGAACCTGCTGAAGTAAAGAATTTAACAAAATCAATGGATAATAGATTGCTGCATGTTATTGAGATAAGTGGTCACTATGTTAAGATATAAATGATTCAGAGACTTATCATATATGTTTTTTATTCATTCTATTATAAATGTTGATTAATTGTTGATGATTTTATTACCTTGTTATTGAAGTAAAAAGTAACTTCAGACTGCAATTTTTATAATAAATCCAATAACTTTTATAAAACATGTTGAAACTACCTAAAAGTTTAACTCAAGCTTTGTTTTGATGTCTAAATTGTTCAAAGTTTGACAAAAATCTTTCAAAGCAATTTCGACATTGAAGTTTATGGGATTTGCATAGTAACATCTGACAGACTGTATATATATATCTAAAAGGCAATTGAATGAAAAAGTAGAAAAATTCTGTGTTTCATCCTCTGAAAGAACTTAATGTTCTTATTGATAGAATTATATGTGTTTAGTGGGAGGGAAAGATATAAATAAGAATGTCGCTTATGCACTGGTGGGAAACACTGAAGATGTGGTAACAGTAAATTTTAAATTTCTGAGTTTTAAAATTTTTTAATTTAAAATTAAAAAAAATTTAAATTATATTTTTTAAATTGAAATTTTGTTAAAATTTAGAATTAAGAAATTTTAAAACAAAAATTAAAAAAAAAAAATTATGATTCATCCAGCATTAAAGGAGGAGGGGTACAATGCCAACTTGAATTTTTAACCTCAAATTAATCCAAGAGATATGAATAACAGGCAGAGAACCAGAAACGTTATTTGGTTCAATCCCCCACTTCAATATGCAAGGAAAAACTAACGTTGCAAAACTATTTTTTGGCCTTTTGGAAAAGCATTTCCCTAAGTCATCTGAATTATTAAAAGTATTCAACAGGAACGCCATTAAATTAAGTTATAGCTGTATGAGCAATTTAAATAATTTGATAAAAATGCAAAATGCTAAGATCTTAAATATAAATGATTCAAGAAATAATGAAAGAAGCAGTTTATGTAACTGTAGAAA
This sequence comes from Acanthosepion pharaonis, assembly GCA_903632075.3. Lineage (NCBI taxonomy): Eukaryota > Metazoa > Mollusca > Cephalopoda > Sepiida > Sepiidae > Acanthosepion > Acanthosepion pharaonis. The sequence goes on along the minus strand of CAHIKZ030001472.1, from coordinate 745,968 downwards.
ATTTGAAAACTTATGAAAATGTCCTAAATGGGATATGCTGCACAGAGGAGGTGGTCTACTAGGATGAAGTTAGTGATGACAGTAGCCAAAAGAAGATCTATATAGATTGTACTTAAGACCCATTCAAAAAACACTGGTATAATCACACTTCCACTTTCAGGTTGAAAAAATGCAAGCACAACACGAAACTGGCAGACCATGTTTGGAAATTAAAGGATGAACATGGCAAAAGCCCAAAGTGGAGTATCTTAAAAAAAGTCAAACCTTGCAGAACAAGTGGTATCAATGGTAGGTTTTGTCAGGAAAAGAAGTTGACTATAGCAACATATAAGAACAGCCATATGTTGTTAAATGGTAAAACTCAGATAATGTTCAGGTGTAGACATAAAAGTGAAAACATTCTTGGTCTTCAGATGAAGAATAATAAATTTATTTTTTTATTTTTGCTTACACTGTCTCCCCTTCTTGACTTCTGGTGCCATGGATGAATAATTCTAGTATGGTATGGCATTACGAACACTTGTTGCCTGTGCTTGAAGAGGCCTGATGGTTGAAAACAAGGTAGTGTGTGGTTATATAAGGTGTTTTTACCCCTTTATTATATTTAATTGCCCTGCATGTCTTTTTTAAAGATTGAGCACTTTTTTTATATGTCCGTTTTTTGGTACAGTATTTATTCTGACCTCTTAACAGATTTATGTTTATATATATATATATATATATATATATATATATATATATATATATATATATATCTCAGAGTAAAGATCAACATATACAGATCAGTCATTTTCTCAACCCTTCTCTCTGGTGCTGAAACTTGGACCCTGTATTGCAAACACATAAATCAAATTGACACCTTTCACATGTGCTGTCTTCATGTCGTATGTGATATAAAATGGGATGACTTGGTCAAGAATAGTGCAATACTGAAGAAATATAACAACATCACAGGCACTGAAACCATTCTAGCAAAGATACAACTTAGGTGGGCTGGTCAAGTTGTGAGAATGGATGAGCATAGGCTTCCAAAAAAAGGTGCTGTATGGACAACTACCAAACTCCAGGTGTTCAATTGAACATCCACTCTTACGTTACAAAGACAAATTGAAAGACAATTTGAAACTTTGATCTGAAAACCTGGGAAGCCCAAGCATCAAACTGAAAGGAGAGGTGTAAAACATGTTTAATTAAGTTAAAGGGTTTTGAAGACAGTAGACTGAAGCACCATGATCAGCTTCATCAAGCTCTAAAGCAGAGACACCATCAAAGTCCTGCTTTAACAAATTTCATCTGTCAGTGTGGCTTTGTCACCCACAGCAAGGCTGAGCTAGTATCACACTTAAGAAAGCACAAATGAAATATGCCTTTCCCTTACCTGATTTTCTGTATAATAGCCCCTGCTAGCATGCATAAGTGTAAAACAAAAGGCACCATCCAATGCTGACCCTCATTTATCATTCACAATAGGAGAGTTCACCATATATATATATATATAAACAATTCTGTTTCAAGATCTCAAACTTTTTACACTTTCAGGGATGAAAATCTGATTTGTGGGCTGAAAGGATGTGGCTCCAACTGGGCTATGGGTAAGTCCTCCACTAAAATGATTTATTACAATTTTAGTGACTCAACTCATTTTGGATAATTTTTACTGTCTTTTATAATGACTTAAATGTCTCTTGTATAATTTACATTGCATTTAACAATCCAGATCTTTCAACATTGTTTTCGATTCAGAAACAAACAATATTGTGAAAATTTTAAGTGGCTTAAAAAAAAGTGCTGGTCTACTTTTTAGTCATTATTGGTGGACACTCAGTAAAGTCATAAAGACTTTACTGTATATCCCCTGTCACTTTTCCAAAATAAAGCAATATGGTGGGGAGGGCAACAAATGATATATTTGGCATATATCTTACACTGTTACCAGAGTACCAGTAAATAAGGATACAATCTTTTGACGTGAGAACATAAGGTTGGGGTGACATTAAACAAATATATTGCATTTCATTGAGTATAAGTATAAAGGAATGCAAGCACAAATGACCTGTTGATCTGGGGCTGAGAAACAAATAACCTGTTCTCATACCCCCATCCCTGTTGTACACATGTGTACACACTCAATCAAAAAAATAATAAAATGAAAATTCAAATAATATTTACAGTTGTATATAGGAGGCACAGTGGAATAATGGATAGCAGCTTGGATTGAAGAATCGGAGAGCCGTGTTTGAATTCCAGTCAAATCCATTATATTCACTTACCTGCTAATACCCTTGGGAAAGGTATGAATCCTCTTCTTCTCCCCCCTAGCTATGGGTAAATAGCAGGACAGACTGGGTTCTATAGCCTCAGATGACAACTGGTCTATCACAGAAAGAAATGGCAACCTACTGTGGGAAAAAAAAATTTGCTTTGTCAGTCATATTGAAAGATACATGATCGCCTAAGTGTGTATCATGCATGGCACATAACTGATGATATAGTTTTGCCAACTATCCTTTATGTTAAATAAAGAATGTTACCAGGATTGAACTCAGAAACTCAAATTAATAAAAGTATGTGTGATATTATTATTATAAGCTGGCCCATCTACTAATTAAAATGAACTCTTCCAGGTTAATAATAAAAAATAAACTTCCGGTATTCGTTTGTTGGAGGAGAGGATTTGAGAGTACTTGGTGAATCTATGCTCGTAAGCCAAAACAATTAGTAGCAGTGTAGTTAAAATGTCATCCAAGTGTAAACTGAAAACTCTTCCAGAGTTTAAAGAAGGCCAAATGGATTATGAAACCTGAATTGATTGATTGATTTAGTTTTTCTTACAGCTTATTGACCTTTTGCAGGTTATTTAAAGCTGGAAAATATTTTTAGATTGTAAAAATTTTTTTAAGATAATAATGATTTACTGATATAATTTTTACCAATTAACCCTTATCTGAGGAGAGAAGAGGTGGATTCATACCTTTCCAAGGGTGTTTGCAAGTAAGTGAATATAATGACCCCTGATTGGAATTGAAACTCAACTCTCCATGTTCCAATTCTAAGCCATTATCCATTACACTAGACACATATCTAAGCTTACATCACCTTGTATTCCCAAGTGGTCACCCATCTAGGTACTGACCAAACTTGACATTGATTAACTTTGGTGATCATACAAGAGCCAGTGTTTTAATGTGATATGGCCGTAGGCCTATAAAATCTGGAGGAAAAAAATTGTGGTTTAAAGTGGGGTTAATGGTTGTACCGTGGAAAAATTCCCAAGCCCACTTAGCATTTCCACAATTTGGGATGTTTCAGGTGTCAAGCAATAGACTCAGCCCTCTCCCAAGAGAAAGGTAATGCTTGAGGGAAGACCCTTTGGGGCTTGGGCTTAATAGAAGAATATAAATTCCAGCCAAAGGCAAATGGATTTTATATATCCCCAGTAGAAAAACCATAAGTTTATACAGAACTCAGTGGGCAGAACCAATTTCAACTGCGGGTTGAACAAGTCAACTTATTAAAGCACAAGTTTACATTAATTATTGAGGTACCAAGGGAAAATAAAAGGAGGAAAAAATAACCTATTGCATGTTGATGACAGGATTACTCCATGTTTTAATTACAGATCTCACAAACATTGGGCCCGTAGTTGTTCTCATGACAATGAGAGTGAAGCTGGAGCTGTCCAGATTTTATTAATGGCTTCAGAAGCATCACTAAATCAAGTCATAAATTACTTTTGATTTTGTTCATCTAGACCTGAATTGCTTGAAAACAGTGTGTGAACAAGCATGGCTTACCATTTTTTTTAGATACTCTTGATATAGATAAAAAAAAAACAGTTATAGCTGAACCATCAAATTCCACATACAAACTTAGAAATGGATGAAGGGTAGGAGCTCTGCAAAGTGTCAGCATACTTTGTGCCATGGCTGGAAAAAAGTCATAATAAAAGCTGATGTAGTAGACTGCAATATATCATTGTTTGAGTAAGTATTCAATGCTTGAAGAGGGGATGATGGTTGACTTAAAAAAAAACCTGGTGAAAGCTTTTGGTAAATTTCCTCAGCCAATTATGCCCAGTTGTGGGCACTACAAAGAGACAGTACAAGAATGGGTGGAAAAAATTTTGAAAATTTGTTCTGTATAAACAGTTTGACCTGAACTGCTGATTGTTACTTGATGTGAAAATGAGCTAGTTGATGCTGTAAAAAAAAGATATCCGATTTGTGATGTACACAGACTGTATGAAAAGGTCCAGCCTTGTTCGGTAATATCCATGTGTCTTTGCTCTTTATTAAATCAAACTCTGTGACAATGAACTTGAAATTTTGGTGGTTATTTTTTTACAGATATACTGCATGTACAAATAACAAAATGAGAACTATAATACATTTTTCATCAACTCTTCTTTTCTTCTTTATGTGCTGTGTCTCCTCAAAGATTGTGGTTCTCCACCATTTTTCGTCTTTTGTGTATATTAATAAATTTTGCTTTCTGTTGTTTCCCTAAACCATGTTCCACTATCCATTTACTCAAGCATCATTTTTTCCTCTGTCCCTCTTGCCTTTCCATCCTGTGAGTATTTCTTTCCTGTACCCTAAAAATTTCAACCTTTTGTTCCTGATGCTAAGCTAAATTTGTTTTTACCAAACAAAAAATTTTCATTGCTCAGTAAAACCCTATCATTGGGTGTTTTGTTGTTTTTAGTCATCTTTGAGAAGATTGTCCAGCACTCACTGCCATACAGGAGGACAGATATCATGTAACAATTTAGAACTCATTTTTCCTTGTTTCTAGCAAAGTTCTATTTCTATTAATATTCTGCTTAGCTTTTGGAATGCATCTTTGGCTAACTTTCAGATTTCTGTGTCACACTTTCTATCCTCTGTTAAAACATTTTCTCTATATGGGTGTTTTGGGACAACTTGAACCATTAAAACACTTTCTTTAGATTGCGTATTTTGGGACACATTGAATCATTAAAACACTTTCTTTAGATTGCGTATTTTGGGACACCTTGAATCATTCCTCATGAACAATGGAGGTGAATTCAATAATGAATCCGTGAGAGATTTATTTGCTATTTGACTTCTGAACATAAGAGTAGTGTCAATGGAATAATGGTACCTGAGAAAGACTAAATCAAATCCTATTTATCAGTGTGAAACAGATTATCAAGGAAACTAATTGCAGTGTAAAGATAGCTTTGACCTGGACTGTAATTGCCAGGAATTTTTGATGGAATTTATGTGGGTTTTCACTAAACCAATTGGTTTTTGGAAAGAATCCAACTTTGCCCAAAATTATAAATGGCACACAATTGACATTAGAACAAAAAACAAACTCTCAAGTAGAGTCAGAAAACCTAAATGCCATGCACAAGGCAAGAGAGGAGTTTATTAAAAAAAAATGAAGCAAATGAGAGAATACTCAAAGCTCTTCATTAAGTGAGATAGAAAACTGAGCTGGAATCACTATTGGAAGAAAAGGAAGTGATAAAGTAAATGAGGAGGAATTAGAAAAACTGCAGTCACTTATTGGTCAATTGATCTGGGTGGGCACACAAACACATCCAGGTGTGTCTTTTGATGTGTGTGAACTAAGCAGAGTAACTGAAGAAGCACAAATTGAACAAGGTGTATGTGAATAAGATAGTAAATAAAATAAAGGAAAGAAGTGGAGACTGAATGCTTTAGTGATGCATCATTTGGTAATTTGAATGAAGGAGGGTCCCAGGGATGCTGTGTTATCTTCCTTAGTAGCAATAAAAGATATTTGTGAGCATGGTAGTTGAGATGAGTTTGATCGTTTGTGAAATCTACTATAGCTGCAGAAAATTTAGCCCTGCTTGATGCTGTCTCAGAGCTATTTTGAAACAGGGATTACAAATCAGTAAAGACTCTCCTATTGTGAAATACTAATGTAGACAATAAAGCCCTTGTTGAGTCTGTGTACTCAACAAAACTGGTATATGATAATCGGCTCTCGATAGATATATCCTTAGGTATATGATTGAACAAGGAGATATACATGCAGTCAGCTCACCAACTGACAAATGCTTGTCAAGAGTGAGGTATCTACAGATACCCTAGTGAAGATAAGGAAAACCATTGAAAAAAATTGAAAATGGATAAGACTTTAATTAACTCTTTCTGTCCTTTTGTTTAATTTGAAAATTGAAAAACAATATCATTTTCAGTTGTTTATTTACAAGAATTAAAATAAACTTAATATTTATATATATTTTCTTTATATGCTTTATTATAACTTGACAGATTTGGTAAACCTATTAATATAATTGTATGCCATAAATAATAAAAGTTAGCTGCAATGAGCATCCATAACAACAATTGGTAAGCAGTAAAAATCAGAACAAATGAGAGAAATGGTTACACTGTTTTGATGAATGAACAACTTTTTTATTTTATGTTTTTTTGTTTTTTTCAAATCAAAAAATATTGTCAGCAGCTCTACAATTTGTGGACTTTGATTTTCAACCATTTTGACAACTTCTGGTTATTGTATTGCATTGTTCTACAATCAGTAGTCAACTTCTGGTTATTGTATTGCATTGTTCTACAATCAGTAGTCAACTTCTTGCAATAAAATTGCTAACACAGCTCACTCACATCCATAGTCAACAAAACTGCCTTTCTGGAATCAAAGTTTTTTTTATGATGGTTTTTTTTTTTCACAAGTAACTATTTTAAATCTTTGAATGTTAAACTTTGCTTTTGAGTTCATTTGAACTTATTATTCTTTTTTTTGCAGTTTAGTCACTGGTCAGTGCCTATTATAAAAATTAACCAATCCTAAAAAAAGGATTCCAAATTCTTTTTTATTAATAGGTATAGATACCCCTGAAATTTTCTTAATTAACTTTGGATCTGGTGCAATACCATCTTTTGAAATTTGGTACCATAAATATGATATTGTATTACAATCAATTTCACATTTGTCTCTGTTTATTGTCATCCCTGCATTTTTTTTTAACTTGTTTAACACATGTTCTGGTTTTTGTTTTAATTCATCTTTAATGGTAGTACCAAGGCAAATATCATCTTGATAAATAATCATATTACTGAATTTGTCAGCTAACATGTTTTCCATTGCTCTCTGAAGAATGGTACTTGTCATTTCAGTCCAAAAGGCATTCTTGTCCATTTTAATAATTCTGCAGGTGGAGGAAGATTGTTGTAATTCCCTTTAATTTATCATCAATTTGTATTTGATTGTAGGCTGATTTTAACTCAGTTTTTGCAAAACATTTCATCCCCAATAATTTGTGGATAGGGTTTTTGATATTGAGAATAGGAAAAGAATCTGAGCGTATTTTACTGGTATTTGTTTCAACTTTGCAATTTTTGCTTTCAAACACAAGTCAAGTATATTGAAACTATATCCAAGATGGTATCAAGAAGTTGCCCAACTGTGATTGTATTGTTCAATGGAAATATGTATTGGTACCAAGCCTACTCAGTCAGTCTGAAATTATTTTTATCAGTCTTTTAACAAATACTCTTGAAGTAAATCACATGTCCATTTCAAAACCAGTCAATTTTTGGTTCAAGATGATAAATGTTAAGAATGACCAGTCAACAGCAAAATACTAGAAAAGAACTTTCCTATATCATTCCATATATAATGTCCCTTTTAAAGAGAGAACATGAAATTGTTGTTCTTGGGTTTTAGATTAAGGTAAGATAAAAAAGATGTCTCGTTTTGTTACAATTCAAATTATTTCTGTTATACTCTGCTTTAAATTAGAACTCTTTCTGATTCACACTACATTAAAACCTATCAGCTGGATGTGAATGCTACAAAACAAAACTAAAAATGGAAAAATTTCTCTCTGCACATGGGCTCCGTGAATCACATCCAGCTCACTAAACAAATCTCCTTCCCAATATAAAATGCAATTTAAAAGGAGCCAATCATGAACATTGTTGCTAAAGCAAAAGCATGAAGACTGAATTGTGTATTCAAGCCATCTGTTTTTAAGGATGTTGCTCACAATAATGAAAGTAGTTGGTAGTTGAGTAGACAGGGTGTCATTGTCACCACCAGTAACCTCAGTCAACTGACCTGACACAAACATCAACTCAAACACCTACTGATTCTCCCCATCCTTTAGATCACTTCTCTTGTGCACAAAGTGACATTCCACTTTTATCTATATTGGCAATACAAAGAATTTTAACTTAACAATTTTTGTCTTCTTTTCTTTCTGCCTCATTAGTGGTACTTTGCTTCATTTGTTCTTATGTGCAACCATACATGTTTACAATATTTCCTCATCAGAATGTTCATATTTGTTTTTTAACAAAAAATAAATTAATAGCTTTGCACATTCACAACATCATGAACTCCAACACCTAAACCAGATTCTTTCAACAAGGAATAAATTAATTTGTTTCATCAGAGCTTTTTGCTGTTGCTAATAATATTTTTGATAAATAAATGTAACTTTGGATAAGTTTTGAACAAAATGTATAAAAAATGTGACACTATTTTCTGAACAGTTTTATATTTAAATCTTCTGTCAATTGATTTCCAAGCTTTTTGCATAACAAGTAATTAGATGAACCAGAAAAACCTGTGAAAATTTCACAGTTTTGCTATTTCAATTTCCTGATGAATCTTAATTCTTAAGTTAATGACTGAATGGCAAGTTCCACAACATTAAAATATCTATATAAATACCCCTATCATATTGTTAAATATTAGAGTTTAACAACTTTAACAAAATAAGTATAAATGCTGGTCATTATTTTAAGAAGTGGATACAAATGAAAAGATTCGAAATTGACAACTTTTTCCATTTCACTGAAACAGCTGTTAAACACTTCTCTTCTTTCTTTCATTCATTTTCTTACTGAAACTAACTAGTGTATCTGATATGTCTTTTGTTTTTCCATGCAATCAAAATGAAACAATCCATTATTTATGAGGTATTGGTGTAACGGTCATACAAACTAATGAAGGGAGGGACAAACACAATTATAATAGGATGATATAAGTTGTTTGTACCAGACTGCATTGTTCTGGCAAATCAAAATTTGTATTGTTTTTTTTTTTTTATTTTGTAGGTTACTATGACAGTAATTGTAATTTGTTGGCTGAATCTTTGAAAATTATTCAAAAAGAAAGTGAAAAATGTGAATACTTCTCAGGTATTGTTATACTGCACAGTATCTCAGGAGGAACAGGATCAGGTAAGAAAAGTTAAACAGCACCAAATTTAGACATACTAAACTACCAAGGAGGATAGTTCATTTCTTAAGTTGTTACATTAAGAATTTCTTTCAGGCAATGTATTTACAAATCTCATTAACCTTTAAAATTTTGTAGTTGACTGTAGATGATTCTGACCTCCAAGCAAGTGTATTTGAATTTTGAACTTGTGTTGTCATATCTTGTTATGGTAATATTAGCCATTTTCTTCGAAAATTCATTTAGTATTCATTGATTGAACATCTAATACTACTGCTAGATGAAACTTATAAAATCTTTCTATTAAAACAGTTTTTCAGAAAAATAGGCTTCTCAAATTCACTATTTCCAGTATTGATTGGGATTTCTTTCCTAACCTTTTGTTTAAAGAAGTTTCGAATGTCAACATCTTGATTATATCATTATTTTCTCTTTAAGTTACATGTGATATTCATTTTAGTTATTGCTGCTGTTAAGTGAATAATATCTGTTATTAGGTTCTGTTAAATCAGGTGATTTCTGTTATTTGGTACAGTTCTTTGTGATTCTGCAATGCCAGTCCATGAGGTTTGAAACATGATGGTCCTCTCTAAGACTTACAGGATTCATTTACTCAGCCATTTTTTTATCAATGATCTAAGAAAGCAGTTGTGTACAGTTTGGACATTTCTGAATGGATTGGTTGCTATGTATAACATCCACATGAAAGTCTCAATCTAGTGAGGCTATTTAAGAACATGACTTTAGTTTTAGATCAATACCTTGTTTATATTCAATTTCATTATCTCCAATATAAGTAATCCATATACTGAGGTATTTGAAGTGTTTAGTATTTATTAATTCCACATCCTGATTTTTTTTTAATGGGTTCAGGGTATGTGCCATCACCACTTTCATTCTAATTCCAGATCATAGTTTCTGTTTTTAAAATTATCTTGATTGAAATCAACAGTGAGTGGTACAACTGAGGGGCCTTGAAAAAGAATATAGTAAAAAGGGAATAATACTTGTTAATAATTCAGGATTTTTACGGTTAACCTTGTACTTGGCTTAGAAACAAAAAAGAGTCATTACCAAACATATCTGACAGATAATCCAGATATTATTGATGATTTGCCTGTGACCTAAATTTGGCTAATCACAAGTTTTCAAGCTGTTTCAGGTCATTTAAATCACCTGACAGTGACATTAGAGTGAGCAAGTTTTTATAGTATCTATCTATGCCTTTAAAATACTTTTGCTGTTATCTACTTGAAATCCAGAGATGAGAAATCATAAAAGCTCTGTGGCTCATTGATTCACTGATTGTGACCTTAAGATAAACTGTTTCAATTGGTCATTTAAATGATTGGTCAGATTTAGTTTTCACTAAAAGTCATTTCAGTTATTCCATCTTTATTGCAGCTGTAGCAGTTTTATTAGTAAAAAGTTGGAAACTTTTTTGGTATTTGAGTTACCTTTTAACTAGCCTAGAAACCATCCTTTGGGCAGACTTTAGGCTAGATCCTACAGACTGCTTTTGCACCTTTGACCTTTTACCTTCAGCATCCTCTGTACATAAAAGTTATAAGAATTTAGAAATGATAAAATTATTTTATCTTTATTCAACACCTTAATTTGGCATAATCTTTTTTTGTAGATGCAACCAATCTCCATAGTTTGTTTGCATTTTGTGACGTGTAGTGGATGGGTTAATTGTGTGGTAATATTTGTTGAGAATAGGTTGCGTGTCAATTAACTATTTCCACTAACATCAAAATAAAATACAAAATTCAACTGAATTGTTTTATAACGTAACAATAAATTTATTTAGGTTGACGTACAATATGCACAAAAGGATAGGGCAGAGTCGTGTCCCTTTAACTTGGAATATTTGTACCAGAGTTCATATTAAGAATAAAACATATTATATTAGAAACTGATAAAACATTTATATACAATTCAAAATGATGTACAAATAGAATATAGGTATATGTTATGTTGGCAAATGTGTATGATGTTTTAGGTTTCAGAATGTCTTTCTTGTAAGAGTTCAGAAAGTTCTTAAGAAGTAATTTACCTTTCACTGTAATATTTTTAAGGTCGTTCACATGTAGATGTTTACTTAATAAATAGTAAATGTAATTTACTTTAGGTAAGCAATATCTAAGGAATAATGTCCACAGAATTGGTAGAGTTGAAATGTTAGCGAGTCAGCATTGAGGAGTTTTTTTGGCAGCAAACTCTGGTTTCGAATGACGTGGAGTAAGTTAGCAATTCTCTGTGGTACTGTTACTGACTTTCTAAAGTTGGTAATTGTCTTTAACGTCTGGTCAGCAATGACTAAGACGGGAGTCGGTGAAGGTTACATCTTGAAACTTGGTAATTACTGCTTGAAAGGTTCACATGTGTTCGGTTTTTATAATAGCTGAGTGGCTCCCAGCATATGAGCGGGAAAACAGATTGGTCACATGCAGGCGGTTTGATTGGTCGGAACTGACCAATCAGCAAGCCAGATTGGAGGTGATTGACCAATAAATACTTGTTATATTGTCTGAAAGTAGAATTTGGCTTACCAGATAGGAAGAGTGCATTTCCTACAAAGAGGTAAGGCTGGTTGTGTTGTGGGAGATTCCACAGACGAAAAGCAAAATTAAAGTTAAACCTTTCACTCTGTTTGATATTTAAATTTAACTTTAAATGAGTTATTTATTTAATTTTTAATCATGTGTAACTACAGTAGTTACTACCTGTTACTTTAGGTTGTTTATGATTTGCAGAGATCGAAAAACACGGATGGATGGACACACTGGATACACTGCACTTTATTTATATAGATTTTTATCTAAATAAAAAGAAGCAAATTATACAGCCAATTTTGCTTGCTTTCTTCCATTTTTGATGTTAGAATCAATAAACAAAAATTTACAAGATTAAAAAAATACATACTATGTAACAGCTATCACAAAAATAATCAAAAGAGATTTTTTTGATTGCAGTTAAAAAAAATGATAAACACATATCATCATCTGCTAACAAAAACAAAACAAACATTGCAGATTACCCAATATATATAAATTGTAGTACACTGGTTAATATGGCTGAAAAGAAATCAACCTCTGAATGTTTTCCTTTTTAAAATATTTTGGCTGCATTTTATTTCATGATTCAAAGAAATTAAATGCAGTAATGTACTTTAAATAAGTTAATGATTATGTCTGTATTTGGCTTTATTCTCCAACATTTAATATCTCTAACATATATGGCTTCTGTGAATTGTACATCTTTCTTAAAAAATAAATTGAAACATCTAATACCAGATATAATTGCAGAAAGTTCTCTATATATATGTTTTCACATTCATGATGATGATTTTGTAAAAGCAATTAAATATTTATATTAATTTTAATATAAAATGCTAACAAAATTTAGATTTCTTAATTGTTGTTGGGCTATCTGTAAGATTTTTGTTACCTTCTGTTACCTTTTTTTATTTCCTTAATTTTCTTTTATTTTTTATTTTCCTAATTTTCTTTTATTTTTTATTTTCTTAATTTTCTTTTATTTTTTATTTTCTTAATTTTCTTTTCTTTTTTTATTTTTAACAATTATTTCTTCTATTGTAATAAATGAAATGTACTATTTTTCATAATTGAGATTTTTTTTGTACTAAAATTACACATGTCTGCAAATAAAACACAACCTTACAAAAATACAAGTATTTTTTAACAATAGCTTTATTTCAAAATCTATCTAAATTTCAGAAATATAACACATGAGTTTGGAAATCAAAATAAGGAAGAGTAAACCTTTAAGTATTTAAGCAATTTATTAAAATCTTTCAGCTTACAAACTAAAACAAACAATACTTATTTTGTTTTGATTAATTAAAACCTTTTCCCCCCCTCCACTCTGAAGCCATCTACTCAGTGCACTTCTCTTATTATATATTAGTTTAAAAGCTGCACTCCAGAAGGCTTTTAAGCTAGCTCCTCTGGTCCAGCTTAGAAAACAGCAATGATAACTTTAAATTCCTCAATTCACTCCATGGAACTTCAAAACCTCACTTTAACTCTGATTTGGGCTATAAGTCCAATTCTGACCAAAAGACCGATTTGGGCCAAAATTCCAGTACAGGCCAAAAACTGAGTTCTTCAAATCACAAACTCTGCAGAACTTAAAAACCTCACTCCATGAAACCTCTCATTTTAACCCTTGGCATTTTGAAAAAATAAAATTGATTTCCAAAATTCACAAAGTTTGGGAGATATTTTAAACTGAATTTGAAACAAAATTTTTTAAATTCACAAAGTTTTTGTGTTACTTTAAACTGAATGTAAATTAAAAACTTTTAAAATCACTAATTTTTTTTCAGTTATTTTAAAATTTGAATTTGTAACTGTTCCCTCCCCATTTGGACACAAATCCCAATGCTGGATGTTCAAGCACCAGATGAGTATATTTTCAATCCTGGGATCATCCTGATTTCAAAAAGGTATAATATGTCTATGTAGAGCAAATTACAGCCTAAGTTAGACAGGTTTCAGGCACATGGATGGACAGACAGAATTTGCCGTTTATTTATTTAGCTTTGTTGTGAACTTCATTAAAATTTTTTATTTCTGCATGTTAATAATTTCTGTATTATTTGCATCTGAAATATAATATTTTATCACTTTATTCATATTGGAACTTCTACTTTTAAAGGCATCTCAACAATATTTTGTTATTGTATTTGAATTGTTTTTATGAATAACTTTTTTCCACAGGATTTGGATCCAGTTTAGTTAAAGCTCTCCGAGATGAATTTCCTCAGCAGTACATTTTATCCTGTGCCATTTTACCATATTCTAGTGGAGAGAATCCATTACAACACTATAACAACATATTGTCTCTTTCCAGTCTGCAAAAGTAAGAACTAAAACTTTTCTACAGAATTTTATCTGATGCTATGGCCAACAACAAGAATATATTTCTTTGTAAATCTAGTGTTGCAAAATAAGATTTTATTATTTAATATCACATGTGATAAGGAATGAAATATTTTATCACTCTTTTAATACAGATTTTACAAAAAGTACTTGAGGCATCACAATGAAGCAATTAAAGAAAATATCCTGAGATTTCTCTTTAAAAGCAATGAGGTGGCACAGTCTGAAGAGGATGTTTTTCAATGCCCAAGTTCTCTAAATATGTCTTGGCCAAAATAATTAATAAGGTTAAAAAAATGTTGAAAATATCAAAGATTAATAATTAATTAAAATGATAGGTTAGGGAATGTTTAATTAGAAAAGAAACTGATTTAATTGTATTATTTTTAGCATTCCTTTGAAATAAAATCAGAAGATGTTTATAAAATAGACGTCAGGAGGAATATTTTGCTCTTAGTTGAATAAATTATATCTGCTGATTTTTGTAGGTAGGCTGATTAAGTTATGATTTTATTCCTAATATATATAAGGTGTATATATATATATATATATATATATATATAAAATTAGAATTAATATAAGTAAAAGTTTATCACTTAGCTGATTGATGTTACCTTTCCAACTCCAGAGTTTCGTAGCTGGAGTTGGGATGCTGAAGGTAATATCAATCAGCTAAGTGACAAACTTTTACTTATATTAATCCTAATTCTATTAATGTTTTATCTTTGATATTGAGCACTTTATGTGCTGACACCCTTGAGAATGGTATGAATCCATCTCTTCTCTCCACCCTCAGCTACGGGTTAATAGCAGGACAGACTGGGTTCTATATCCTTGGGTGGCAACCCATCTAGAAAAAGGAAAACTCTGAATTCAAAACCTGAGGCGGGTCATTTGGAGACCAGGTGGCATTTTGTGCACCAGATCTCTGTATTTGGTTCTGCACAAGCCTTCACCACTATAATCAAATCATATATGTGGCTAGTGTGACTGTTTGGTTCTAAGAGCTGAGCTGCAGTACTCTCATATGCCAAAAAATGATGTGAGAGTACTCTATATATAAAATGAATTGACAGATTTGACTTCATTTAAAAATCCAGCACTACTAAATTTTGTTAGAAATCATTGATAAAATTCAAAGATGAATCTGCAATATCATTGATCTTGACCAGGCATCCCAGATTCAGTCACTTTCCTACTGCCATAATGTAACCTCCCCGTATATTTTCTGTAAATACTTTCATTGTAATTGTTCTGATGAACTTTCCTCTATAGTAACTAGATTCTATGAATTTAAGTCAATACTAAATTGGCAGCAAGGTCTCATCACAACTGAAATGGCTAAATATAACTAGAGTTCTGTGCTAATAGTTTCTTTTATTACACTTCTCATTTGTGGAATTTAAAATGCAATGCCATTCATTATCTTCTGTCTTCTTAATTTCTGTTCTTTTATTGTTCTTACACCTTAATGTTTTCTTTTTCTTATATTCTTTGACAGTAAACTTATACATCTTAGTGGCTTTGGTACCTTGCTTTGGGTGAGATGATTAAAAAAAAAAAATGAATTTCTTTTTATTGTTAAGCCAAATGTTGCCAGTAGTGAAATTCAGAATTTAGTAGCAGTAGGTCTCCAAAAGTATCTCAGTATGGCAACCCTAATACTATGTCACCATTTATGTTTTTTTTTCCAGATATGCAGATGGAGTTGTAATATTACCAAATGATACATTTCTTCCTACTGCCCTTCATAAAAATTCTGGATCTTCAACCAATGTTCAATGTTCTCTAAAAGATGTGAATAAGGAGATGAGTTTGGCTTTGTCTGGACTTCTTTATCCAACAGACACCTTAGCATCTGCAAAGTAAGAAACTTACACATATATAATATATATATTAAAATATGCCAAATATATTAAAATGTGTATATTTAGGCAGCATATCTTCATTCAAGCATATTTGGTTGAATAATCTGGACATATTGTATTTATTTTAATTCCCTCAAATTCTCATATCAACTTCTTAATGTTGATATTAAATTCATTAAGGAAGGTGCCATAGTGTTTTTCATTTCTTTTATCTTCCCAAGTACTTTCAATTTCATCCAAGATCATCTTTTTGCCCTGGGTATGACGATAAACTACATCTGCGTCCTGGGTATGACAATAAACTACATCCGCGTCCTGGGTATGACGATAAACTGCATCCGTGTCCTGGGTAAGATGATAAACTACGTCCAACAGCAAGGCCTCTGATCAAGAGGTTTTGAGGATCATGGAACCACCTCTTAATTGCTTGTGTTCCCAGGTCCACCCTGACCCAGGGTGGTAGCACCTGTTAGGGTCCCAGCTATGGGCAAATAGTTAACCCTAAAACTGAGGTAAAAAGCATTATAAAAGTGTAAAAATAGGTTTTAATACCAGAAATACTTTGTAAAAAAATTATTACCAGAAATAAATTCTTGAAGAAAAAAAAAAAAAAACTATTACCAGCAATATGTTTTTGAAAAAAAAAAATTACCAGCAATATATTTTTGAAAAAAAAACAAAAAAACTATTATCAGGAATATATTTTTGAAAAAAATATTACCAGCAATATATTTTTGAAGAAAAATATTACCAGCAATACATGTTTTAAAATAATATTACCAGCTATACATTTTTGAGGCAAAAAATATTACCAGAAATAGATTTTTGACAAAACAAAATATTACCAGAAAAAAAAAAATGTTGTTGGCATTAAATAACCCATCGAAGTTGATATGCCGTAAAACACAACAAACCAAGATCAACTTTAGGGGTGAATTGCTAAGACAAAAAATTAATGTAATTGATAGTTGTGAGTTTTTTTGTAAATGCACATAAAACTCACTCTGTTATAATTACAAACATGGATGAATGTGCTCTGTTATAATTAATTTAAAAATTAACTATTATATATATATATATATATATATATATATATATATACATCCTCAAGATCTTCCATGTAAGTCATTGTTTAAATGTAAATAAGGACTGCCATTAATGTTTTTGGATGAAGCAATAATTCATGACTTTACTGGTTATGGTTTAAATGAGCTTATCTCAAATAGATACTAGTTATCTTTGTATGACAAATTTTACAAATACAAAAGTCATTGCTTAGTCATGCAAAAGTCTTAGGCCATTTTAAACTCTTGTAAATTTCTAATAACTGCCATCTTATAAGTGGATGTTTTTTAATGTGCTGTCTACAGGAGAAACTTTCACCATATTGGAGTCATTTTCACACTTAATTATCATATTTTTTAGCAAGGGTTATGAAGGAATGCAGTAATTCTGGTGCATTGTCTGATACTAATGTTTTAGGGACCTCGTTTCTAGAAAATACTACTCTTAGTATTTGTTTTATTGTAGGCGTTTTTCTATCTTTAACTTTAATGACTTCAGGACATCCAGAGAAAAAGACTACTAAAATTAGAAATAGTTCCATGCCATTATTGTGCACATGGCTCATATAAACACAAGACCATTTCTTTAGGCCATGAATGTAGTCTCTTTTATTTCTGCAGTTTTGGCATATTTGTATACATATCTTTCTATATCATGATAATATCCTGGCCACCATGCCTCTAATTTTGATCTTCTCTGTTTAGCCATTATCTCACAATGCACATCATCATGTACATTTTTTTAAATATCTTTTCTTACTGTTTCTGGTAGTACTATCACGTCTCCATTGCATATAACACTGTTTTCCATTGTTAATTTATGCCTTATTTCTTTATAAGGTCTTTCAGCTTTGGAACAATTACTTTACCTGTTTCTTTTTATTCTCTAAGAAATCTAGCTTAATATTGAACCTGTAGAGTTTCTGATACCAATCTTTGTAGATATAATATGTCAGTATCAACCTAATATAATATTTTTTCATCTGGGATTTCCCTTTTTTCTTTTTGATCCTTATTAAATTGTAACCTTGGCATCACATAAACATGTGGTATTGTATTTTCTTTTATGTACTCTATGTCTCAATGTTAATATAACCTTCTTTCTGGGATCAAAGATTTTTACAATGTGTTTTTCTGTGGGTACTTCTTTTAAATACTTGAATGCTAAGCTTTACCTTTGAGTCCATTTGAATTCACTATACTTTTTCTGTAGTTCAGCAAATGGTTCTAATAAGCTGCTGTATTTCGGTAGGTACCTATTATAAAAATTAACCAATTCTAAAAAGTATTCTAATTCTTTTTTATTAGTAGGTATAGATACTTCTGAAGTTTTCTTAATTAGCTTTGGATCTGGTGCAATATCCTCATTTGAAATTTGGTATGAATTTAAGTGTGCTATTAGGTTGGCATCTCGATCCCACCATCTCGAAACAGCTAGATGTAGCCATCTCTTCTACTCCAACAGCTTCTTATCTCGCACTTCCTGTCAGTGGAATTCCCTTCCTATCTCTTGCTTCCCTGATAGCTATAAATTCAAATATTCAACTGTAATGCCAATTGACATCTTCTGATTCCTTGACCTCGATCCCTGTTTTTCTCTTTATCCTTTTCCCAAACACTCCTTTTTACTCTTATTCTCACTCTCCTTAATTCCCTGCATGCTAGTGGCCTTGCTTGGGGTGGTTTGCTTAAAAAGAAATCTGTGAATATATTGAATAATTGATTCATGTTTCTTTTTAATGGGCAGAAATTTGGTTCTTTCTGCTATGAGGTCGTAAACTTTTTATACTTTCTGATATTTTGACAAAAGTTAAATTCTCCAATTGTTTAGGGTATACCATAACAGAAATTTTCATTATAGCTTCACAACCTGCTGAAGCGAGAAATAAGTCAGTTATTTGAGCTTCTCCCACTTTTGCCTTGCTGCCTTTCAAAGCATTGGATCCAAGACTTAACAAATTCTGGTTCATCCCAGTGACCTAAACATCCTGTCAGCAACAACATATTGTTGTATTGTGTTGTTCTACAACACGTGATCAGTAGTCAACTTCCCTCTGTCTTTTTTTTTATACATTTTATTTCTCTTCTACTTGACATATGCAAATAGGTACAATCCTATCTACCAATCCACTACAACCATATATGAAGGAAAAATCAGTTCCATTTTGAAAAGATATTTAAGAAATGTAACAAAAAAGAGAAAACAAAAAAGGTCAGATGGTGAAGAATTTTGCATGATTATTTTTGGGTATCATCTCATATCTTCTCTCCTCATTCAGAACCCTTGCTAAAAAATATGATAATTAGGTGTGAAAATGACTCCAATATAGCAGCCAAAGTTTCATCTGTAAACAACACAATAAAAAAACAGCCATTTATAACATGGAAATTGACAGAAATGTACAATAGTTTTAAATGACTTTTGCATGGTAGTGTATATAATATGGATTACTCAAAAAGAAATGTTGCTATTTTTATTTTTATCATTAGCTGAAATTATTTAATGAATAAGGAATATCGGATAAGAATAATGATCAGATTTGCAATAAAGAAAAGTGATGATTTATAATACAAGAGTTAAACATACATTGGCACATGGACAAAGAGTTTTATTGCAAAAGGAAATAAATTCACTTGTTGCAATTGAAACTAAGTTGTACTTTATAGTTTTGGAGTAATTTAAAAAATATTTGTCCACAGCTACCTGCATTCTTACTAGTTATATTAGTGATGGATGAATCAGTCTGTGTGTCTACCTTGAAATAAGTGTTCTAAAACCAGATGCGACAAGATTAAATTAATTTCCTGCTTGATATTGTAGTTGATAAGGAACATTTTAACTTATACCAAATTAAAACAATATGATTTATTTTCCCTAAGTTTATGCATGCATATATATATATATATACACACTCCTGATCAAAAATTAAAGACCACTTGAAAAATGTTTATAAGAGACTGTTTGTCATGGATACATTATAAACTTTTTCTTACTTAAGGTTACTAATTCTATAATCTAAAAGGTTATGTAGACAAAAAGTTATAATCCGATCAATTTATTCAGAAATGGACATTTTTATAAAATGAGGCATATTATACTTGATCAAAATTATAAGACCAGGGGGTATAAATTGTTATATCTAGGGTAATTCCAATGTTTTTGTTCAGTTAGAGAGTAGCAATCATTGTATAAAGGTGTCACCATGCCTAAAGCAAGCAAACTTACCGAAGTTGAGCGTACTTGAATTCTAGATTTCCATAATCAAGGTTTGTCACAGTGGGTGATTGCAGCTAAGGTAAATCACAGTAAAACTGATTTGCAACTTTCTAAAGGACAGTGTGAATTATGTAAAGGCCCCAAAAAATTTCTCTGGCATTGGGTAGGAGAATAAGATGGGTTGTTGTGAAAGCCAGTGGACTTTCTTCTAGTCAAATTAAGGCAGCCACAGATGCTGATTGCAGTCCAGTAACCATCAGACGACACTTACAACAAGATGGCATGGTAAATAAAAAGCGCAAACAAATTCCTCAGCTGCTGCCATGTCACAAAGTAAACTGTTTAAGGTTTGGTCATGAATACCAAACATGGGACATTGAGAAGTGGAAGAAAGTCCTGTTTTCTGATGAGAAAAAATTAAATCTAGATGGTCCTGATGGCTGCCAACGATATTGGCATAACAAAAACATGCCTCCTGAAATTTTCTCCACATGTCATAGTGGTGGGGGGTCCCTAATGGTATGGGGTGCCTTTTCTTACAGAGGGACAATGGAGCTCCAGGTGGTGCAGAGTCGTCAGACAGTGGCTGGTTATGTTAGCATGCTACAAATGTATTGTTGGTGATGGAGGGCCATCATTTGTGTGGGGATGGATGATTATTGCCATGACTGGGTTCTTCTGCTTGTGTGGCATGGTGCAGTGTCCTGTTGCCAGATGCAGAATCTTCTAGTAGCCACCCTCTTGATCCAGGGCAGTACTACCTCATCAAGGCACTTTGTAGGTCTTTGTTTTGAGTGAAGCCCTGAGGGAAGATGAATGGAGGCATAATGTCATCATCACTCGTATTCACTCTGAACACCTGTGTAATCACCATTAGACTCATCCGACTCTTTCTGAATCCTCTGCACTGTCCTCAGATTGACACCCAAACATTCTGAAATGTTCGTGTTGGAGCTTGTGGTGCAAATGCCAAGCTGTACAACATGCCATTTTCAAAATTTCTGGTGCTGGAGTGAATTGTGTCATGGTGCTCTTTTCTTACAGACTGTGCCCAACTAATCCTACGATACTGTGCAGTTGATAAAATCAAAAACAAACAAGGTGCATGCATGAAATTAAAATTATAAAATGGTGACAATTAACCCATCGCAGCCTATAAGTTTGGGGCGTGGGTGTGTATGAGTGTGTGTTTTATATATATATATATATATATATATATATATATATATATATATATATAAATACTGGAATATTGTGTCATTTTCAACTTATATAGGTCAAGCAGATCAGCTCATTAGGACCAGCAGCCAGACTACCTGCACATATCATTTGATTATAGAGATGAAGCCTTGTGCAGAGCCAACCACACTTTTGGGAGAGCTGAATATAGAGAACTGGTGCATAGTACACCACAAAGTCCCCAAATGGCCCTCTGCAGGTTTTGAATTCAGAGTTGTCCTTCTCCTAGTCCATATGCCACCCTAGGCTAAAAGAACCCAGTGTGTCCAGTTATTTACCCATACTTAGGAGGAGAAGAGATGGATTCATAACTTTCCCAAGCACATAAGGGAATGTAATGAATTTGACTGGAATTTGAACTTGGCTCTCTGATTATTCAATTTGAGTCACTATCCATTACTCCACCATGCCTAAATATATATATATATATATATATATATATATATATGTGTGTGTGTATATATATATATATATATATATATATATATGTATGTATATATATATATATATATATATATATATATATATGTGTATATATATATATATATATATATATGTGTGTATATATATATATATATATATATGTGTATATCTGTATATTGTGTGTGTATATATATATATATATATATATATATATATATATATATATATATGTATATTGTGTGTATATATATATATAGAGAGAATGTGTATATGACCAAAAGCCTTTAACATTTCCTTCTCCTTCTCTAACATCCTTGGTACTCATACTATCAACTTCTACAGTGTAGAATTGTCCTTCTTTGATAGGTCTCCTGATATACTAGCTCTCTGCAAGACTAACCTTAACTCTTCAATCCCTTTCTCTGATTTATCTGTTCCTGGCTACCTTCCTCTACGTAGAATGGACTTTGGAATCTCCTGACCATTCGTATATTTGTTTCCCTCTATTTCTTTTCAATTTGGTAAGCTATCTCTTCTTTCTCTACCATTCCCCTTCCTCTCAAGACTATTGTGTACTTAATAGCATTTCTGATAATATAGACAAAGCCACCTCTCTACATCTGTTTGCAAACATGTTCATGTTCGGTGACTTTAACGCCCACTATATCATGTGGTTTAAACACTCTGTAACTAAACTCGCTGGCATCCAAAACCTTAACTTTTCAATCACTCCATCCCTCACACAAGTGGTTGACTTTCCTACAAATTTCCCCAGTGACCCGGACGGTAACATATCCTTTCTTGATCACTGTTTTACCTCTGTATTTTAGGTGTTTAGCCCTAAGCGAGTTTTCCTTGGGTGACAAGTTCAAAGTCCTGTTCGATGAAAGCATCTAATAACTATCTTTGTTGATACATTCAACCTTCAATATCTTTAGATCATTGACAATGTCCTCTTTCATTAAGTGAGGATTCTTTGAGACATCTCTAACAATTTTCCTTTCAATTTTCTCAGAAATTAACCATTTCTGCCAGTCCCGAGTCTCAATGTACTTTTTGATAATGCTATGAATTGCCGATCTAGGAACATTTAAATGCTTGGAAAGTGTTGTATATCCATCATCTTGTCTGTATGCATCAACTATAATCATTTGGAACTTTTTGTCAAGTTCAGCCGTCTTCACCATGGTTGCAGAACAAATGAGTTATCTCGGTATGTGGTACTCACATAATCTCATCATTACCTTTTAGAATGTTATAGAATCAAGTCAATAATATTTCATTTCGAAAGGGTGTTTGTATTAAATGTTGAATTAAGAAAAAAAAGCATTATAATTGCTATAGAGCAATATTATTTGATAATTTCCATAAGTGGGGGGCAAATAATTTTGGAGTGCACCAATTATTAGAAAAATCAAAACTTCTACTTGTATGTGAATTATTCAAAATTAAATATGTAATCAGTTACTTATGGTAAATTCAGTAAGTACTTGCAAATATTCACATTTCCTTAAAAAATATGCAAATATTCAGTGGGGGTGAATAATTCTGTTTACAACTCTGTGTGTGTGTATATATATATATATATATATATATATATATATATATAATATGATAAAATATGATTTTAAGAGATAGAGTGTATGTAAATATAAGAGCAGACACTGAAGTCAACATCCAGAAGTGACAGTCTGTTTCATGCTAAATGCAATCATCTGGCATATATATATATATATATATATATATATATATAGTGAGAGAGAGATGCAAAAATCCTTCTTTTCTCTGAGAGTGGCTACAATAACAAATGAACATGAATAACATCTATTGTTGTGTCTTTCAGTGGCTACAGCCTTGGAAGAGAACCATGGGAACTCCTTCAACAACTTTGTCCTCTTCCAAGTTTAAAATTTATTTCTATTGTTCATCAACAGAAAAGGTTAGTATTTTGATTAAGATTTGGAATGTAATTGAAGTCTTCTTTTTTCCTCTTCCATTATGAACTTTGACTAGTTGCTCTATCTGGATATGTGATAATTTAAATGTAAACTCGGAAAATGTATTAAAAAATTAAACAGACAGATCTTGTCAGTTAATTATAATAAAACTTGTTTGAATATATATTGTAGCAGCTGTCACACCTTTATGTCAGATGCATGTCTGGAAAACCTTGTCAGCAGCAGCGACTACTTTTCAAATTTTATGCATACCCAAGCCTGAAAATATTATATATTTATAAGATTCATATAAATTTTATTAGAATCAACTGACACTGTCTGTTTTATTTTTTAATACATTTTTCTAGTTTGCATTTAAATTGTCACACATCCAGATAGAGGAACTAATCAAAGTTCATAATGTTTTTGTTTGTGTTTTTCCATCCATTTCTAGTACTTATCAGGAAAGTTAACGTAATCAGTGCTATAGACAAAAGTTTTTATTAACTTCATACTGGCATTCTTGGGAATGCTACCTTTCTAATTTAAATATATAAGTATTGTATATAAATGATGTCATGTGTAGAATGTTTTGTAACTATATATAGAGAATATACATATTAAATCTTTTAGAAATCATATAATTAAGAGTTACAAAACTTGAGAGTATCAGAAAACAAAGATATTAAATTTTTTAAACACATGTTAAAATTCCATCCCTTGTAGTGAACGATATTGTTTAATGAGGGTTGTTGCAAAATATAATGATATCTTTTAGTATTTTGATTTTTTTTTACAGTTAATGTTGTATAGCATTTTAGGATTGTCTATTAAGATTTGTTCTGTGTCATATTTTGGCTGTGGTTAGTATGTTTATGATTTGCCCTAATTTTCAGTAAATGGCAAATTAACCTGTGAGAGAGTGTGGTGGTTGTATGACTATTGCAAGAATTTAATCTTTTCTTATTATTAGTATTGGAGATAAAAATCTTTCAAAAGGCAACAGAATTCATAAACAACATTGTTTTTACATGAGGGTGAGTTTTAATATTTTTTTTAGGTTCCATGTTATTGGTAATGATTAGGTCAGATGCTTTAAACTTCTTATAACCAATAATAAATTGCAGGTATTTATTACAATCATTAAATGACTTATACTTACAAATTACATTTATAATGCTTTTTTATCTTGTCTATAGTTAAAATGTGTTTGGTTACAATAGAATAAATTAATTTTTTTTTTTTTTGAACCTATTGATATTTTTCCTCAAAAATGTTATAGAATCAGATCAATACTATTTTATTTTCAAATAGTGTTTGTATTAAATGTTAAATTAAGAAAAAATTATAATTGCCACAGAACAATATTTTTTTCATAATTTCCATAAGAGATTCTGATAATTTTTGGACTGCACCAATTTTAGAAAAATCTATAACTATGAATATAATACAATATAATTCTAAAATTTTTAAAGAATTATTCAAAATTAAATATGGAATCAACTATTTATGGTATATTCAGTAAGTACTTTAAAATATTCGTATTTCCTTTGAAAATATGCAAATATTCAGTGGGGGGCGAATACTTCTGTCCACAACTGTATATATTACGCTACAAAGACAAATTGAAAGACAACTTGAAACATCTCAACTTTGATCTGAAAACCTGGGGAAGCACAAATTCAAACCGAAATGAGTGGCGTAAGACATGTTTCATTAAGTTTTTGAAAGATTTTGAAGACAGTAGACTAATCATGTGATCAATTTCGTCAGGATCTGCAGCAGAGAATCAAAATCCTGCTTTAACAAATTTTATCTGTCATTGTGGCTTTGTCGCCCACAGCAAAATTAGATCACACTTAAGAAAGACAAATGAAATACGTCTTTTCCTTTACCTGTTTTTCTCCAAAACAGCCCCTGCTAGCATGCATAAGTGTAAAACGAAAGTCCCATTCAATGCTGGCCCTTGTATTTATCGTTCACGATAGGAGAGTCCCCCATATATATATATATATATATATATATATATATATATATATATATATAAACGATAATTGGGGACTTTGAAAACGCTGAAGATATGCAATTTTTTATATATTTTTTAAATCTCATGGCCTGTTGGTGGTAGGAAGATAAGATGAGTCTATAAGATGCTCCAAATGTGTCTCAAATAAAACTCTTTGAATTTAAAATCCAGCTTCAGCATGAAGAAATGGCAAAGGTGGATCACTGACGCCTCATAAGCAGCTACTTTGTGTAGATGGAAAGGCAATCTATTTCAGAAAAACTTATGATTTTAAACAAATTTTCAAAATACGCGAATGACTGGAAAATCCAGATAGTTTATTTTTAATAACATTTTTTTTCCCGCAGCCAAACCGGTTACATTAATGTCTTCAAAAGTGGATTTTCTACTGTTAGGATTAGGGAGGTCTAAGCAGCACTGTCTCCATATATGTCGCCCCAGCCTTCGTCCTTTAGAGGCATTTTCAAGCTTCACCACTCTGTTTAAATAGCACCAATGACATCATTTTACAACGCTGTTTTTAGAGAAACAAGAGTCCGTAATGTCAGATTTTCATTCCCATTCCACACCTCCAGAAGAGATTTCACAAGACCCCTGCAATGGCTTAAAGGGACTGAATTTCGTTTAAACGGAATTTTTTGCAACCATTACTGCGATATCTTTTAACTGTTGCCTAGTATACTATGCAATATTATACTAAACTTTTTTTTCTTAATGTTCTCGAGATATTTGTTACCAGTACCTTTATAAACTTACTCTGATTCGCCTTTTCCGATGACTTCACACTCCATTCTAACCTTAAGTCCCTAATGGTATTATTTCAACAGTTTCTATTTCTAGTACTAGATAAGAATGTTAGCCCACCACAGCTTCTTGCAAACTCTTGTTGATAAATTGGTGACGATAATACAAAACAGATATGTAGCTGTTTATTATATATGAAAGTGATTAATTTTTTGCTAAAAATTAGGTTTTTACAGCTCAAACTTGTCTCTTTAATACGGTTTTTGAAAATCAAAAGGAACTTACAAAATTATAAAGATGATGGCAAAATGGTTGGTTTCTTATACCGCTTTGGAAAGTACCTGACTCCTCCTTCTATGCAGTATCTTTTAAATTCATATCAGACCTAAAATGGAGTTCTACTGACATATCTGTGCTGAAACTGCCAAGTCTTCACCTTCCGGGTTTTATAGGTTAAAATATGCCTAGGGGCTTTGTAGGTTATTGATTATGTTCACCTTACACTCATTTTTACACAGAGAAACATAGAAAGCCTCTCGATCACTCTTCGCTATTTCCACGGCAAATATTCAGACGCGCTATATTCATTAATTTCAACCGTTCAGACAGTCACAGCTAGGGCCTGTGTACAACGTACACAAGCTCAAATCATCTCCTTTTTCCTTTGTATTTCATAAGAAGGATGTTTAATTCGAACAGCTTGTGGAAAAAGACTCTCGCGAAGATGCTTTCAAAAACGCTTCTTAACCTCTTCAAGTCTAGGGTCAGACGTACTGCTGCCATTTATGGGCGGGAGGTTTCCCAGTCTTTTACAAGAGGCAGATCAAACCGAAAATAAGCACTGCTTCCATATATGGGCGGAGGTTCCCAGTCTCTACAAGAGGCAGATCAAACCAAAAGTAAATTACTGCTTTTGCCATATATGGGCTGTACGTTCAGTCTTCACTTTCCACTGTCGATAGAGTCCAAAATCGTTTCTGTCTCCTTGTTGATGACAAATTATTTTTCATTCTACAATCCCTTGGTTTAGAGACCAGACGTTGCAAGAATCACTATTCCCATGGCGAGTGTCCAGATGAACTACATTCCTTAGATACCCCAGTCCTGACCTTCACGTCTAGACCCTACAATGTCGCACATTATAAATCAATCATTCACTTCATTAACACCACATCACGTTGAAACACGATTATTTGGGAGTCGGTTCTAAAATATACTGGTTTATAGGAAGAAGCTGCACGATCACTGAAGTTAAATCAAAATCAAAATGGTCAGTACCTAGATGGGTGATCGCTTGGGAAATACCAGGTGCTGTTAGTTTGGATGTGCGGTGGTGCAATGAATAATGTATCGAAATTTTTAATCAGAGAGCCGAGGTCCAATTCTAGTTGGGTTCATTATATTTTTTACGTGCAAATACGCTTGGGAAAGTTATGAATCTATCTCTTCTGCTCCCAATTATGGGTTAATTAATAAATCTTGTATCATTAAATCATTATTATCTCGAAAAAAATTCTTACAATCTAAAATATTTTCTGTCTTCAAATTGTTGACCATGTTTGCCGTAGTCTCTGAATATGGAATCCAGTGAAGTCCGTAATGTGTTTAATATCAGAGTTTGGCAGTGAAGATTCAGAGAAAGACATCAGGTTGGCAATGGAGATATTTTGGGAGAAAAACAAAATGACTGCCTTTATACATCAGGTTGAATATTTTGAGCATTCTGATTGGTTAACCCTTCTATTGGTGAACTATAAAATGAGTCAACTCATTTTGACTGACTCACTAGTACATATATGTATCAAAAAACTGAACACAAATAACCCGCAAAGAGTTGATCAGCCGTAGAAAATTTCAATCAATTAACCATTCCCTTCGTATTCCTTTGGTGAGACGTAAGTTTCACTCAAACTGCTTTTTCCATGAACCAGTAAAAATTTTAGAACCGAAATGGATGCTTCCCATTCATTACAATCTTTTTTACCTGTTCAAGTCTAGGGTTAATCGTTATCTTCCATATATATCCGCATAATAAAACCTTTTACTTTGTAACCCTCTATCGCGAGTGGCCCTCCGGCCTTGTACAGGGTGAATATCATCTAAAAGAAATTTTCGTGGTATACATTGTAAATAATTTTTTCCAAATTAAATAAAAATGGCGAAGAAAAGATATAGTCAAATTTCTCATTTTTAAACTTCCTTCTTGCTCACATGTTCATTCCAATGTATTCACATCGTAGAACCATATATTCGCCGCTTCATCTCTCTCCTTCATCTATAAATAATGTTGTAGAGTAGCTAGCACCCTTTCAGCATTCTAGCAGATGGCCTGGCTCATAACCTTAGTGCGTAATAAAATGGCGAAGAAACTCTAATTGATATAGTCAAATAGATTTTAGATCTCATTTTTAAACTTCCTTCTTGCTCATATGTTCATTCCAACATATTCATCGTAGAACCATATTTCGCCGCTTCATTATAAATTTTGTTGTAGAGTAGCTAGCACCCTTTCAACACTCTAGCAGATGGCCTGGCTCATTTTTTCATATAGTCTACGATTAGAACTTCAACAGTTGATTAGCCCATTACCTGCCATGAGCCTCATTTGGGGATCTGTTAAAATTAAACTCACTACATGAGTGTATTTACATTGAATTGCTTACATACATTGCATTTGCAGAGGTATATTTTACAACACTTAGCCTTTAAAGTTTTATTATTAGACGTAAGAAGACACTTTCTGTTGTAATTTTACATTTCACGAGTAGAAAAATAATGACTATTTTGAAAAAATATTTTTTTATTTAATCAATATTATTTTTGATGTTTTATACACATATATATTTGATGTTCTAGTTTCTATAAGAATGACAATAGTAACTACTGAAATTAAACATAAAGAATAAATAATCTCCTAAGACACCTGTCTGGGCCAAAAAAAATTGCATTAAAAATATTTCGCAGTTAATGGGTTAATAAGCTGATTAGTATTCGGACTGATCTTACTTCGTTTGGCTATACAGCATTTGACTCTCCTCTATTCCTTGTAAGTTGTCTTGTTAATTGTTTGTAAGTTATTATTCTGTGTTTTTTTATATATCCGTTTAGCACCGGATACTAGTGCTGAATAAATATATTAACGCTCATTCTTCTCTGTGCATCATTCACCTCGATGATACAACAAATATTCAGCATTTACTGCCAAATAAACTACATTTATCGACAAGGTCTCCGATCGAAATATTGAAGGTTTTAATTGCTGTTGTTCCCAACATTTTAATAGTAAAATATCAGCAATAAATATTTATAATAAAATTACCAACAAAACATATTAATATTAGAATTTATCATCAATACATTTTATAGCAAAATAACCAACAATATATTTTATCTGTAGATGAAGGCATACAATTACGTTCAAAATATATTTAGTTGAAGCCATAAAATTATAAGTCTGTCTATATTTCTGAGATGAGGTAAATGAATTATTTACATTATTCAGAATATTGTCCTCATCTTTGTCGCCATATTTATCACAAGGTTTCGGCCGTTGTACACTCCGGCCTAATGACCACATATGGAGAGAGAAGGAGATCACCGCCCTCTATGAGATCATGTTGAGATCATAGACAACGAACACCATTGGAAAATTCGTAAACTTAAGGAATCAGTACATATGCTAGGCCACAAAAATCTCCTGAACCATTACCCGAAATAGAAATAAATACAATATATGAACCAGTAATAAGGAGTGCCAGAGAAAAGCAATGATAAAAAATTGCAATATGAACTCTGGTAAAAAACATGAATGATAACAGCAAAATTGCAATATGAGCACTGGTAAAATGGTTTGCTGAAGACATTAGGTTTATAATACCCAGAAGTTCATGTCCTCAAGGACACATGGCACAGTGGATAAAGGCGTTGGTTAGTGACAGACCCAAAGAATGTGAGTTCAATACCTGGTTAAGGCAGTGGAGAACTTTCAGAGGGAAAATTAGCAGGAGATAACTGATAACTGACATCCATCAAACATGGCATGTGAAACTAGAACAGTCTACCCCAGTGATCGAAATAAAGGGTTCACCTGAAGAAGGCCGTAGCATACAATGGCCAAAATGTTGTGACAAATATGGCGACAAAGATGATCATCTCAGAAATATAGACAGATTAAATTTAATCGAACTTGTTTGGATACATAACACATATGCACAAACAAAATACATATACCATTGCATGGGACTAAAAGAAGTATGTGATTTTTATTCATCATCTTTTTTTTTTGGAATTTTTCCCTCAATTAAAAGCAGAAAAAGGAATTTAGGGCAGAAATATTAAACATTTTTGCATGAAAAAAGAAATCTTTATGAAGTTTAAGTCTATCAAGAGATTTACAAGAACCAAATCAGGCTGAGGATGGAATACCATTATCATTTTTTGGTTCCTTTTAAAGTCTTCTTCAGCTCTGTACTCTTAAGGTCTGCACCTGAACTCTGAAATTTTATTCACTATTTAATTTAATTTTTTTTCTCTCTTTTGCCAGTAGGAATAAATAAGTTTGCCTATCATCCAGTTAACACTCCTCCCCGGTCTTTTGAACAGGAGTAGAGGTTTATCCTTTGTTTCTTGTTTTGGATTAGGTTAGGTTTCTGGTTCCTTCTAAAGTCTGCTTCAGCTCTATCTAATGCTTGTTCTTTCCTCTGCTAATATAACTCCACACAGTAACCCTCTACCTTGAGGGACTCTTGGGCCTTGTATTGGGTGAACATTAGTAAGAGAAAAAAAAGGAAAATTTCTAATCAAATTTCAGTTGATAACTGTCCCAAGCTATATGCTCATTATTCCATCCTCACTTTTTTGTAAAACTCCACCTTAATAACATGTTTGTTATGTGACAAACAAATCAAGCAAAAGTCATGCTGTAATGTTATATTTAAAGAAACTGCATTATCATATTTAAAATATATTTTCATTGTAATTCTTCTGATGAGCTTCTCTCCTTGGTGCCTTGATTGCTTGAACTTAAGCATGCTACTTGATTGGCAACTAGGTTTCACCATTTTACTGTTGACCAAGCTAGATGCAACTGTATGTTCTATTCTAAGAATTTCTTTTTTTTTATCTATAGAATTCCTTTCTGATTTCTTGTTTCCCTGCCACTTACAATCTTCAAAAATTTAAATGCAATGCCAATCACTATTTTCTGCCTTTCTGAATCCTGTTCTTTTGTCCTTACTTCTTACTAAAGTCTTCTCATTCTCTTACACTCCCAATAACCCATTGCATCCTAGTGACATTATTGCCTTGCTTCAGATGAAATTATTAAAAAATCAATTCATTTGTACCAAATTATTTTAGATTTCTTGACAATTATATTCCTATTTCAGATATTCTACATGGAAACAGTGTGTGAATTTGCTGCAAAGATCATTTAGTATCAGTGGTCTCAAATTTATATCCTTCTTTTTCTACAAAATTTGCATACAAATGTGGAGATGATATTTGTCAACCTATAATAATCCTAAATGTTGTTTTAGAAATATTCTGTTAAAAGGACTCTTAAATTTTAATTGGTACTGCAGATAAAGATATTCTTTAATATATATAAAGTAATTCCTAATAGGTAGGTCCTTGAAGGTAGTTATTAATGGACAGTACTCTGGCAGTCAATGAAGGCATCTCTCAGGGGTCACTTCTTGAACCTTCCCTCTTGTTGATTTACATAAATGATCTGTCTAAGAATATCCTCAGATCATTTGTAAACATCTATACCAATGATACAACAATATACAAGTGCAGCTCTAAAACTCTTGATGATCAGAGATTGGCAGCTGATCTCTCATCCGATTTAGCACTAACTTCATAGTCTGGGAAAGACTGGCTGGTTACATTCAATGCCTCAAAAACCAAACTAGTTACATTCCATCATCGCTGATCAGATCCCAAACTACTGTCAGTCAGGATGAATGATTGTCCCATTGGAGAGACTCTGTGCATTGAGAGACTGTTGGGCCTTAAACTCACACCTGACCTCAAGTTGAATTTGTACATTATGATCCCTCACTAAAGATGCAGGTAAAATGATCAGCTCCCTGTACTGCTTCAGTAAGTACCTGACTCGTCATGCTATCCTCTACCTTTACAAGAACCAGATCAGGTTGAGGATGGAATACCATTATCATATTTGGGTGGGAGCTGCCCAGTCCTCACTTTTCAGTCTCGATAGAGTTCAAAAGTGTCTTGTGGGTGACAAATTATTTTCCACCCTTCAACCTCTCTATTGCTACTTCTATGGAAAATGCTTGATCTACATTCTTTGGTTCTGCCAATCCTAACCTAGGATTCACCATGCCACTTATATTGAAGTAAACCACTCACATTCACTCCATATTCCATCAATGAGAAGGAAGTTTTACTCAAACAGCTTCTTCCCATAAACCACTGCTCTGTGGTACTGAATCCCAAGAGTATCTTTCTCTGATCACTATGATCTTAACCTGTTCAAATCTAGGGTTAACTGTTATCCTCCCCTCCTATCTGTAACTGCCTCTGAATGTAATCCTCTACCTCAAGTGGCCCCTGGGCCTTGTACAGGGTAAACCACACTGTAAAAAAAAAATAAATAAATAAAACAATTCTTAAAAATTAGTTTAATTTATAATTGTTTTCATGTATAGTATTGAGACAAGGGAAAGGGTTGACTGTTAACTCTTTCACTGCTGCATTGTTGTTGAGCTGCTCTGGTCTGATTTGAAAAAATAAGAAACTGCCGTTTACTGGAAGTAAATGACAATCGTAATTTCTCATGGGCACTGCCATTTTGCCTTAGCAACAATTATGGAGTCCTACACTTAGGGCTTTATTTCATAGTATGGCTGGCCACTTGCATCTGAGTATGCCTGTCTGCTAGGGTGGCTAGCTATTCTTTTTTGCAGATGCCTGCTCAAAAACATGTTGGTTTGACACACACAAAACCAACCTCTGGTTTGTATTGAGCAGACCTTAGTTACAGTTTCTGCGAGAGAGTGCATAATCTGGTATGACCAACAGCTTAAACAAAGCCAGTAATGTCAAACCCTCAGATATGATGATTTGTGGCCATGCTAGTACAATAATTGATGGCTTTCATACAGTTCCATCTACCCAATTTCACTCACAAGACTTGGGTCAAGTCATAATATGCTTTTCAGGTACTTCCTAATGGTGTCAAATGCTGAGATTATCTCTCCAGACTGATATTATGAAGAAGTCACCTCTCTGACAAGTCAACCATGAGATTTGAACCCAGGTGTCATGGTTGGAATGCTAACGTTCTAATTATTTGGCTACATAGTAAATGAAGAAAATTACAGATCTGGCACAAAACAATTTAGCAGTTGAACTTTCTGGATTTGTGAACATATTGCATATGTAGAATTCGGTAATCAAATGGCAAAATAGAAAAACACTATGTAACATGTTTTGTTCAAAGAAGGTACTTGTTCAGACTAGTAATGGTTTTAGATGGATTCTGTCTTCTATATAACAAAATGGGGAAGACATACAATAAATATCAGTTAAAATTTTTAGCTTGAAAATGCTAAAGATACAGGGAGGCTTAACTTTAAATTTTTTATATCCACTGTATCAAGATGCATAACCATATTCAGCTTTCTATCACTTTCAGATTTTGTCATTTAATTACCCACAATTATTTGGATATATAGACTTATATGATAAACTCCTATTACACTGCAACATTACTGTTAAGATAAATGCATAGTTTCACATAATCCAGATTTTTTGCTGAAAATTTTATCTATTTGAGTGAATTGATGATTACACCTTTCATCCAATCAAAGAGAGTTGTCCTTGATTCTTTTGTTCTATAAGTCTACAGCTAATGTTCTTGTTGGCCGAGGAGAAAATGAAGCCTATGATTTCAGCCAATATGTTTGTAAACAACAGAAGCAAACTGAGAGACTCCTCACCTGTGTTCAATGGGTACCTGACCCTGTTGTTTACTGGACAGGTAAGAATTATCTTTATCATTGCAAAAAGTCTGTTTTGGCAGACATAACCAGAAATATGTTAATTACTATTTTTTGCTTACCATTTACATTATATTATTTTCAGAAATACACAATATTACTATTTTTTGCTTCAAATAATAAATTACTTGTAATCAAGTAGTTACCACTTTTAGTAGAACCAGATCGCAACTCCAACTGAGGGTAAAATTTAGTTACATGTTAATGACTACACAATTTTTTTTTTTTTTTTTTTATAAGCAACTTGAGATTTGACCAGTACTCAGGTTTCTTATATTTTTTTTTTTTAACAAGAATCAAGACTCAAATTGCTTTAATGGTTTTTGAATTTTTTTCTTAATGCTTGGGTCTAATAAATAGTAAAGAAAATCTTTTCAATGTAATTAAACATAGTAGAATTGGTAGGATTCTGGAGTAAAGTATAAAATAAGATATAAGTAACTATTTAATTTTTACATTTTTTTTTTCTTTTTCTTCTATTAAGTTAAGATTTAGTCAAATTTAATTATAGTTGCTTATTTAAAATATAAGACAAAAAAAATCTTGAAATAATTATGATTTGATTCAGAATCTTTATAATAAGATGTCAATTATGAAAAAAAAAAAGGGTTAGATATTGAAA
Source organism: Acanthosepion pharaonis (assembly GCA_903632075.3). NCBI lineage: Eukaryota > Metazoa > Mollusca > Cephalopoda > Sepiida > Sepiidae > Acanthosepion > Acanthosepion pharaonis. The sequence goes on along the minus strand of CAHIKZ030001472.1, from coordinate 710,678 downwards.
CAATTTTTTTTTTGTTTGTTTTAAATCATAGCTGGTGGGGAGGAGTGGATTCCACTTCTGATTTCAGATAGCTGGGAGGAGGCAAGATAGATTCATGTTTTTTTAACTGCATTGTCATGAAGTGAATCTAAACTTTCCAAGTTGGAATTTGAACTCAGTTTGCAAATTCCATGGTGTTAACCTTTATGCTATCCAAGCTTCATTTTGAGAGTTTCAGATATTCAAGAATAATTTGTAGAATGTGGTCCATGAATTCCAAAGGCTTACCACATTATGGTTCAGTAAGTGAATTGATTTTTCAAGTGTAATACAATAAATTCAATATGGAAATCTGAAGAGTAATGATGTTGAAGCTTAAATGATAAAATAATCAATGCAAGAGACAGTGTGGAGAATCCAAAGTTAACTGTAAAATAACTAGTATGATTCAATATTACAAGTGATGAGGACCTCTTCAATTTCTTATCTCTAATTGGTCAGAGCCAGCCAATCAACGAACCATCCAATTCCCACCACAACAAAGGTTGATTACTGCATGCTCTCTCCCTGCTATTTCATTGCTTGCAGCTTTTAACTAGCTGATGGTTATTCTGCGAGTGGTAATCCTTATCTAGAATTTGGTCTTGGTGCCAGGATGTCTGGGGGGAATCAAAAAGGTTTGTTATGGTGATTCCCTTTTGTGACAGAGAAAATCACTTAAGAATTTTATCCATTTTCCATTAATTCATAAAAGTTTGTCTTATGAACTCTGCATAGGCCAGTAGAGCTTCATCTCAGGCTCTCTAGATCTGACTTGCTGGACATTGTTGTGGTATTACACAAGATATAAATTATGAACTGCAATGAATGTGTGTGAGTGAGAGAGAGTTTTTTTTATACATAAATCTCAGAAAAAGAAAAAAAAAAATCTCATTAGAAAGCCTGATCTCAAATAAAATAAATTGCAGTTGAATGGTTGACCCATATCTTGACATTTTAAAGTGACACCTTTTTTTTTTTCTACATGTATCTGAACTATACTTATGAAGTATAATTTTGGAAAGTGAAAATTTCACTGAAATATGTTAGAATATTTTCAAATTTTCATCTGAAATCAAGAAAAGTTTAAACTGATATCAGGGGTTTATGGGTTAAATTTAAATTCGACTTCTGTTATATTTCCAGCAAATAGCCATCTACCTGGAGAAAAGAGTTCTACTTTGACAGCAGCCTCCAACCATGGTAGGGTAACACATTGGCTGCAGATGGCACTTGATAAGGCCAAAGCAATGTATACTGCAAAAGCATATTTACATTGGTATTGGAAATATGGAGCAGACAAGGTAGGACAACAATACATTTTTTTTTCTATAACATTTTCATGAGCATTAATCAATTCATTAAAAAAAAAAACAACAAAAAAAAAATCATTTTTTTTATTTTAATATTATACAAATTTCTTAAATCAAATATCAGTTTAGGGCTAGTTTTTCCTTTATTTTAATTTCAGTTACTTTTTATCACAATTCCCAAATAAACATTATGGAATAGTGATATGGAAGTTATAAAAAGTAAATGAAAGAAATATTGGTCAAACCATTAATAACTTGACAATTCTTACAACTAAGACTACTAGTGTGTGCAAATAAAAAAAAAATTGGTATCATGTCATTTCAGAAGAAAATAAGGAATACCTGTATGGTTAGATATGAAAGACTGGTTGGCCCTTATTGCTTTAGTCACTAAGACAACGATCACAAAAAAGTAGGCTCACAAGAATAGTGAACACGTGTTCAAGCCTTAGCAGAAAATTATTCTCTACACTGCAGAATGATTGAGAGTTGTGATAAAAATCAACTGAAATTAAAATGAGAATTTTAGTTCAACAAATACCTACAATATTTCATATCCATAAATGTCTATTTAAAGGCTGCCATTAAACTTGATACCAATTCACTTCATAGCAATTTATATTAGGGAAACTAATCTATAATATACCTGGAATTTTTCCCCTCAAAAAATTAAATAGGAGTCAGAATTGCAGATCTCACTCTATTAAGTTGCAATTTGAACAAAATTCAAAATCTGTGCTATTTTATAACTGACAAATCTGTAATTATACAAAATATATCTGCAAATAAGGAAATCACTTTACAATTACTGTTGAGTATACTTAGAGTTATCAGATCATCTTAAAGATCACTTAAAATTGCTTTATTAGAGAATTTTAATGGTATTCTAACAGGCATAAGACCCCTTAGGTATAAATAGGGATCTTACTATAAAATCCCTTTTATAACTTCCATATCAATTTGTTACATACTCTAATGAGTGTGTTAGTCAACAGTTTTGTAATTATTTACATTATTCAGACTATTGTTATATTTACAAAGTTTTTGATTGGAATTTTGTTCTAGTTCCACATAGCATTAAAAACTAACAGAAAACTATACCTTAGATAAAGCATCTGCAGTTAGTATTAGTATTATTTCTTGAAGCAAGCTCAATCTTTCATATTTGAATTTACTTGATTGCTTAGAATCAAACATGAATACTCTTTACTGATCAGAAATCAGTGGCATTCATGTTAACTAGTGTTTACACCTGTTTAGAGCCTCGATTATAGCATTTGCCTCCTTTTCTATCACTGGGTTTTTGTTCACCACCATTTAATGTCCTTGAAAAGCTTGATTTAAAAGTGGCAACAAGTGTGTAATCAGATGCTCAACTTTCAGTCATCTTAGGTAGTGGAAATGTCTTAATTTATATGAAAATAGCAATTTTCATGTAATTGGCAATAGCAATTGTAAGAGAACATATCCTATAGTACAACATCAGGAATTCATATGCTGTGAAAGTTCTAGTGGCTGAAGTTTTTCAGGATCAGGTTCAATTATAATCCAAGAATTCCGAGAAAGAATGTGTATTTATAATTGTTGGTTAATATCAACAAATTTATTGAGCATTTTAAAATGTTCTACCTTACTTAGTTATAAACAATGATAGACATACGAGTAAAAAATAAATAAATTGACAATACTTTATCTCAAAGATATTCTATTAAAGATTTTACCAAGTGTTTTTTTGTATGTCATTAAATATGTCCTATAGATTTTTTTTTTTTCTCTTTCTCCAGAGTGATTTTGAAAAAGCCTTTGAAGCAACGGAGATAATTATTGAAAATTACAGAGAAGTGGCCTGCATGACTTGATGCATGGAAGTGATGAAAATTTAAAGAAATCAACATTAACTTTACTAAAATTTTAGTGCTTTAAAAATTGAATAGTTTATTGTAATTTGCATAAATGCTAACAGCTATATATTTCAAAAGTTTGTTAGGGATGTTCAGAAAGTATGAGTCAACCAACCAAGGTTGAATAGAACAAAGCTTCATTTATTTCAGAGTTTAACACCATGGAGGATTATAACTTTAAAAAAACAACAGAATTCTGAAAGTCATTTAAAAACATTTGTATAGTGTATATGGATGTAGTGAAGGCTTAAACATGTCAACTGTGATTTAAAAATGTTGATTGTAACAGATCTGAGAAGTCTTGAATGTGTCATCTTCCATATCTTTTGAAAGAGATTAAAAATTAAATCCATATCAAAGTACCTGAGATTTGCCACACAAAAATATGATGTTCAGCTGTTCAAATATTTCAAGCAAAAAGTGAATTTGAGATCCTCATGAGCTTTTCCTCAAGAACTGAACACAACATTCTAGCATCTGCAGAATTCTTTTAACAAGGAATGACAACCTTTCATTTTTTCCCTTGCACTATTACAGGTGATGAAAAAAATGGGTTTTGCATATCAACAGAAAATAATGCAAATAAATAAAATAAAATTGTTATTACAAAGTGAGAAACCAGTATCAACACCAAAACTAGGACTCCACCCACAAAAGTCTTTGTTTCTGGTGGAATATATAAAAAAAAAAAAAAAGTTATCTATTACAAATTGATGGAACAGGGAAGGACCACCAGTACTGATATTTATTGCCAGTCATCAGGCAAATGAAACATTATATCAATAGTGTTTTACTAAAAGGGTATTATTCTCCAGCATAACACACTGCAAAATAAATCCAAAGAAAGGAGGGGGAGGGAAATCCTTCATGTGCATCACATTTAGCACCTACAGATTTTCATTTGTTTCTATTATTAGAACATTCAGAAGCAAAGAAGTTTAAAAGCCTTTCATTCATGTTGGGCTGCAGTCATTGGAGAAAAAAAAAAAATGAGGGTATTAAATACTTACATTTATTATGTCATTTCTGATTTATTTCTATAATTACTTGAGCAGTGCACACTTGCAGTCAAAACAGACATCATACATATTGCATGTGAGAGTGAGTAAGAAAACAACAACACAAGATTGAAGAATGAAATAAAGCCAGACACTAGAAAAAAGAAAACAATATATCTATTTATTAAAGTCAAACATTTGTAATAATTTTTCTATTGTAAACAGGCAAAATCTGTAATCAAGTAGAATTGAATGTTGGTAGCAGGTTAAATTGTTTATTTTTAATAACAAAAAGGCCCAGTATACTAACAAGGAATAACAGATTAAAAGTTCTTGCATTAGTGCAGTTCATATTCTAAATGACACCACAGGAGTTATAAGCCATTTCAGTAAATAATCACTGAATTCCCCACAATATTTATGCATGGACAAGAACAATTTATTTTCATTTTTGCTAAAAGCTGCCAGTGTCATTGTTTTAAGGGTAGAAGAATGTGCAGCAACAAAAAGACAAAAAAAAAAAAACAGGAGATAATAAAGTCACAAAGAAGATTTTAAGATCAGTAATAAACACTTTGACAAATACAAGGTAAATTCTTGGTTTCTTCAGGATGGGTGAAATTCAACAGCAAAGTAACCAATAAAAATTATGTTAATCTAGTCACTGCCACATAGTAATGGCCTGCGTAATGTGAGAAAAAAAAATATCAAGATGAAAGTAAATACAAATAATTATTTTTGTATGCTACACAGGATATATTGATTTACCTTTTCTCTCACCATCAGGTACATCAGACTAGATCCTTTGATAAACTATCAAAACTGATCAGTCAAGTTTTAAAATGGTTTATACTGAAATTTGACATGAAATGTCAAATCCTTCCATCCCACCAGAATTTTGAAGTTGTGTCTGGTGTTTCAGCACAAAATGTTTGTGAGCAATATTGTACTATTTTTTTCTTCTGCATAGACCATAAAGAGTCTATGTATATACAATATAAGCCATTATCTCCCCCACGAATATTTATAACACCTGAAAAGATTTAATCAATAGGAAAAAAGGCAACTGTCAAAAAATTGTTGTCATTGTGAAAGATGCGTTATAATTGTTTGTTTGTTTGCATCTATTCAAAGTACCTTTGATTCTTATAAGATGTTATATACATTCCAGTCATATTCCAAAGCAAACCAATATAGACAAAAGGTGGAGAGGGGAAAGAATAAGCCAGAGTTTTTTTTTCTACATTATTCAAATCCAGTAATTAAAATGTAAGGATATAGTTTGTGTAAAAAAGTTTTGAGAACGGATTTGTTTGTTTTTTGAGATAGACATTGTTTTATTCAACCAACAGTAATGCTGGAAGTAAGAAGTTTGGATCATGTTAAACCACATCCATTTCCAGGTTGGAAAAAGATTTATGGACGACTACAAAGTGGTCAAATTTTTTATGACAGAATTTCTTACAACAGAAATTCTATTAAAAAAAAAAGAAAAGAAAAAAAGTCTATTGTTATAATGAAATATTTTCTAAGGCAATTTACTTTCTTGCACATAAATACACAAGGTATCATAAAAATAAATCTATTTTTCTTTACTTGCTTCAATGATGTCAACCAGTACATACATAATGATTTATGATATTGGAACTCAAAACTCATACCAAACCACACATACAGGGTTATGGCCATCCCTAAAACCCTTGGGAGTGCTTTTATCATAAGAAATTGACTTAGAATTCAAAACTTATTCCAGTTATGCATAAGCTTGACTTTAGAATTAGATTTTGTGTATTTATAAATTCAAATATTTTACAAAACAGAGTGGTAGAATAATTCTATTTTAATGATTTATAACATCACTTTATGAAAAGCTCACAACATTTCAGTAATATATTTTCAGAATATCATTTCTTTGTTATCATCCCATTTTCACTAGTGCTGGTTGGTTTGGGACTGAATGAAAACTTATCCTAAAACATGATACACCCTTCTAACTTAAGCTTATCTGACAAATTAACAAGTTAGACAATGTAACAAATTATTTTTAACATTTACACATCTGATGTTCCTCTTCATTATATATATCTTAAAAGAATCAAATCTTCATGAAAATAATATTTTAAGATCTTTATTGTTCTTTTATACAATTGAAAAGAAAAAAAAATGTGAGTAAAAGTAAAATGAACTTCTTGTTTTTAACTATTAAAATAGTTTTGTCTCTAGGTAAGAGAAAGAATAAATTAAATTAAATTATTTTTTTATTGCAACTCCCATTTGTTCAAAATCTGTTAAATATTTAGAAGAGATAAAATATAAAGAAAGAAAGAAAGCCTTCAGCAAGATCTGACCTCCTCTCCCTGGAAACTTGACTTTCCGTGACAGCACCTTTACCAGTTTAACTTTGAAGACAACCAATAAATGAGACACAAAAAGAAAGTCGCATGGATAAGAAATGAGAGGTCAAATCTTACCAGAGGCTGGTGTTTATTTCCAATTCATATTTATTTCAAAACCAGAATAACAACCTGAAAATTTTAATAAAAAGTAAGAGAAACAAGAAATATTTGTCAAAATTAATAACAAACATATTCGATTGTATGAAAATTATTAATCTATAAAACAATTCAAGATATGTTGCTCACTTAGCCATTTGTATGTATTGAAAGTGAGCAAATTATTATTTCAACAGAATATTATAATAATCTGGCTACCAAAAATATTGATGGGATAAAAACCATTAACAACAAATCCTCATTTTTCACAGAGTTTCAGTATCTTTGCTTTGATATGTGAAGATACTAAAATAAAAAAAAAATACAACTAGTTATTTGGTTCCAGAAATGAAAATATTGCCTGTAGTATTAGGTTCAAAAGAGAATGTAAGGCTTCATCTCTAAAAAAAAAAAAAAAAAAAAGTTATAACAAGCACAAAAGACAAACCGGACCTATAATTATAGCTTATAATAATAGATTTGCAGCAATATTTTAATTACAAAGTCTGTTAAATAATAAATATAGTGAAAATAAGAGAAAAACAAATATCAAGTACTGAAATGAAAGAAATTACTGATCAGATTAAACAAAAAATAAAATCAGTCTTTGGCATATTCAGGCATCAAATAGAGAAAAATCTCAAAGCTCAGACAACTTTAATGATTAAGAAATATCATTGATACAAAGCCTAAACTAAATTATTGGATAATTTACAGATTAATTAAACTAGGCTATATTAAGAAAAAAAAAAAAAAAAAAAAAAAAAAAAAATGGAGGAAATTGTGGAATAATGTTTTCCTTTTCTGTCCATACCTTTCTACAAACTAATTTTTTTTCCTCGCACCAATTGACACTGATGATTTTTTTTTTAGTTTCGAAAGTATTTTTATGGGTGGGTGGGAGAAACAGCAACTAGAAAGGAATTTTCATAAGTTCTGAAATACTCAATCACAATGGGATTAAAACAGACTGATTATGCAGACAATTTTCATTCACTCAAAATTCTACCAAAAAAATGACTTTTGGACAATCCTCTAATTAAATGTTCAAATAACTTTTTTTTTCTTACATATTGTTTAGTAATTATTAAAATATTAATTATTTCAGTATCTTTGGTTTGGGATGCTAAAAGATAAATAAAAAAAATACAAGTTATTTGTTTCAGAAATGAAAATATTGCCTGTAGTATTGGATTCAAAAGAGAGAATATAAGAATTCATCTCTTTAAAAAGTTATAACAAGCATAAAAGATAAACCAGACCTATAATTATAGCTTATAGTAATAGATTTGCAGCCAAATTAGAGGAATGGTATCTGAAGTCATCTGCATGAAGAATGCAACAAGTATACACAATGGAGTTTTAAAGTCCCATTATCTACCCTAATATTTGTATTCTTCTATTTCATGTCTGATGCAAGTAGGTATGGTGCTGAATAATAGTCATTTGTTGATAAAAACAGTGAAAACTTCCTTGACTCAAGTTTATACATCTACTTAAAAGATGACCTGATGTATGAAAAAATCCTTTGGACCATTTTAAAAATCTTTTGCTTCATGTTCTACATGAACAATATATTGATATTTTTTTTTTTTTAAAGTTTATTACTTTATAAATTTAAAGTATACTGTCTCACGGAAAAATAGAGATGCAACAAGACTTAACAGCAGTATCTTCATATACACATGTATGCACACACAGAAAACCCAACCAAAAGTATTAATCGAAAAAACTACACTCATCTACTTTATGACGAAAGTCTTTCTTATTCATAAAATATATATATATATATATATATATATATATATATATTGTATGAATATTTCAACATGTAATCAAGCTAAGTCAAAACTACAATTAATGATCTTGTCTCATGTACAGGAACGTTCTAATGACAATAATGTCAATGTGAGCAAGTGGAGGAGGGAGAGTAGAAAGGCAGGAAAGAAAATTCTAAATCTGTTAAAATTTATTAAATCTAAAAAGGAAACTTAATGACAATTCATTTTTTTTCCCTAAACAGGAAGTACGAAACCAAAAGCACTGATAATTTCCAACCACTATCATTTTCACTCATTCACACAATGGCACAATTTATTAGAGAAATTAAAAAAAAAAAAAGAAAAGAAAAAAGGAACAGATGGTCAAGGCACATTAAAACTGTGTGACTGATCATCTCTAGTTCTTAGCAGAATCCTTTGGACAAGGAAAAAAAAAATTATCAGAATATTCAACATTTTACACTTTTACTCATCCTCCCAATCCCATTGAGGAGGTACAAAATCTTCATATTCAGTATTGTAAAGGAATGTGCGTATGAACGCTTCCTTGTCTTTCGGCTCCGGATGAGTACCAGCAATTCCCTCCTTGTACATATATTCAGCCAGTGATGCAGCAATTGACACAGACACATTGGTAATAGTATTCAAGGGTGGGTACACTCTTCCTTCACTCAAGTGGCTATCAGATACCAAACTTGCCAATGTCTGAAAATATGAAACAAAATCAGATTTTCATTTGTAAAAATAATATAATAGCTGAATAAGTATGTATCATGCTTAAAGAAATTGGCAAAGATTATTCACTAAATACTGGATTCATCTGAAGAAAATTGATAATAATTGACAAGTTAAAACCCCAAGATAAGAACATGAATTCAAATCAACTATCATTAATAAATTAATATTTACTTGACAAGCAGAGTGATTATGTTTTTGGGAGCCTATCAACCCTTAAGAGTTATTTAAAATTGTAAGAATAATTCTTTTGTAAATGAATATTGCATGAACAATTTTATGAAGATATTCTTTTTTTCCAGCTACAAGTCTTATTTAACCTATAGCTGGGGAAAGAAGAGAGTTATACCTTTTTTATGGATATTTGGACAGAAGTGAATATAACTTGACAAACAGATGGGAAACATTCATGCACTGAACAGTGAACATGACAGCATTGCTTGCAGTCAAGTTAAAGAACTGACTACATATTTTTGTTCTTATACAGGGTGGGGAGGCAAAATTTGCACTAAAAGTTTTACTTGTTTTTCTTATGAAGCAGTTCACCTCATTTTATGAAATCTGGTGCATTTTATTATCATAAACTTGCATAATAATAACCCACATTTTTTTTCCCAGATAATTGTGTAAAAGATGAGTGTTGAAGAAAATAAGTGTCAAAGGGTGTGTGATATGATAAATGCACATTTTTATCCACAGAAGATTTCAAGCATGGTTGGATTATCCCTACGGACAGTTTTTAATGTGAAGAAGAGAATGACTCTGAGGGAAACTATTCAAAGAAAGCCTGAAAGTGGCAGAATCAACAAAAAGCACAATAATGATTTCATCAACACTCTCAAATCCAAAATCTCAAAAGACCCAACGAAACCCATGAAAAAATTAGCAACTGAACTTAAGGTCAATGCCAAGATGATCAGAACAGCAGCGAAAGATGACTTAAAACTAAAATCTTACACAAAAACACCAAGACATTTGCTGACAACCCATGAAGGCCAGAATGATGCAAAAAGTTCTTATCTTAAAAGTAACAAATTCAACCTGAGAAGAATGACATATATTGCACACTCAAAATCTCATGTTAAGGGCACTTTCAGAACAAAGCATCCAGCTCAAGTTATGGTCTTTGGAGTTGTTACCTCCAAGAGGAAAAAATGCCTATCAAATTTTACAAACCTGGTGAAAAAGTTAATACTGATGCCTATTACAAGACTGAGATACAATGTATTACCATGGCTCAAAGCCAACTACCCAGAGGGAAACTATGTATGGACTCAGAATGGTGCTCCTGTTTATACAACCAAAGAAGTACAGAATTTCTGCAAATCCAATTTTGCTGATTTTTGGCCATCACACTTCTGGCCCACTTCCAGCCCAGATCTCAACCCTCTAGATTATGCTGTTTGGAGTATTTTAGAACATTCTACTAATAGAACCTCTCATCCAAATTTTAATTCTCTTATGGATACCATCAGAGAAGAATGGGACAAGATGTCTTCCATTTTTTTTTGGAGAAGAGTTGTAGAAGTTTCAGTGAGCGTGTGGAGAAGGTAAATGAGAAACAAGGAGGGCATATCGAATAAAATGTTTCTTTCATTTTGTATTTATATGTTGGAACCATTCATATTTTTTTTTTTAAATAATCTAATTAATCAACTATAAGGCTTTTTATTTCAATACCAAAATTATGCAAGTTTTGCCTACCCCCCCCCTTATGTAAAATACCAAAGTACTTATTGTATCTGATTATCCATAAAGAGGCATGAGCAAGTTAGAAATATCAATTTCATGGAAAGGGTTCAGAAACAAGTTGCAGTCTCTGAGTCTACATTGTATCTGACGTAATTTTTTATTGATTTATTTCACCCTTCCCAATTAAATTTTCACAAACACTGTTTGCCAGCATATATTTTTTTTTTTACATTACTTTTTGTGAAATAATACTCAAAGTTTGGAGAAGAAAAAAATTATTAATGAGAATTAACAAAGACCAGCAATTTTATTTATTTATTTTTTTTTAAAATCTCATTTTTATCTAACATTTTCGATTTACTTCCTTACAGTTAACTTTGCTAATTTCTAAGATAATAATATCCATTAAAACAACTGCTACTGCTGATAAAAGATTTGATAAAAAATAGGTAAGGAAAACAAGTTGGAATTGCTAAGATAACAATAACAAAACCTTATTAAAGGCATTTTAAATTTTCTCCTAAAATCTGTAACAAGTAAAATTTGGATTTTCAGCTACACAATATTCTTATTCCTGGTATAATGAACATGAAACTAGCTGGGTTGAGGGCATACTTACCTGAGCAGCACGAAGGAAAAGGATTTCTGGTACATGCCGAGCTCCACATGTAAGCACAGCCAAAGCAACACCAGGGAAAATGTAAGCATTATTTCCCTGTCCAGTGTAATATGTTTTTCCATTAAAAGTGAATGGATCAAATGGACTGCCACTGGCAAACACACAGCGACCCTGTAAATAAATTAATAACCACAAATTTAAATAAATATTCACATATTAATAGTCTTATTTTTTAAGCTTTACATAATGTCAGAATTTGCTCTCACAAGGAATTTTGCATTGAAGTGATCGTTGATAAAATTTTAAGGATATAATAATTTCAATTTATTTTTATTAAAACAATTTACAATAAATGATCTTGTGGTGCAAAATATAATAAAATTTGAGGATTGTTCATCTTGTTCATATGAGAATTTTGTTGAATGCTAAAGGGTTAAATAGGTGAACAGTGATCATAGAACAATCAAAAAAGAAATTGAAAATATTGGTAAGGTAGAACAGGAAAAAATGGCTTTCATGTCACAAAAAGAAAATGAGAAAAATGAAAAAGGGTAATTAGTAATAGAAGTGGACTGATCAGCAAAGAAATATTTGAAGATTGTATAGCAAATGGAGAGAAAAGGTGTAGAATATTAAAAATATTGGTTGAAGACATGAAATCAGCCAAACTATTGCCTTTAAATTAACGTCACAATAGTTAATCAAAAGAAACATAAAATGCACAAAGAATTACTTGAAAACTAATTTCACAATTTCTTTTTTAGTAGATACAGGGGTGGACCTGATAGTTGCATGAAAACTTGGGCCCTTCAGAGTCAATCAATGTGACTTAGAAGACAACAGGTGGAATCATGTTTTGAGTTAATATTGTAGGTAGTAAAATAATTTCCACCAAAATTGATAATGGTATCTAGAAAAATGCAGAGAATTATTTTGAGTTTTTTGAGAAGACATTTTGTTTAGGTAATAACAAAGAACTTTTAGGTTAAGAAGTATCTTCATGCAAGACTACTCATTCACATTCACAAAGCTGACTATTGTACACTTTGCCAAAAACAACTTCAATGGCTCCTAACCTCTCCAAATATTAATTCAATAAAAAAAAAAAAAAAAAAACAAACTTGTAATCCATCATTAAAAGATGTATATAAGAATGGAAAATAATATTCTGGCAAACAATAAAACCTGCTGCAAGTAATGTTAAAGCTGAAATAGTAGCAAAATTAAAAATTCATGGGTGAAAGACTTCTATGGTTTATATCTTTTAGATTTAATTATAAATAAAATTTTATGCTACACATTGTATTAAACAAAACAAGTTATCGATCCCTATTAAAAATATTGATACATGAAACTCTGCACATATTAATTACATACTGAAAATTTTACCAACATCAAATGGTTAATACCAATTTTATTGTGAAAACATTGACATGAATAAGTGTGTGTGTGTGTGTGTGTGATAGACACGAGTGATGCAGAAAAATTCTCAATCCATTGAAGAAAACCTTAAAAATAAATTCATATTTAGCTATTTTTTGAAAAGTAGTTAAAGCTAATAACCTTTCAGCATATTCAATTATTACAGAAAAACAATACAGGTAAAAGAATTGATCTGACATTTTACTGTAAGAAAAAAAAATAAATAAAATTAACATTAATTGACCTTGGTTGGCAGAAACAAAATTTTAAATTTCACTCACCAACTATAATTGAACATACACGTTTGTTGAGTGTTACTGCTTATAAAATATTTAAATTAAGAAAAAAAAAAAAGGGGGGTATCAAAAATGCATATTTACCTCGGAGAAAGTATAAGCCTGTTCTGCTGTGCACTCAGATTTACTAGTTGGATTACTGAGAGCAAATATGATTGGTCGCTCATTAAATTTAGCCATGTCACGAATTATCTTTTCCGTAAAGGCTCCAGTAACAGCAGCCGCTCCTATTTAAAATAAAAGGTGTGAGAATTTTTTTTTTTTTTTTATGACCATAGAAAGGAGCTAAACAAATGTTACATCTACTGTTTAGTTTAGCATACAAGGTAAATTCAAATTTAAAAATAAAAAAAAAAGGGGGGGGGAAAGAAAGTGGTATTTTATAGTTATATTATTTCAGGATATTAAATTTCACAACACAAAATTACTATATTATTTACACAAGTAAATATGATGGTAGATGTCCAACTCTTTGCTCAAAACCCAAACATATTCCTAACAAGCTTGGATACCAGTTGGCATAACAGCATAAAGTTTACTAACTAATCGTAATATGTAATTAATTTAAGCAAATATGGACATTAAAATAAGAGTAATATTTTGGCAAATATGGATAAAAATTCCCACAATAAAATGTGTCAAAAGGATGGTTTTTCTAATGACTGTTTTTTTAATTTCTACATGGACAATATATTGATAATTAGTTTTTTTTTTTTTTTTTTTTTTAAAGTTTATCACTTTGGCAATGTTTGTTTTAACTCTTTGAGCCCTGCATACCTGAAAATTTGAATCCTACCTGAGCTCCTGGGTCAAAATTCACAAATAATTGGTATGTAATGTTTCACGGTAGATATAAAAATAGTTACAAGTGTTTACCCACTGTTCAACTGGTAGCTGGGCATTATGTCATTTTTCTCTACCACCAGTAAAGTGGTGGTCAGGGCTCAAAGGGTTAAAGGCAATGATCAGAATTTGAATAAAACCTGAATACATGAATGTGAATTTATACAATTTTTTTTGTTCTTGAGGATTTACAACAAGACCCTTCAACTTGTGAAGAAGATCAGGATGCCAAACCCTGTCAAATGTCTTTGAAATATCTAAAACAACAGCCATTCACCATTCTTATTTAAAACTTGACAAACTTTTAGTAAGAACTGACAGTGGTTGACCTAGAGAAGTGAAAATCATAGTTTGTTTGTCAGAAGACTGCGAGATGAGATGCATAACTAATTTGGAGTTCATTAGAGCCTCTAGTACTTTGCCAAAAAGGTAAAAGATTAAATCAATAATTCAAAGGATCAAATGGTTCATCAGAGTTCTTAAAAACAGGAACTACAGAAGAGGATTTCCAATAATCTGGAAAGCAAGCAGCAAAGTATCTATTATAAAACTTTTAAAAAGTTGTCCAGTTCAGGGGCACACTTCTTAAAAACAATTGCAGGGATACAATTAAATTGGCATGCTTTGTATGGATCAAGTTTTAAGTGGAAAGTCAGGCAAAAGGACTAAATGAAAAATAATATATTCTATTTGTTCCTGGTGAGTTTCCAATGAAAAAGAAATGAAAATCAGAAAATGTATTTTAAGGTAAAACTGAAAATACATTTTTTTTGTGTGAGCATTAATAATGAAAGTTGTATTATAGCCTTACACCAAATGGTTACAAAAGGTAATAGCAATTATAAAAGATACACTTGTATAGCAGGAAGAGGTATAGCCTTCACTGATCCATTAAGTGTGTATATATATATATATATATATATATATATATATATACACCACAGAGTCAGCATCATGAAATTAAGAATGCATAGATATAGCTATGTGTTTAAAATAGTCTATAAAAATTTAGATGCATAAAAGATAAATAATTGAAAATAACTCATTTTATCTTTCTTACTTTGAAAGACTTGTAAGAATAACACACAAAGAAACTGAAATGAGTAAATGAATGATGTATTTAAGAATCATCCCTGGGAGCATTTTTAGTCTAGGGTAAAAAGAGGGAAAAATTCTCACATGAAGAAATTACCTGAACTCCTTTAAGTATAAGGTGTTGATACAGCCTGGCAGAGCTAATATGTGAACTTACTTTTCCTTGGTAATGAATAACCAAAGATTAGGTAACAAATGTGCTAGAGAAATAAATGAATATTTTTTTTTTTTTTTAATGAATTTGTGATTTATAAATATTACCAATTAACAAATAGAGGCCATGTTCTGAGGATGAGGTTAAATATATATAAATTTCAACTGAATTTCCTTGATATTTTAATAAAAGAAAAAGAGGATTAATAGTAAAAGACATTTTTGTACTTCTATTTATCTTTAATTCTGCATTTAGATCATAAAAATTTGAAAATTGGATAACTTAGGTTCTCTTGTAACAAGCTTATTTTTTTTTTAAGTTCAGTAGTCAAATTAACAAACTTACCAATTAGTGCTGTAGGTTTTAAGATTTCAACTGCTTCCTGTAAAGTGTCTACTGGTCTATGATCTTTAGCAAAGTGGGCTTTGTGCCCAGTTATTCCACCAGATGGACGATCCTAGGAAAATATTTAATAGATATCAGGTCATTTTCATTTGATTTAAAAATAAAAATAAATAAATAAATAAATAATATATATATATATATATATATATATATATATATATATATATGATACTTGTAGCATAAGCCATTTCCAATTTTATTTTCTACTGAAAAGATTAAATATTTTTTCCCTTATATAAAAAAAAAAAAAAAAAAAAAAAGGCATATTTCCTCTCATTTCCCACACATTATGAAGAATTATAGTTACTTTAAGTTAGAACTACTGCAGGTAATCTGATTAAAACAACCTATTATACAAATTTATTTGGCTATTTTCTTTTTTTGTCCTGAAGCCAAATTTGGCTTCTGAGAGTTTAACAGGTAAAATTTAAAAGGCATTCCATCGACTTTTTCATTTTATGAAATAGTGAAATTTTCAAATATTGTTATAAGCCAACAGAAAAAAAAATATATTAAAAACTTATTTGTAATTAGATGTTTGTCTTCCGTTTACAATAAGACTGAACAGAAGAAATAAAGCATTACACAAAATAGTTTCAGCTTCCCCTCCATCCCTGCCCACTCGTAGAAATGGACTGTGCTGGATAATGTCATAAGCAAAGAAGTAGTGTAGCTGTGGCATCAATAATAAGTGGGCAGCACTCTAAACCATTTGGCTATGAAATAATTGTTAAGACCAGAAAGATAACACTATTTCCAAGGTAGCAATTGCTTTAGGTCTTTTTGATTAGGTAACACTAGCAAGGTTATAACAAGTAATATGTGAATACTAGACAGACATAAGCAACTCATGAAAATTGCAGGCACCCACAGGTGATAAAAAAAACCCACTGACAAGCATAGTAACCACTCAACAAAAGGAGACACCACATCAAATCCAATCCCAATTCAATGCAGGTGCAACCCAAACCATAAGCACTGTATAGTGTACACAGAATTTCATGGGGTTTTAGTCAACCAACCAGAATACCATTATTGAAACTATAGCATCAGTTATTGCACCTCACATGGATCAGAGAATATCAACATTGAACTACATCACCTGATCAGGTGAATGCTACCCACTCTTGAGTAGAAAATGGAGTTCATATACAGAGGAGAAAATATGAAGCTATGAATACAGCCATGTTAGCAGCAAGCTAGTAGTAGCACTGTGGAGTGCATTCTGTTGGAGCTCAGATTGACCACTAATAAAAACTCTAGAGTATCATAAAAACAAACACAGCTCTTGCTGCTGGTTATTTACACACCCTTTATGACTGCCAGGTTTCCTGATGGCAACAATTTGTTTCAGCAGGATAGCACAAAGCTCACACTATAAACATTAAACTGGTTCAAGGAACACTCAGCTGAGACCAGCAACTTCATTGGTGTGGCAAAAGGACTTAGTGTAGTAAAACTTCTCAGCCAAGCCCCAGTAATTTCTGCAGTGTTTGCAAAATGTACGGTCTGGAATTGTAATGAAAAACAATGCTCTTATGATTTGCAAGTGATCGATATTTCTGGTAGATCGGTGCATTTAATTTGTCCAGCTGATCATAGTACATATCCAAATTGATGGTTCTGTTCATGAGAAGAAGCTCATAAAAGACAACACTCTTCCAATCCCATGAAATTGAACCCATCACTTTTGTGTGAAATCTTTGTTGTTTGTCGTAATTTGATTCACTTCCCACATGATTGATTCTGATTTATATTGTTATAGGGGATCCATTTGTTGGCCCTTGTTACATTATTATCTTAAAAAAAAAAAAAAAAAAAAAAAAAAAAAATTTTCTTCACATTTCTACAACAAATCACAGATCAGAAATCCATTGAGTAAGGGTAAACAGTGAGTCTGCTGGCATAACCAAGTCAATGCAAATGGTTTTCAACACGTTAGATATTTTGAGAATATTTGCATACATCCTGGTTGTATAAAAGATTAGTGTCAACTAATTCCTTCATTTTGTTGCTGTTAATCTCAGTTGGCCAGTCATAGCAAAGTGCATCCTGAACGAAAAAAATTTCCCAATCAAAATCTGGAAAACCATTTGTGGCATACATGTTACACAACAGTAACGTCTCCAAATGCAACACATACCATCCATCAGGTTTCTCATACATTCTTACCATTTTTTTTTTTTTTTTTATTAAAAACCATCAGGTGTCAGTAATGGTCACTTTTGTTCTTTTTCAGGGTGATCCCAAGTACACACTATACAACTTGTCTTGTGAAAAATTTACAGAAAACTATTGTGACAATACGCTTCCTCACATCACTGTACAAGCTGTGATGACATCCAAGGTAGGCTGTATGCATATACACTAAGCTCACTATGTTCTTAGGTTTGTCTCTCTGGCCATGATCAAATTCAGCAAAGAATAATGAAATACTTTTCAAGACACTGGTTAGGGAGTAGCATACAATACAATTTCTCACTTAATCAGCAAAGTCTTCCTTCAGCTTCAAAAAGGTGAACTCTTGTGAACTTACTAACTTCTGGCCATGGAAAAAAGACCCTTACACTCTGTGCCTGTCTCAGAGACTGTGGGTCCTTTCCTTACTTGGCAATTGCTTCACTCACCACTTATTATATGTATAGTGGCTGGAGGATCCGTCACCCTCTATCCATCCACTTGTATTCTGGAAAAGGAGACCACCCATTCAGTTTTTGGGTGGTCAATTTTTCAAGGTTTCTACTTTTATGATTATCTAAAAATTGCTAACAAAATTTTATGTTTGCCAGTTCAAAAGTGGGTTGGAGAAAATATACTTGAAAAATGCTGGTCATTAAATTGACTCCAAGATGTGCTGGAGACAAGATTTCTAAGAAACCCTGATTATTAAATTGACTTAAAATGAAAAAGAATCTATATTTATCTCCTAAGGATGTGTGAGAAATCATATTGCTAGACTATGTTGAAGTGTCAAGTATCTAACGAGTATGCAAGTGCAAGGGACAAAATTATAAAATGCTTGACGTTTAATATCAAAAAATGATTAATCAAAACAAAATTCAAAAGTAAAAAGGTTACTCACCTTTACGATGAGGCCTCTGGAATCTACCATCCAAATCTTAGAGAAGGCTTCTTCTTTTGTAGCCCCACTCTCAATCATTGCCAATGCCACCAAATTGGCAATACCAATGTTGGCCTAAAACAGATATTGAATGAAAGTAATTTAACATGCTTAAATATG
Source organism: Acanthosepion pharaonis (assembly GCA_903632075.3). Classification (NCBI taxonomy): domain Eukaryota; kingdom Metazoa; phylum Mollusca; class Cephalopoda; order Sepiida; family Sepiidae; genus Acanthosepion; species Acanthosepion pharaonis. The sequence goes on along the minus strand of CAHIKZ030001472.1, from coordinate 691,673 downwards.
ATTTATCACAACAATATCATATCTTTGCTTGTTGCATTAAAACTTTAAAAGTTTATAAGATCTTGGAAAGGTTTGTGATCAATTTAAATATTTATAGTGCGAGTCAATGATTTTACTGTCAATCTTTCACAATTTTGATATATTGTACTTGTAAATTGCCAAAAAGAAGAAAATTTGTAAGTTTTTTTTCTTTCAGTGGTGTCATTGTTGTCAGTTATTGTGTCTATACATTTGTTCATTGTAATGTTTATATTTTTAATTCAACAAAACCTTTTTTCTTAAATGGATGCCCTCAAAACAATATGACTCTCATAAGATGGCATCGCTTACAAAACCAGTTTGAACAAAACATCTGCCTATCTCTCAAAACATAAAATACACTGCTTTACAAATATAACATGTTGCTTTCTACAAACAAAAAAAAATTTTTTTTTTTAAATTTAAAAAAAAGTTAAATTCAAATGTGGGACATTCATATAGTCTATTTTCAAAATTTTCTCGGTGAACAATTTTGTTTCTAATATAAAGATTTTTGTGAAGATGATATAAATGTAAAGTTTGGCATTAATAAATATGTAAAACTACTCACCAGAAGAAACTCAAATAAGATGGAGTCCCCTCCCCCACTATGCTTAAATAGAGTTGCATCAACAATTAATATCTACTATTAAGTAGATATTAAAATGACATTGTTGATGCAACTCTATTGTTGCCAAATGTTATTATTGATTCAAACAATATATATGCAGACATTTAGTAATAGTTATGAATTAAACATTTGTTGTACAATTAAATACTTATTAAAAAACAAAGTCAATTGTAAAAGTTACTAAAATTAACCTTGTTCTATGTATTTGTTGAACTAAGCCAACTTCAGCAAAAAGGATCTTGTTGACCTCTCCATGATTATCAAAATATTTGATGTCTTTCAAAACACACATACTAAAACACTATTAATATGAATATTATGATTGTGGTTCCATCATGTCTCAAACTGCTTCAGTAAAAAACTTAATTGGAAGTTAGTTTGTATGTTGGATGATACTATTGGACAGATTCCTTAATGGATAATTGAAAGGACAACTATTTAATGCAAGAAAAATATGGTAATAAAATTAGGAGGTGACCAATAACTCGGGTCCTCAAACTAAATTTTTTTTTTTTTTTTTTTTTTAAATGTTGACCTTTTGTAAAATGTGATTCTTGAAGAATATAACTGCTAATGAAGATAAAAAACCATAACCTTAGTCTTTTATTGATTCATTCAGTGAGAGGAAGGAGATTAAAGATCTTTTAGATGGAGCACAGATATCAGATTACATGATCAAGTCAGCCTCAACTATGTTTTAATTTCATACATTATATGCATGTAACCCTGAAAAGCTCAAGCAATCTCAGTATAATACTTTGAAGATAAGGTTAGAACATTGTTTTCTACAGCATTAGTGTGGGTCACTTCCACTCGGGTTTAATTGTAGACATTTGTCTATTTTTAACAATAGGTTCCAAAGAGTTTGAACATTAAAACAAAGTATTTTCTTTACTAGTGAATGCAAAAGTAAACACAAAAAGTTAAAATTTTGAATATAATAAAATGTTACTGACTTCTCCAGCTCCTTGGAATAAAAATATATTGTCAACTAATTTTCTCTTTGTGATTCTCATGCTAGCAATAATTCCAGCAGCTGCTACAGATGCAGTGCCTGTAAAGAAAATAAAAAACAATAAAGAGATGTTATAAACAATAACACTTAAATAAAACAAAGATTATTTTAATATGTATCATTTATCTGTGTATTGGAAATTATATTTTAGTTAATATAGAGTGGGGAGGCAAAATTTGCACTAAAAGTTTTACTTGTTTTTCTCCTGAAGCAGTTCAACTAATTTTATGAAATCTGGTGCATTTTATTATCATAAACTTGCATAATAATTACCCACATTTTTTTTCAGATAATTGTGTAAGAGATGAGTGTTGAGGAAAGTAAGTGTCAAAAGGTGTGTGATATGATAAATACACATTTTCATCCACAGAAGATTTCAAGCATGGTTGGATTATCCCTACAGACAGTTTTTAATGTGAAGAAGAGAATGACTATGAGGGAAACTATTCTACTAACAGAGCCTTTCATCCAAACGTTAAGTCTCTTATGGATACCATTGGAGAAGAGTGGGACAAGATGTCCCTTGGTTTTTTGGAGAAAAGTTGTAGAAGTCTCAGTGGGCGTGTGGAGGCAGTAAATGAGAAACAAGGAGGGCATATCGAATAAAATTTTTCTTTCATTTTGTATTTGTATGTTGGAACCATTCATTTTTCTTTAAATAATCTAATTAATCAACTATAATGCTTTTTTATTTCAATACCAAAATTATGCAAGTTTTGCCTCCTCACCCTGTAATTTCTACTAGTCATCAATTAGAACTGATTTGATAGAGAAAAATACAAGTTCATGTGAAAATAAGATTCTGAACAAAGTTTATTTATTGAAATTGCTAATGCAAATAAACCTGGATTAACACTTGTGCAGTGAAATAAATCCTAGGCATTGTTTTATTCTAGGAAAATACATAATAAAATTAATCCATTTAAAAGGACCAGAAAGGAAAAAGGATAGTGATAATTTTAACACAGAATTTCCTTTAAGTCCTATTCTGATAAAAGATGCAATATATGCTCAGGTTTTAGATACAAATACCTACATCAGTTGCTTACATATAGAACAGTTCTTACTCAGAAGTAACCACATTTCTTCTTTAATGTGCCATGTCCTTTCAGGATGTAGTCAATCATGACCCTCCACATTTTCCTGTCCCTTGTAGCTCTTAATAAGTTGTTTTTTTTTTTTTTTTTTTTATTTCTCCCAAACCCTGTTCTGCCATCTATTTGCTCAAGCCCATTCAGTATGTTATGCACTGCTTTAATCTGCCCAGTGAGTATCAGATTTTCCAAGCCCTCCTTATGTGCCCCAGAAATATCAACAGCCTCTTCCTGGTAAGTTTTTTTGTTTCCATTCTCTCCAAAACCTCATTGTTGCTCACGTGTTTGGCCCAAGGTTTTCTCAGCATCTTTTTGCAGAACCATATTTATGTTACTTCAAGTCTCTTCATCTTTGAGGAGATTGTCCAGTATTTTCTGCCATACAGGAGGATAGATATCATGTAACAGTTCAGTACTCCCTTCTTTGTTTTCAATGAAAGATGATTGAAATTTTAAAAACTCCAAAATGTGTATATATTATATTTATATATATATATATATATATATATATATATATAAAGAAGCAAAACTTACCTTGGATGTCATCATTGAATGTACAATACTGATCCCTATACTTTTGTAAAAACCGGAAAGCATTGTGGTTTGCAAAATCTTCAAATTGGATCAAAGTATTTTGCCCATATCTGCAAGTAAGATTTAAAATTACAATTTTTTTTTTTATACTTCATTTTTAAAATGTCAAACTAGAAAAAACAAAAAAACAAATACACACAAGCTATCTTATACTTGAATAAACATTAATAGAAATGTAATTAGATATAATCACAATATAGTGGTAAAATTTTAAACTTCAATCTATGTACATTTTTACAAAGTTTATGTATTAAAACGTGATCTAAGAAATAGGTATATGTAAGATAAAAAGGTACAGTCATATATCTAGTAAATGTCATTACATAGCTAACTATAATTAATAGAAAAATAAAATTGTTTAGATTGGTAAAAAGCATTGTCATTAATTTTGTAATGAGTTTTTCTTTCATTTACAAGGAAAAAAAATGGATCAGGGCAAATATCAAATTTGAAGTTTGGTTTTGCTAATATTTTCACTTAATTTTTTTACCCCCACCATAGCTAATTATTTATATTTTCTAACTGTGGTTATGATTTCTGTCAAAAATGCTCTTTAATAGTTTTATTGATTGCAAATATTACAAGGAGGTTTACCTGCGTACAACAGCCTGCATGAATTCATCAATAAACTCATCATATCGAGGACCAGTAACACGTGGCATATTTAAACCTATGTACAATGGATCATTACGAATTTTCTGTCAGGAGAAAAAAAAATTGAATTACAAATTAAAAGAATACAGAAAATATCAGTGTGAATTTTTTTCTTCAAGACTAAAGAATAATCATCAAATGAATAAAGATTTGCTTCCCTTTATTCTTAAAACATTGACTCCTGTCAAAAAAGAAAAACAAAAAAAATCATGTTTTGTACAGTTATATATAGGTGCCTACAGATTTGTAATACCTAAGGCTTAAAATTAATTTTTTAAAATGAAAAATCTTTCTTGAAGGTTTTATTTTAGTTTTCAATTTCAAGCTAATAGATTAGATTTAATATTTACCAATAAGCAAAATACTTTGCTCTATTTCAAAACTAATTTAAATTTGACTGGAAGGATTTTGGTAAAAATTCCTTTTAAGCCCAATTTTTAGACTGCATTTATTGTAAAATAATTCTCTTTATTAAAAAAAAAAAAAAAAAAAAAAAAAAAAAAAAAAAATATTTTTTCCTAAAATAAAATATACTTTTCTGAAACTTTCTTTGAGGAAAATTAGCTGATTTAAAGTATAATTTATCTGATTTGAAACAAATATCATTTACTTTAAGTTTAAAATATCACAGAAATGCATTTTTTTTTGATTAGTAAATATAGTTTTTACTTAATATCATCTAAAAGGATGAAATTAATACATAATTTTCAAAGATTTAAAACCTAATAAATTGTTCTAATTAAAAAGTGTTAAAAAAAAAAAAAAAAAAAAAAAAAATTCTTGTAAAAATTCATTAATCAATTTATTTTTATAAGTGTCCTTAATATATCTTATTTATAAAAGGAATTAAAATCTTTTTTAATTAAATAATGTCTTAGTTTTATTGCATTTTTTTTTTATTTTACAATTTTCAGTAAATGGTGTTTCTGCCTTACAAAAACAAATTGATGATTTAAATTCTCCAAAGAGTTCTGTTTTTAACTAATATAAATATTAAGGGTATGAAATTTAACTTCTTGAAATTTCATAAAATGAGGGGGGGGGATGTTAAAAAAAAAAAAAAAAAAAAAAAAAAAAATAATTCATTTGTGAATAATTTCTGAAAGTTCCATTTAAATTCAGCAATTATTTGATTTTTACAAGAATTTACAAATCAATGTTTTCTACTACAAGAGAAAGTTAAAATTTCCTATGCTAATCTGACACAAGAAAAACAAGATTTTTAATCAAAATTTCGAACTTGCTAAAAAGGATTGAAAATATAATCAAATAATCAAAAAATACCTTTGGTCTTTCCTCTCATTAATAGCAAAGATTTTGGTGATAAACCTTTGTTTTTATGTTTGGGTCATTTTTTCATCATGTCATGCTCTTTTTCCAGTGAATTAGTACATTTATTGTATATAATTAGGTATATCCACTAAATTTGTATGAAAGAAGATTTGAAATTATTGGTAGATTTTTGAGAGTGGGAGAAAATGTTTAACATGAGTTCATTAACCTCATATTTTGAGTGTGCCTCATCAGTCATGTCTAATTACTTTAAAAGTAATATTTTAATTTGCTTATACTTAGTTTCATGTCAGAAATAAAAGACCTGTTTGCATATGATTTCAAAGTAATTTTAAGACAACTAAGTGAATAAGTTAAATTGATATTGTATTTTGTCTAAATTGCAACACACAACAAAACATTAGCTCTGTCACCATATATAGTTATATTGTTCCTTAATTAACTAACTCATTTTTCTTTATAAATGTATTTTTAAAAATCTAAATTTCTCATGAACAGAAACTTTTGAAGTCTAAGGATACAGTTCATAGAATTGACCAAACATTTAAAGTGACAGACTTGACAGAAAACAGTTTCTGGAAAACCTAAAGTAACAAGCCAAGATGAGAAAACTGAAAAATAACAGTTCTGTCGCACAAGAATTTGGAAATTTAAGAAAGAAAATTGTTTTGCTTCAAGAAGAAAGTAGTGTGTGCAAGGAGATTTATATAGCAAACTGACTCAAATCTTTATCACTTTATAGCCACCATGATATTTATTGTTCTCTAGTAACATTTTTGAGCTTTCTACCAATATCCCAGTTTTTTTTTGCTTTGTTTTTTTAAACCTAGAAGTATCCAGAAAACTGTTTTCCTGTTACTGTTTACAAAATAACAATGATAGTTGGTTTTGTATTCACCTAAATTTATCCACACCCAAATAAAGCTTTCTGTATAGTTAGGAATTCTCTATTCAGAAAAGAATGTATAATAGTTTAATCAATGCAAAAATATATAAATGACAAAGCTATCAGTTTAGCTTGATACACTAAAAATGCCCAAACTACATAAACTTATTTGCCAACATTGCAAATAACATCTGTTACAAAGTTTTTTTTATTGCATATATTAGAATTCTAAAATTAAATCTACTGAAAGTAATGAAACAAAAAACAGATTTGATAAAGTTTTACCTCATTATTTGTTCCAACATCTAATAAAATGGGGAGGCATTTGCTTGGCTGGATTCCACCCAGAGCAGTGTACAAAGATAGCTTGCCAACTGGAATACCCATACCATAGGCACCCAGATCACCAAGACCAAGAATACGTTCTCCATCAGTCACAACAACTGCCTGTAAAATCATCAAAACATTTTTTTACCAATAAAACAAGAGATGGGAAAAGCAAATAAAATTAACATTAGTTTTAAAATAATATTTCCTTTAGCAAATCAGCACATGTGTGTGTGCGCATATGTGCGTGTTGTATATCCCCTTTGTTCTGGGGAAAGTCTTTTGGTTGACAGGGGTGATTCCATAACGTATTTTCTCTCGTTTGTCTTCTGGCATGGCATTGAAATGTATTTTGAGTCCGGAAATGAAAGAGAACTTCAACAAAAGGGATTTTTAAACTTATCTATTTTATTAAACACACCAATGTGTACATTTTTAACTAGCTAGTGGGGTTGCTGAATCACCCACACTGAGGAGCAAGTTCCCCAAGACACGAAATAATCACCTCTACTGTTTATGACTTGTAAAAACCTAAACTCCCTGAAATCACTTTTTATCTAATATTTCCACATTAGTTTTAACCAATCAAAAACAACTTCCTTTGTTTTCCCGTATCTGACCTCAAAAGGTCAAAATGAGGAATCAGAGGAAAATACAATTCTTTAAAAAATAATAGTCTGCTAGACTATTATTTAACACACATACAGTGCATATGTTACTAGTGCTACCATACTATTTTTTCATATAATCACCAAAATAGATGCACAATTTCATAAATATCCTTTCCAAAAAAACAGATCATCAAGCAACCTTAGTCACTCTTAGGTCCCAACATATGATAATTAGGTATCAAATCAGGAATATACAATGGACATGATAAAATATCCAACCATCTTTATATGTCACTATATATAGCCATACTGACAAGATTGTCATGTAGCAATATAACATCCTTTTGTAAACCTCTTGGTCTCTTTCAACAACTTTGCTCAGTCTTCCCAGTGTTTCACAGTATCTGAGTTAACTCAGAACATGTAGTTTGAAGTCCATTACCAACAACTTTTGATTTAGATCCCAGAATGCTGTTGCCATTAATTTAAACTTAATTGTTTTTTTTTTTTTTTTGTGGGGGAGGAGTCTGGGGGTAGTGATGATAGAAACTTTTAGGTCATGGAATCAATCTTAGTCTCGAGAGTAATGTGATGCACTGGTTAAATATATAAGAAACCCAAAACCAAAGAATGAAACCCATTTTGAAATTGCATCTTCACTTGACTCAATTAAGTGTATAATAATTATAAACTAAAACCGAGTATATTCATATAAATCTTAACTGTTTAAAATTCAAACAATGATCATTTTCCTTCCATTTTACGCTGGCCATATATATTTTTTTTTATCATTATCAATATCAGGTAGAATAAAATGAACTATTATTAATATTTAATACATCACTTCTAATAAAACTATTTTTCACAATTAGCAACTACTATCAATATAATTTTTTTTTTTGCGTCTTTCAAACCACCCAAAATCTCAGCTGAGGATCCATTAAATTGTTGCTTGCTTTTGAAAAAGTTAGTGTGACCAATATGTATCAAAAGGTTTGTGGCAGATATTGTAATATCTCACAACCAATATCCATTTACATATGAAAAACAACATTATTCAGTTCTAGTTAAAGTGTCCACCCCCCAATTTGTCCTGTAAATACATTTATTTCTACTTCAATATTATTATCAATTTATTGTTGAATGCATTCCAAATATTTTGTTTTTAAATTTATAATCTGATTGAAATAAATAAATAATAAATAATAATAATAATAATAATATATATATAACAAACAATTGTGCCCTCTGCACTGATACTAATCTCCAGGAGAGCAACTTATTGCACCTTTTTGGTCACATGTTTTACACTGGCATAAAGTGAAGTGAATCAATTGCTAGGTCAGCTGCTAGTGAAGTTGTGAATACCCTTTTGTGTCAAACAATTTTTTGCATCAGAAGCCCATCTTCAAAAATCTACCATTTGCCCACGCATTAAATATTGCTGTCATATCTGGTTTGGTGCTCCAATAAGGTTCTTTATTGTAATCGATCCTGACCTGGAATCTTGATTTCAGTCATTTCCCCCACTTCCATAACATGGATTCCCTGTCTTTTCAATAAATATTTTCATGTCAATTGTTCTAATTGTTCTTTCCTCCTTGGTACCTTTTATATTTTATTAATCCGGCAGATTTTTATCACTGAACAATTTTTTTTTTTTTTTTTTTAGTAGGCACTCAATTTATTTCTTATACAGTCTATTTAATTATTTATTTTCATCTACCAGCCTGAATGTTCAAGAAGTCCCATTAAAATCAAATTTGCACTCTCCAGCAGGATTTGAACCTGCAGGTATGAAAAATTTTGGGGGACTATGACAGGATTCTATGACTTCTCCTTGTGGCCAAGTTGGTTAAGTCATACTGGGTTTAATGGTAGCTTCCTCTCTCCAGCTGGAGAATGCAAATTTTTCCTTAATAGGATTTCTGGAACATTCAAGCAGGTAGATGAAAACAAATATACTGTTTAATAAAGAAAAAAAGTGCCTACTCAATTACAAGTACCCACTTAAAAAAAAAATTTTAAATAAAATTTCTGGATGTAAAAAATGGATTTACTGTTTGAGCAACAACAATGTGCTTACAAGAGGAACTTATTCAAATTAATTATTTATTAAGAATTGGTATTTTGCATCACCCACCTTTACATTCCGATCTGGCCAATTGCACAAGATATCAAAAATGTGGCCCTTGTCTTTGATTGAAATGAACAAGCCTCTAGAAAAAAAAAAAAAAAAAAAATTTGAAAAAAAGTTAACAATATTTATTGCTATATTATTTTATTATTTTTTATAAGAGCAAAAATTTAATTATGTCAAAATTACACTTGTGATAATTGGACAGCTTACAACATAGGAGAAAACATATAGAAAAAAAAAAAAAAAAAAAAAAAAAAAAGTAAATGTACTTTAATCAGACATTAATAACTTTTCTATATTGATGGTTCAAAGTATCTCAGTCATTTTATGACCAAACAGTTCCAATTATTGTCCCTCCAGAACTAATTCTATCAAATTTCTAACTCATGTTACAAAAGTGGTTTACTTCTGTCAATCAAAACAAGAGGTATTTATTTCTATAGAACATGGCCCTGCCTAAATTCCTTCTTTTTGAAGAAGCTATGTTGATTAGGGTCACCTTTCCAAAGGAGTAAAATAAACCTTAGCTGACTCTTCCTACCTTTTAGTTAAACTGTATAATTGTTAAAGCTTTATTTCTTAAGCTAGATGACCTTTTTTACACAATTTATTATAGACAGAGTTTTATCATTATCAATAATATCCAATTAGTCTTAAAAAGGTATTATTTTAAATAATGAAAAGGTCTATGCATATTCGAATTTTAAATTAGAAAATGCTTATTCTAAATCAGTATTAAGAGTGAACATTTTATGAAATATAGTAAAGTTTATTTTAATGAAATTTCTGCTACAATAATTTTCATATATTTTTCCAATTATAAATATTGTAAGTCAATGATCACAAGACTTTATGTTTACACCATTTGTACACTAAAAGGAATATTTAATTTAAGAGAAAGATGTCTTAATTATATGTCCTTATAATGCCCAAACATTGTTTATATCAACATCTATATGAACCAATGATGAGAAAAATAGTTTAAAAGAGTCAAAAGTATTATGTATTCTTTACAGTAAAACTTCCTCTATAAATGCTCAAAATATTTAAACCAAGGTGAAAGTCATTTTATGATGAATTTTGTGCTTGTAAAATCTGTAATACTAGAAATAAGCATATGCAAGTAAAACATCACTAAATAATGCATCTGGTGGCTGAAGGAATGTACAATTCATTCCCAACTGTAAATTTAAAGGGAAACATTTTTAAACCCAAGTAATAATTTGCATATATTTGATGGTATAAAGAAGTACAAGGAAAGGTGATTCATTCTTTCAACTAGATCTATTTGGGAAAAACAGTTATTCTTTCATAGTAAAAATTAAATAAATATTAACTGAAAGGAAGAAGCTTAGTTAAAAAAAAATGTTAAGCAATATGCCCAATCAAAAAAAACAGAAAAAAAAAAAAAAAAAAAAAAAAAAAGCTTAATGTCAAAATCTGCAGTACTTTTAAAAAAAGAGAACAAATTTTGATAAAATTTGGGAAGAGTACAGATTTTGATAATTAGGGGAAAAATGAACACTTGGTTAATATATTTCAATCAAGTCCAGTATGTATATAAAGTTTTGTGCTAATGCTATAACTACTACCTGTAGATATAAATGTACATTGTATGCCTATTGCTAACACTTAAAAATGGCTGTCAATTAAAATTTTCAACCCTGAAAGTTGATATTTATCACAAAACATGCAATTGAATAATAATTTAATAGAGAATTTATGTTTATTTCCCTCACCCCAAGCAAAATCACTGCCTTATTCATAGTCTTATCTTTAGTCATAGATAAAGTGTATTTCATTTAGTAAAATTATATTCACTCTGCTCAAGAATTTATAAGGACATAGGTGAGCATTTTCATAAACACAATACAATTAACTTTTGTTCAAAGTGAACATATGCACAAAAGAGCAGATTGATTTTTCATTTTTTAGTTTAGAAAATCAACATTGCACACAGTGTGAAAGCTGGGGTTTGATGTGATAAGTACTGATACAAAAAATTAGATTAATAGCCTTTCTCAATTTATGAGCCTTTAATTTTAAAGATCATCTGAAAAAAAATAAAAAATAAAAAAAAATAAAAAAAAATAAAAATAAAAAGTGTACAGAAATACCTAATTTCCACAGGTTTTTGCTTACAAACTAATTTCAAAATTTTACTATTCCTTGAAATAGTAAAATTTTGAAGTTAGTTTGTAAGCAAAAACCTGTGGAAATTAGGTATAAATCCAAATAAAGTTAATCTTTTGTATTAGATAGATTGAATGGAAGAATCACCATAAGCAAAATATGCAATTTTTTTTTTTTTTTACTGTATTCAATAAGTAAAAACTTTAAAAAAATTATAAAAGATTACAAAAAAGTTACTCAACAAATAAGATTTGTTAGATCATGATACTTATTATAAAACCCAGGTTGTGCGTGTGTGTGTACGTTTATATATTGGATCGGATTTCCTACATTTTTCAACCGATTTTAACAAAACTTCACAGAACTGCGTAAAATTACCTTGCGGTGGTTCTAACAGCGCCAAAAATTGGAAAAACAATTGTTTTTGCACAAAATTTGAAAACACGATTAAGAGCCATCACGAGAATGAAAGGGGGACAATTCATATCGAGTTATACTTATTATAAAACCCAGGTTGTGTGTGTGTGTTCGTTTATATATGGGATTGGATTTTTACATTTTTCAACCGATTCCAACAAAACTTCACTTTTTTTTGGCAGGTAGTGTTTCTTATTGTCTTGCACACTTTCTTTATTTTTACATTCAGAATGCTTTAAAAATTCCATTTACAAGACAATTGTTTATAATAAAATTCTATTCAATCGGTAGACTCATAATGATTGAAAACAATGTTTTTTTGAATTTGAAATTGACCAAAAAAAAAAAAAAAAAAAAATTAAGACATGCGTATCCGGCAACCTTAAACAATAATCTTTGTCAATTTTATTTTACAATCTTTATGATGGTCAATACTTGATCTATCTCTTACTGTTACATCCCTGGGCAACGCTGGGCTCTACTGCTAGTAATTAATAAAAACAAAAAAATAGATAAAAGTGTACATAACAGCATAATACTGCTGGGCACAAATTATAAGAAATGTTTTAAATTTGCATTATTTATTGAAAAATCACACAAAAACTACTGCACAATATAACATAATATAGCAAAACTGTTCAGTATAATTTCCCATTCAAGTAAATGAAGCTCTTATTTGATGGCACAATCATTTAGTAATAATTTGCCTGTGCCATGCGCATCTTGTCCATACACAATTTGTAAAGTTTCAATAAATTATTAATTTTATAAGGCTGTGCTCTAAGGCTTTCACCAGAATTTAATTCCAATGCTACGATTTTGAACCTGAAATTAATCTTTAAACTCATTTCCTCAAAAAACGGTAATGATTTTTAAAAAATATATTTTGTGTCAATATTTATCATGTCAAACCCCAACTTTTAAATTGAATGCTATACCATAGTTACAAAATCAACCTGCCCATCAACCTGTGCATACCTTTAAAAATATGACCTAAAACTGGAATAAAATCATGAGATTTCATCAATAATTTTTTTAAAAAATGTTCAGAACTTAATTCATGTAGAGTTCAATAAATCAGGTCATCAAATAATTTAAAGAAAAACAATATTTTCATATTAATACTAACCTGGAAATTTTAATTTTGACAATTAATATTCAATTACCTGTCAATTGATTTTCTTTTCCTTATGTGATATTCTGTTCTTACAATAAAAGGCATTGTTACTTATTGAATACAGACAGACATGCCTCGTGATACCATAACAGAATATCTCATTAGTAAGCAAGGGAAAGCAGGTGACTATTGTATTTTATTTCTTTTGTTTCAAGTTAGCTATTAGTTATTTTTACTTTTAATGATTTAAAAAAAAAAAAAAAAAAAAAAAAAAAAAATTATTACATACAATAGAATTAATGTATAGATAAAAATTCTACATTACTAATACAAAAAAAGCAGGTAAGTTGGGAAGGCAAGTTATCTGCTAATAATTAAGAAATAATTAAAAAAAAAAAAGCATATTATTTTGCTATTTGTGAGGATCATGTAGAATATATATATATATATATATATATATATATAATAAAATAAAAAAAAACATTGAAGTCAGCACTCAAAAACGACAGGCTGTTTCATGTTAGACACATTCATCAGGCCACTCTGGGTGTTGACTTCAATGTTCACTTTTATATTTACATACACTTTATCTCTGATATTGAGCACTTTATCCCATAAATATAAAAACATATATATATATATATATATATATATATATATATATATATATATATATATATATATATATATATATATATATATATAATAATTATGGACTCTCCCATTGTATTCAATGTATGAGGGTCAAGCAGCTCAGTTTCTAGGAACCAACAACCAGATACCAGCACATATGATTTGATTATAGTGGTGAAAGCTTTGTGCAGAAACAACCACACTATTTGAAGGGCTGGATACAGAGATCTGGTGCACTATGTGCCACAAGGTTCCCAAATGACCCTCTGCAGGTTTTGAATGCAGACTTATTGTTCTCCTAGACCAGTCTACCCATAGCTGGAGGGAGAAAACAAGGATTAATACCTTTCTCAAGGGTATTAGCACATAAGTGAATGTAATGGAATTTGAACTTGGCTCTTCAAGTCATTCATTTCTGTAGTTCACTGCTACTAACAAGCAGAAAATCTTTTTCTCCTGATGATGGCCATGTTGGCATAAACTAGTAAAGGAATCTAATTGAAATAATAAAAACAAAACAAAAAAAACAACACATATATATATATATATATATATATATATCTCCCCCTTTAACAAAAAGTTATTGACCAACAAGAAGTTTATTATACCCTAAGAGAATAAAAATAATTTTGAAAATATCTTGTAATTCAGATCAAAGGATAAAAAGGTTCCCCCCCACCACTTTCACACACAGTACAAATGCACCTTAGATCTAGGTTTAAGCAAACAGACTTATTTAGTAAACAATAAGATCACATGTTGAAGTAGGCAAAGTGCCAAACAATCAGTTAAGTAGGCAGGAATTCTAGGTAATCTACAGCCAAAAATATAAAAGATTCCATTAATAGAACCAACAGGAATCACCTTACTGAAGGTTAATTTCCAATATCTGTGAGAAAGAGAAAAGATTCATTTGCTATTTTGCAGTAGTTAAGGCAAGCAGAAAAATTCAATTCAATGTTGACAACTACACTTAAAATAACTCAAGCTAAAAGTGTTTTGTAATATGAAAGGTCAATGAAGTTTGTAAAGGCACTTGAAGATAATACTTTAAGAAAGCAGCTTTTACAGCCATAAATTTTTACAGCATGAATTTGTTGGGATATCGAGATCAGTACAAGATGAAAAATACATGCTGGTGTGGATTATACAAACAAGTGATTAGTAGTTGGAGTAGAAATTAATTTTGGAAATTGATGTGAAAGGCCTAGGTAGCCAAACTAATAAGCATTTTACTAGCCTACCAAAATATCTTTCTCCCCTAACAAAGCTTTTCATTATAATAAATTGAATTAACAAAGGAATTGTCTGGATTTAAACTCATGACTTAACCCTGTTAAATAGGGATCTAGTAAGACAAGAAGCACCCTCCCCATCACCAGAAAAATAACAACCAGCTGGCCCATGTTAGGTGGATGTTGGTCAAAATTCATTAATTTTGTTAATTGTAATACTATCCTCCAATTTTGCCTCGAATGTTTATTGGAGTGAACAATTCTGCTGACCTTTCCAATATGTGACTGGAGGATGAAGTCACGAAAACTTTTCTCTTGATTCTCTTACTATACACATACAAATCGACTTAGCACAACACTGAAAAGAAACAGGTCTCTTCAAAAAACGGACTTATATATAATAGTCCCAAGCTGTTTGTTTAGTAGCATATGGGTCATTTAATACTGAAATTAAATTTTTTGGGGACATTAGTAATTTCTTTTACAAAAATGTATTTCTGATAATTGTTTTTTATTTTTACAAAAATTTATTGCTGCTAATTTTTTTAAAATACAAAAATGTATTGCTGGTATTTTTACTATAAAAATATATTTTTATACTTTCATAGTGTCTTAACCCCAGTTTGGGCATTAACTATTTACCCATAATTGGGACACTAACAGGTGCTACTATCCTAGGTCAGGGTGGATATAGGAACAACAGCAATTAAGAGGTGGTTCCATGCTCCTTAAAACCTCCCAATCAGAGGTTTCCTGCCAGATGTAGTTTGTCATACCCAGAATGTATCCAAAGCCGTAGAGCAGTAGTAATTGGCAGTCTTCCACAGGTACACAGAGAGTAAAGCAGTTGACATCACCTTTTTTCATCACCTGTTGCAAGATACTGATAGAGAATCATTTTCTCAACTGAAGAAATTTTCCCCAATCTAAGAAGTTTTCATTTACAGTGTGCGAGACTTTGAGATCAAATTTGTTTGTAGGCCCGAGACCAAAGCTCCCCGTTTGAATTGTTGAACCAACTACCAGTCCTAGTATTGTTACACTTTTGTTGATGTGATATATTGTGAAAAAGGCTGACACCTAATTCACAAATCAGCTGTAGTTAGGCAGACCACACCACCACAGAATCAGAAAAGGGTAAAATGATCCATGTAACCCTTGATAAAAACTGTTGTTTCTTCAAGTAAGAAAATATCTGTTCCAAAAGTTTCTTCCTTCTTTACTTTTAATTTGGTCCCTTTGCTATTGAGGATGTTTCAACTAGCTTTACTTAAAACTTCCTCAGATCAAAAACAAATATGTGTGTGGGAAAAAAAAAATCAACTGTTGGAGTGAAACACTCAAGCAGTGGCACCAGGATGAGGAGGGTTACGTTATATACTCAGTCTGGATGTGCAGAAATGAGAAATCACAGAGTAGAGTTTGAATTCCAGTTTAGTTCATTACATTCACTTATGCACAAATACCTTTGAGAAAGATATGAATCCTTTTTCACACACATATGGGTAACTAGCAGGTCAGACTGGGCTCTACAGCCTTGGTTGGCAACCAGTTTAGGAAAAGGAAAACTAAATTCAAACAAGTCTGGAAAGGATTGGGTTCCATCAGGCTACTTGCCCAAGACACACCACAGCTGAAGTACATGTGGTGCCCCTATGACTGTATTGGGTTAATAAACTTGTAGTCATATATAATCAACAATGTTTATTTTGAAGCTGAATCACTTTTTTTGTTTTGATTGTTTTATCTTGCAAATTTAAAAGAAAAAAAAAATTACTGATGACTGGTGAATATAATTGTTAAAAAAAAAAAAAAAAAAAAAAAAAAAAAAAAAGGGAAGTATGTTTGTAATAAATTTACAAAGATTTTGTTACATCAACACCTATATGGTTCCTGCTGAGAAGACTAGTAACAATATGATAAAATATTTTGGTGAAAATAATTAGAAAAAAATTGAAAGATCTGCAACATGAACTATTCAGAATAACCATAGTTTTTGTTCTACTAAAACTATACTATGAAGCAGTTAGAATTAGAATGCTCTGAATAAACTGTGTTATTTTGTTTCTCAAGCAGATAGTATTCTTTTATCAAGATTTGAAAAAAAAAAACAAACAAACAAAAAAAAACAAACAAACAAAAAAAAAAAAAAAAAAAAAAAAACAAAAAAAAACAAAAAAAAAAAACAAAAAAAAAAAAAAAAAAACAAAAAGAGCTAAAACAGACCCCTTCTTCTAATCTAAATTTGTTGTTTCTGTTTATGTTATAGACAAGTGAAGTGTTTCTTGAATAAATAGTCCTACTATTGGCAAGAAGCTTTAAAGCTAATCACTTCCATAAAAAGTAAGTGGTTATTATTCTCACCTGGGACGTCTGAATAACAGACCATACTCCTGACAAGCCTGCCCAACAGTGGGGGTGTAGACAATGGGCATCATCTCTTCAACATGTTCAACGAGCACTCTGTAGAAGAGACGCTCATTCCTGTCAAGTAAAGCAGTCAAATAGATGTACTTATCCAGATCAGTGGGTCGACGCCTAAAATTCTCCAGGACACGATATGCTTGTTGGTCCTGAGTGATGATACATGGAGGCAGCAAGCCATGAATACCCATTATCTGACGTTCTTTTAGGGTGAAAGCCAAACTCTGAAAGTAGAAGCAAGTAGGTTAAAATAAACTATTGTGTATATGAATTTTCAGGATCTAAGCATTGCCCAAGATCCTTGGGTAAAATTTTTAAAAAATAAATAAAAAGACAGGATGTACAGAGACAGGATGTACAGAGACAGGATGTGTGGTTGTCAGCTAGAGGAACAGCCCAGAACACTAGCTATGAATTGGAGATATCAAAATCAAGCAAGTACAGAAATTTGAATATTTGGGAAATGTTTCAACAGAGGACAGAAAATGTAATACCAAAACTTGAAGATGCATTGGAGTAGCAAAAAATACCTTCCAAAAAGTTAAGCAAAATTTTCTTAGAAACAATGGTAAGAGTGCTCAGCTGCTATGTAATATCAGTGAATGCTGAACAATTTCCTCACAGATGAAGAGGAAACTTTAAGCAACAGATGTGGTTCTATAGAAGAATTCTGTGATTGAAAGGAAAAATAAAACATACTGTCCAGCACAGGGGATTAAGTTCACAACCTTCAGTCCACCAGCTACAGACTTTAGCTTTTAATGGAGACTAGCGGGGATGCCCGGTGTTACTCAGAAGATCTCTGAATAATAGTTTATTATTGACAATTTATTGATATTTTTCAGCCATCTTATGGAAATTAATTTTGTATTCAATCTTTAAAAAATGAATATCATTGTTTTTTTTTGGTTTGTTACAAAATAACTAAATTTAGGAAAATATCACACTACCATGCCCAGAGTAGGGGCTCAGAGGGCTGAGCATCTCCATATTTTTTATTCAAAAAGACATTTTTCAAATTAAATACTAACATGAATACTCTGTTAATGTGGTTTTCAAACAAATCAAATTGATTTATCTCAGTTCATTAATCTTTTTTCAAATTATTATTAATATAAAAGTAAATAACCTTAAATTAAGATATATTAATCATATTTAATTTAATCATTTTTTCAAGCAAAAACTATAGCAAGCCTTACTTCTTTGAAAAATAATCATTAACTATTTATTTTGGAGAATTTAGATTTTTTTTTTTTTTTTTTTTTTTTAAGTAAATAAATATCCTATTAGTGATTATTTTCTTTTTAAAGAAAGTGAAAGAAGCAAACATTTCTCCGTAAATGAATTTAATTACTATTTTGAAAGAAGTAAAATAATTTGTTTTACGAATTTAACTAAATTTTATTTAACTTTCGAAAAAAGAAGGCTCATTATAGTTTTTTGCTTTAATAAAACTTAATTTAAAATTTACTTTATGTTAGTTACAAACCAAAAAACAATGAGGTTTATTTTTTAAAGATTGAATAAAAAAATTATTTTTCACAAGATGGTCAAAAAATATTATTAAAATTGAAAATTCTTTTAAATTTACTTTGTTGTTTTAATATTCATTTCTTAAAAGTTACACTTTTATTTACTATAGATATGGAAAAAAAAAATTCAAGAAAATAGAAATTTTAAAAATAAATATAATCTTTTGAAATTATTAGCAGAATTAAAAAGTAAAAACAAACAAGAATAATTATTCCTGTTCATTTTTATTTTTTAATTCTGACAATTTTGAATACAGTCTAATGCAATTATTACATATTTTTAACTTTAAAATATCTTCATAAATACAAATCTTATATTTTTTTTTTTTTAACAAAAAGGTGGGCTGGATGATACCGAGCCTGTATACATATTTATTTTCTCTTAAATTATTGTAGTTTTTTTTAATTTTAGCCAGACACAGACAACTGTCCTTTATATATGTATAAGTTTCACCCCCGTTGACTGGAATAATATCACCTAACAGAGCTCTATAAAAGTGATTTTTCTCTCTAGTCAGTTTTTTGTCAGATTCCTGGAGAACCTTTGTCCCTCAACTTTAACCCCCACTCAGGATTTTTGCCAGTTGCTTGATTGCTGAGAAAGTCAAATAGAGTGGAAGAAAAGAGACTACAGTCAAAACAAGCAGAGACTATAAGAACAAAAATTTAATTTAAACTACAAATTCTAAGAATACCATGGATGGAGTATGTGAATAACAATTAGGTTTTAAGGAAAATGCAAATGAAAAAGGACACTAACAGTTAAAATCTGAAGGAGATAGCTAAAATTTCTAGGACACATAATGAGAAAAGATGGCTTGGAAAATTTGATACTTCATGATATACTGAAGGCATGACAGAGGAAAAAGGCAAATAACCTAACTAGCTTGCTTGCTTAACTGGACAGAACAGAGAAGAGGAAGGATAGAAGAAAAAATGTTGAAAGCTACAAAGAATAGGAAGTTGTGGAGAGTCATGATCATTCATAGAACTAAAGTTAAAACCAAGCTTGCAGTGCATATGGAAGGAGGGCAAAAATTTCCCAAAGAGAGATCAAAACACTGGAAAATTTTGCACACGTTTAATAGTCCTAATCTCAAATTTAATATGTACTAAAATACTTATCGATAAAGCAACATGTATAATAGTACATATTTAAGATTCTTTAAGAAATTCTTATAGATGTAGCTCAATTATAACATAAAACAGAATAATTTCAACAGAATTATATTCAGTACCAGATTTGGAATATTTAGCATGATAAACCCCTACCCCAGCACATGACAAACTTTTCTAAAAATTGTTTATGATAATCACAAAATATCAATATCGTGGTTTTAATGTGTTTGGTTTCTATTTACACTTACAAGAAATTAAGATTAATTAAGGATATATCAGTTATTCTGAGTTTAAGTAATTATTGCTATTAAATGACCCCCCCCCCCATATACATTAACACAAAAAAAAAAAAAAAAAAAAAAGATTTATTTTAGAACCGGACACAGTATTTGAGAAGTATCTATGGAAAATATCTCAAGGAAATGGCACTTAATGCTAGTTGCCTGTGACTTGCGATATCAGTCATCAACTAGCATTAATCCAAGGCAAAAAGAATAACAGCACTAGGGTAAGAAGTGAACTTCTTGGGGCTATACAGGAAATATAACTGCTAACTCTAGACTTGAAGAGGTCAAGATTTTATTTGTGAATAGCATTTCAGAGTTCAGTCAAAGATGTCAACAGTATAGTGTGGATGTAAACTTTAGAAGGAACTGGAAACCCAGTCCTAAACAGGATTCAATGGATAAACATCTACTCCTGTACAAAAGGATAGAGAGAAGTGTGAACCTGACAATAGGTTCACCTATCTACTCCTATCCATGATTCCAGTGCTTTGAAATTAAGCATTTTAAACTTAAGGTTTGGAAAAAAAAAAAAAAAAAATTTTTCTTTATACAATTGATGTACTTATCAATACAAGTATAATCAATTCACAAATTATATACAATGGAAGCAAACCTTCAATAGTAAAATGGAAAAAAAATTTTTTTTGTAAATACCTTACAGCGGAGTAATGGATAGCCGAGTTTGAATTCCAGTTGAATGCATTACATTCACTTACATGCTAATACCCTTGGGAAATGTATGAATCCTCTTCTCCCCCCAGCTATGGGTAAATAGCAGGACAGACAAGGTTCTAGAGCCTTGGATGGCAACTGGTCTACTGCAGAAAGAAATAGCAACCTACTGTGTGAAAAAATCTGCCTCGTCAGTCATGTATCAAAAGATACAGGATTGCCTGATGAGTTATGTGCTATGCGTGATACACACATGGCACATGATTGACTGACAATTCATAAATAATTCTAATAATTTATAAACCATCTTTGTATGATGTAAATATGCAGCCAAGCAATTTTAGATTGACATATGCCCAACTTTTCACTTGTTGGAAAGTAAAAATACTTGTGAAAAAACTAAGAGAACTTTTGCATATCTTGTCTATACAGTCAAAATGTATTCTACAAAAAAGGATTGTTGATCTATTAAAATAGGAAATGAATATAATCTTCAGAAAACAAGCAGGCATTTACAATACTGCCTGAAATTAACTCATTTCCTCTTCATCATACCAATGAAAGATACAAGTGTTTTTTGGCTAAAAATAAAAAAAAAAAAAAAAATTGCCGATTGTAAAAACAAAAACTCAAAAACAACAAAAAAAAAAAAAACAAAAAAAAAAAAAAAAAAAAAAAAAAACAAAAACAAAAACAAAACAAAAACAAAAAAAAAAAAAACAAAAACAAAAAAAAACAAAACAAAAACAAAAAGGTAAATATTATAAATTTAAATCTTTAACAGATTAGTGGGAACCCTCAAGAGGAAATTTAAATTGAAGCTAAATTTTATTTTTCATTAAGATAGGCAATTAGCATTTATAAAACAAACCTGAAAAGCTGATAATTTATTATTATTAATATAGAAAATTAACAAACATTTATAGGAAATAATACAGAATTTTTAAAATATGACCAAGTCCAAGATAAAAAAATTTCAGAGTTTCTTCTAGGGTCTTATTCTCTGTCCCCCATTTTCAGATGGTTCTTAGTCCCTAGATGAATAAACATTTGGAAATACCAGCTGCTGTAAGCTTGGATGTGTAGGGATGTGTAATGGATAATGGCTGAGAATTGAAAATCAGAGACACAAATTCTAAGCCCAGTCGGATTTGTTATATTCACTTACATGCAAATATCTAATTAGAACATTTATCAGTAAATCATTATCTTAAAAAAATTTTATAATCTAAAAATATTTTCTGGCTTTAAATAACCTGCAAAACATTGATATAAAATAAAACAAAACCCCCCAAAAAATAAAAAATAAAACAAAAAAGAACAAAAAAAGAACAAAAACAACTGACGGCTTTTTTGAAATAAAACTATCAGTGTTTTTTTTTTTTTTTTTTTTTTTAAACAAGTTTAACTGTGCCATTGAAAAATATAGCAGGATTAAAGTAATTTTGCAATTGCACCGTACGTATATCAAACTTTATGCTTCTCTACAATTTCTTGTTTATCTTCAAAATTTCCTGAATATTGAATTAAAATGTAAAATTAAGTAAATATAACAATTCATCCTCTTATAATGAAACTAATTTTAATATATGCATTTAAACATATCTTACTTTAAAAGTTTATTTATCTAAGGAAAACTAAAGATTTCCTTTAACATTATTTCTAGTATAAATGTAGTATTTCTGTGAGGTCACCAGAAGAGTCCTCTACACAGAGCAGGGAAAATTGTCCTACTTTATACTATGAATTCTTCTGGTTATACAAAAAAGTGTTACATGACACACACACAAAAATATATCCATCTCCATTGCCTTTTATATATGCAAATGTACTCATTTTAAAAATCTGTTGATTTAGTATGCTAAACTTAATCGATTCATTTTCTATGGCCTATCAACACTTTGCAGGTTATATAAAGCCAGAAAAATATTTTTAGATTATAAGAATTGTTTTTAGATAATGGTTTAGTGATACAAGTCTTACTAATTAACCCATAGCTGAAGGGGGAAGTGGATTCATACCTTTTCCAAGGGTATTTGTGCACAAGTGAATATAATAAACCCAACAGGAATTTGAACTGCTTTCTGATTAACAAAATCCAAGCCATTATCAATTACATCATCCTCACATCCAAGCTTACAGCACCTTATATTCCCAAGTGATCACCCATCTAGGTACTGACCAGGCTTGATATTGTTTAATTTCAGTGATCGTACAGAAACCAGTTTCAAGATAATGTAGCCATAAGCCTCTAATTTTCTTAAGATTTTGTTACATACATTTAGAGAGTATGTATTGGTGCACACAAGAATATAGATTAAACTGCATGACATTTTGGTCAATAACAGGTCACTCTGCTAGTAAAATTAAATTGCTTTTGATAAGCTTCCATATTAATTAGCATACAATTTTCTTTCCTGACATTCTTACAGGCAGCCAAACAAAATAATCACAAATTCATTATGCTATTTTTGACAAACTTTATGCATTTAGAATTCACCATATGCAGTAAGATGAACTTTGTACACATTTCATAGGAGATCGATCAATAAACTTGACAATGTTTATAATAATAATTATGTGGCTATTTGAAACTTACATGTGTCATAACAGGATAAAAGAAGAATAATCCAAATTTAAGAGGAGGATAAAAGTCAATCATCAATTTACACATTCAATAACCTTATATAATGTGCTAAAAACATCAAAATAAACCAACCAAACATTATATAGTCTAAAAGAGACCAGACTTTCAGCCAGCCTTTGCTAGGTCATAGAATTTTACAACATTTTAAAATGAAAAATATGCTAAAATTTCTAAAGTGAAGAAAGGTGATAAAATTGTATTTTCAATATTCTCATGTAAATCTGAAATCTGTAGGTTTTCAATGGCAATTTTTACATTCATTATTTTGACAGGTAAGCAAAATAGCAGGCTTGAGTGACTTAAATGTTTGAGAAATATTTTTTTTTTTACAGAACTACACATCAATATTTTTTGAATTTCAGCTAAAATTAAAATTTCCAGGCTACATATTAAACTAATACTGATTGAGTACTGATGATGGCTATCTAAGATGCAACGATGACAACTGACTTTTAAAAAAATGGGGGGAGGGGAGAGAGAGAGAGATGGGGATACCTTGTTTATTCTTGGGTTGCGGATGATATCAATACCCCGCGTCTTTGTTTGGCTTGCATGTTTGGTGGAAGATTCCTTCCAGTTCAGACCAGATGTTTTCAGCATGTCTGTTGATGAGGTATGAACTGTATTAGATGAGAGTATATTGGCACTAAAAGAAAAAAAAAAAAACAAAGAAAAAAGTTGACATTTTTGGTAATAAGTCAAAATTTTTAAGCAAAAATCAAAGAATTTGGATAAAATTATAATAGTAAATATAGAAATTATATGTATTTCTAAAGAATTAATTTATTTTCAATCCAACACTTATTACTTCAAATGTTATTACAGTGGATACTTTGTATTTGAAATAAACTTACCATTTATTAGGCAGTGTGCATTACATCTGTTGGCCTGTGCATTCGAGAAAGCTTAGGAAAGAAAAATGTGTTCCCTAGGTGAAGAGAATGTGCTTCTTTAAAAAAAGGGAAATAGAATCTTACTTGCTGCATCATTCTGTGGCCGAGTGGTAAAGCACACTGGGTAAAATGATGGTCTTCCCTACAAAGGGGGACATAGATTCAATCCCTGCTGGGTAATGCATTTTTCTTTACTAAGATTTTTTGAAATGTACAGGCCAATAGGTACAATACAATCAATGTAGAAAAACATCTTTGAATTCAAAATCATGGAGAAAGCAAAAAAGAAACCACTTTCCAAGAACAAATAATGGAAATTAACAAATATTAAAAAGGATGTGAAAACCTATGATCATGTATGCTTTATTTTTTAAAAAGATGTTATTTAAACGGTATACTGTATTGCAGATCATTATTTATTTGACCAAAAGTTAACCCATCACCTAATTCTTGACAAAAGCTTAAAAAAAAATCTATATGTTGAAGCCTTTCTTTATTATAGTGGTTTCTAAATAATCTAACTTCAAGACAGTCATACAAATTTTTTATGCTGTTGATTAAAAATAAATAAAAAATAAACAGACCATGAAGAGCCCTAGTTATTTTAATTTCAAAGTAGTTTTCTTTTTATTTTGGTAGGGTATAAGGCCTTACTTTGCTGTATCATGTAGCTCTACATACAAGTGCATCAGGTTCATTATATAGAGATAGTGAGAAAGTAAATAGAAAATTAAGAGATATACGAAAATAACTAGTACAAAGATTAAATCAAACTTTAGTCTCGTAAGTTACTACTACTTGTATAGAGTATTTTTTAAATCTTGTTTTAAGATAAGTTGGGCTAGTTTCTTTTACTTTCATATATATATATATATCAGTATAAGAAATTGATTGTAATAGAAACAGTCTAGATATATACAATTAAAGAAAAATAAATAAAATCCAGCTTAATACACTAATTATGGTAGGGTTTTTTGGGTTTTTTTTTAATTATTATAATCTACTGATGACAAATATGATGGAGAAAAATATCCCACTTCTAGATTTCCAATTCAAGTAGCCATTTTTTTTTCTGTAAACTATTTCTTATCCAAATGATTTGTTTATTCAGTCATATTTGAGCAAAAGTATGACTAACTGCAGTAGTCTTGTATTGTACATTTAGTATACAAAGTTACCAAAAAAGACTAAGTATTTGAATGAGTGACTTAAAACTTCACTACAAGGAAGATAATTTACTTTAAGAATAAGAGAAAACATACCAATTCAAACAGTTTAAAAATACAGATTAAAACATACATTTAAGAGTGGAGGGAAAAAAATAAAAATACTAGCAGTAGAGAATGTGTTACACACCCAAATAGTTGGAAATATGTTTCAAGATAAATGAGAGAGAGAGAGAGGAAGAGAGAGAAAGGAAAAATTCAAGTCAAGAAAAAAAGAAAAAGAAAAAAAAAAAAAGAAGTACCGACAACATGTAGTTTGCTTGATCAACAATACATCCACAGGTTGGATATAGAATCAGGACACTACCAACTGCATGTGTGCTGTATGTTGTTAGTAATCATGTGAGGTCACATGACCAGCTAGCTATAAAGCAGGAAATGAAGAGACCAAAATTTCTGCCATTATGAACTTAAGAAAGCAAAATAAATTAACTCACTAAAATTAGAAAAAAAAAAAAAAATTTTGTCAAACATCTGATTAAATAGCTGACAAATTGAAAAAACTTAAAGCTTCTTGGCTGGAATATTTAAGAAAAAAAAAAAAATTGCAAAAACATTTGTCCAACAAAAAAATTTAAATAAATTGTTAAAATCATGGCAGAATGTATAGAACTTGTGTTAAAAAAAATTCTTTAAACAACTTGTCTAATAATGAATCAGATGCTCATGACAAAACATTTTACAGATTGTGGCTGGCATGTCAAAATTGCAATACTCATGGTATAAATCATCAAAATCAGCAACAATGATTTGTATTATATATCAGATAAAAGAGAAACTAATGATTGCTGAGAAATTTATTAATTCATATATGGGCAGGAAAGAATATAAATGCAGCAAACTTGCATTTTACATTTAGTATGAAAAAAAAAAAAGAAAAAAAAAAAGATAACATGTGTGTGTGGGGGGGGAGAGAAGTATTTAGGTGAGTAACTTACAGAAACTTGACTACAAAGAGGACAATTTAGATTAAGAGTAAGCATATACTATTTATACATAGTTCCAGATATTTCAAGTAAATATGAATGGTTGTTGAGAGATTTAATATTCTTAAAAAAAAAAAAAAAAAAAAAAAAACAAAACAACTTCTTACTGACCAGACATTGTGAATAGAAATTAAACAGATGTTATAAACATGACAAAATTGATTACATGTAGAAACTTCAAGAATTTGCAGGGTCATAATAAACCTATTTAAGCATCTTTTCAATTATATGAAGATTCTGTCAGAAATTCCTTATTACCTCATCTCCAGAAGAAATAGGATTCATCAACTGATGTGTTCTCATTCCAATTTAATTTTGACATGACTGATTTTATGCAGAAGTTAATCATTTAAATTAAAATACTTGTAATAACAATTAGTCACCACATGCAAATTACTGTCTCGTTACCTAAATGATCCAGAAGAAACAATTGTTACCAAGACAACAAAGAACATTAGAATCTAATCTTTTGTTCAATGCTAGACAAAGTTGTTTTAGGAGGTCAACCAGAAAATTTAACATGTATTTTCAACATCTGTCCAGAAAATATCCAATGTTTGTAAATATCTCGAGAACCAGTTGTGCGGCCTTGATGTAACTTTTCACAAGCATGAGCATACAAGATTATTCAATTGGCAGTTAGTTAGATGCCATTGAAATGTAAGCTTGTTTGAAGTGTGACAATACAATTCACAATGAGCAAGAGTTTTCATGTTCTATGCACATTTTTTGGTAAAACATGGCATTAGCTAAATCTGTCAGTCTAAATTTAACTCATTGTAATTTTTCCCAAAGTTTGAAACAAACTTGTTTTGATTGAGATGAGGAATTGTCATACTTTATTTCAAATGTTGTTCTTGTAGATGTTATTACTGACACAAAATAGTTTAAATATTCTCAATGTATATTGACAATTCCTCATCTCAAATGCCAAAACAAAATTATCAATAGTGATAGATTTAAAAGGCTTCCTTTATATACATACATTCATACTTTAAAAGATTATTTATCTAGAGAAGATTAGATTTTCTTCAATATAGTTTTTCTAGTATGAACATGGTGTCACTGTAACAGTACCAGAAGAGTCCTCTCCATAGAAATGACCAAACTGCTCTGTCCTATGCTGTGGATTCATTTGGTTACATAGAAAAAAAAAAAAAAAAACTCCAAAAGTACACTTGTACTTTTAGACAATAGTATAGGGGATATAAGCATTGGTAAAAAGTATTATCATCATATGGTGGCTGTGAGTTCAATACCTGTATCAGATAGTGAAATTCATATATTTTAGTTCAGCAGGAACAAACAGAACCATATCATGTGGAAAGAAATAATCAGCTAATACAAGATCTGGTAAGAGCATACTTGTCTGAAATATATCTAATAAATCTAACAAAAAATGAGAAAAATAGCTTGTCCAAACCAAAGAATATTAAAAAATCTGTTGAAATACCATAGAGAAGAATAAAGAACACAATGTAGCAGCTGATCCTAAAAAGAGGACTTTGAATGATGAAAGGCACACTAAAATAAGTATGGGAGATTCCAAGGGAAGTACTTTAAAGTGATGACAGCATCACTGCCCAACAAAAAATATTTTTCCATTAATATTAAATGGCTGGACAGAACTTGAAAATATACAAAGACAATCTTTTCATTATTCTTAAGGTGATACTGAAAATGGCTAAAGAGAAAGAAGAATTTTCAGGAATTATGAATGATCATAAAAAGGACAAAGAAAAGCAACAGATTTTATGACATTTATAATCTTGCTTGAGATGAAAATCTGCAAGTTGAATTTTATTTTTTTTAATCATTTCACCCAAGCAATCGGATAATACCAAGAAGACACAAGGGGTTACTAGGAGTGAAAGAGAATGAGAAGACTTTAAAAAGGAACTGAAAACAAGGGATAAATCTCTACTCCTGTTCAAAAGCTGGGAAGGAGTGTGAACCGAGTAATAGGCAAACTTATCTACTCCTATTTAAAATATAAAACTGTACAAAACTCAATTTCCACTGTATATAAATTGCCTGTTAAATTAAAGGTCAAAATGAAGAGAAACTTGTCTTAAAGAAAAAGATGATAATCCAGTGTATCCATTTATTCAAAAGGTGGGGTTGTAATTAGTTTACTTTGTGAACTTTGGGTTAAATTCAGGTTTTTACTTTGTGGATGTTGTCTGAGCAATCATTTTATTGGAACACCTTGATCTTCTTGACAGTTTCTTTTTCTTAACTTAAGCCACTCCCAGTCTACCCTGTTTATTTCTTTGACCTTGTAAGGAGTAAAGCATCTATACAGAAATGCCAATACTATGTAAAGAATTGCATGGGATTCAACAAAATGGCTTCTACCCATTTTGTTGCACAGGAACTTTTCAGTATCCACTTGTGCTTTATTAAAAGTTCTAGAGGATCTTTCGTTTTTTGTTTTGTTTTTTAAAACTCAATGCTACCAGATACACAGAAATTATATTTCCAGAAGCTATCATTTGCAGATTATAACTGAGAACACAACAGATAAAACCATGTTACAAATAAATATTTGAAATTTCAAGAATGCAAAAAGAAAAAAAAAGAAAGTGATGGTGACCTTGAGTAGGCATGAGGAAAGTTTAAGTCATATACTATTTGGAGGTACAAAAATTTAAGTGAAACAAATCCATAGCCCAACATAATTAGTAGCTGGATTATGATTTGAAGTTTATCTTGAATAAATGTTTGATTGATATGATTAATATTAACAACTGAATTAAGTATATTGACAAGAAAGGAGATTGTGAAAAATAAGCACTATTTTTTTATCAATAAACTGAAGACTCACTGATGCATTTACCATAATCCTTTGTGTATAGATCATTAGGGAACATAATACACAGTTTAAAAAAAGTAGAGAAATTCCAAAAGAAAGAAAGAAAAAAATCTTTTCATGTATAGAACACACTTGATTTTAGTAATAAATGTTTGATGTGTCAGTAGATTATGAGTAAATCTCGAAAAACTCTAGCATTTAAAATGACAGTTTTCTCATCATGTCAACACCTACTGAAACATCTAAAATTATGAAAGATTTATTTCTCTTTGTTGTAATACACCATTAGATAGATATTATCTCTCCAGTAAACAAATAAATCCAATTTGAGCCAATTTTGTCCAGTTTTGATTCCTGGGAAAATGAGATCGAGTTCTAAATTAAAGTATAAGTCACAGACATTTGGACACAATTTTGGATTGTGGGTTTTGCTGCATCTTATACACACAGGATTATGATAGGTATGTAACTATACAGCAATGTAAACCATGTTTATATGCTAAACAGCAATAAGAGAATGGAATATATTGTTCTGATATCTGAAATGTAGCCAGAACACACATTTCTACAGAAATAATATAACAATAGATGAAAGGCTAGATCATGTTTCAATTCTCTTCCTGGTATTTGTATTCTTTCAGTTTCATTTAATTAAAAAATGAAAAAAATGACAAATGAAAATAAACTTAAACACAAGAAACAATATATTTCACCAAGAAAATGTTATGCTTGAATTGGGCCAGACTGATAATTAGTAAATGTAGTTTAATTTGGCACAGCATCAAGATCAATTGCTGGAATGAACTCTTGATAACAAACATCGTTATGCTATTAAATAGACTCCCAGTCCCTGTATCTTAACCCTAGAACACTAACCATGGGTATATAGTACCCAGCACAAATTTTCCTATTTTTAATCACAATTTTCAGTACCCGATTTGTTTAACTAAATAATGTTTTTCAGTTTGTATTAATGTTAACTCAATGTACAAAGTTTGAAGTACCTGCATGTAAAATATTTCAAATAAAGATTTATATTTAATATTTTTTTTTCAAAATTGGGTATGATATACCCATGGTTAGTAGTGGTGTAACTTTAATTGATGATTAGTGTTCTAGGGCTAAAGTTGCCAACAGCAAATAAGATTAATAAAAATAATATTCTCAAAATTATGCTTTTCATGTTTCAAGTGTTTCTATCTGCTTATGCAGAAGACAGACAGAAAGTTATAATCCTAATTTAATCATTTAAAATTATATTTTATTCTGGTGTAATCTATGAACTGGTATGTCAAATAGGTGTTAGTCTAGTACCAAAAAACTACCATGGAGGTTTTTTTAAGTGCACCTTATATGGCAGGATTTGTTTTGAAGGGCAAAATCTATGTCAAAGGCAAATCTCTGCACAAGATGAAAACCATCCTGAAATAATGAATGCCTTCAAGCCATTTTGAGATTTAACCATTTAAAACATAGCCTTGAAAATAAAGATGTTCAAAAGAAATAACACACGAACAAAAAAGTTTTAAGTTGTATTTTGTGAAAGTGATGATCATTGTCTTTTGTATCAGCTGCACTAAAATGAAGAGATGAAATGAAAAAAAAAAAAAGAAAATAGTGGAATTTTCAAAACATATACCACTCACAATTATGTACATAAATGCATTTACATTAATGCATATAATTTGTTATATACATACATCTATTCTATTAATGGAGAAGGCTTTAATTTTTTTTTAATAATAATACAAAATATATTCTGATCTTATTTCCTTAACTTCATCTGCCCAATAGAATTGTTTTTTCTTTATACACCCACACAAAAATGTAATCATAAATGTGCAGTAGCAAATAAGTTGAGTATACACTGAGCAATTCATTTAAAAAAAAAAAAAAAAAAAAAAAAAATATATATATATATATATATATATATATATATATATATATATATATATATATATATATATTAGAACAAGGAAACATATGAAATGCATTCAATTTCAAATATTATACTCAAAAACACCAGTCTCCGTTTTTTGTTAATATCTTAGGATGTAAATCAGAAGCACCTCTTATATTTTGCATACACAACCTCAATATATATCTAAATATTGACAAAGAAAATATGCATACTCTTACATAATAAAAACAGGTTTTTGAAGCATGGAAATATTAGATCAATAATTGGGTGATCATTTCTAAAGTTAAGTAAAAACTGATCATTTCTTTTTTTATAAAAGTTTCCAAAACATTGCAATAATTTAAAATTTTATTTTATGCTTTTAATTGGAGAAAAAAAAAAAAAAAATTGCGCACATAACAAAATAGTTGATGATAATGTATAGGCTTGTTATATTTTTTTTTTTTTAAGTATTATCTAAAATGATAAAATATCTTTATTATCACAATTATATAAGTGTAATATCTATGGCAAATATCAAAATGTATAATATTTTTAATTTAATAAAAATTGTTAAAATTTTTTTTCTATTTTGCAATTAAAGAAAGGGAAAAACACAGAAATAGAAAAAAAAAAAGAAACAAAAGAAAAAAGAAAGGAGAATTCATTAGATTTTATAAGTATAAAATTATAATGCCATATAACATTAACTGAATATTGTTCAGAATAGCAAAAGTATTTTTCTAATATTAAAACATGTAATGTGAAAATTTAATTCCTGAATTCTATTGGAGAGTTACTAAAGATCAATCTCAGGAAAACAAATTAGTCAGAGAACTTCCATTAATTACCTGCAACAAACTCAAACTCTAAAAGATGTTGAATGCATTTATTTTATTTTTTTTTTTTAAAAAAAAAAAAAAAAAAAAATGAAAACCAATCTTTAATAAAAAAAAAAATTAACTTTATTTTGAGCTTTTAAACTAGTTATTCTTGATAAAGCCTTTATTTTATAAAAAAAAAGAAAAAAGAAAAGAAAATTCATTTCAGTTTAAATGAAAAGGAAAACAGCTCTATATGCACTTAACAGTGATAAATCCTGATATGAACATCAAAAGATGCTCGATTAGGCTGTACAGTAAGTACTCACCATACAAATGGTCCAAAGCCACAATTTTCTAATCATTTTTCCTTTGTATTCTGTTCTATCACACATGTAATGACTAATAGTCTCATTACTTAATGATTTGTGATAAATTGAAAATAAGTTATTTAACAAGTTAATCTATCCATATAATGAACAATGTTACCTAGTTTGCCTGCTTTTAGCTTAGCAAGTTAAAACATAAAATTAACCAGTGAATCCTGCTTCTCATCTAGTCAAATGTCTGACCTAGAGATAAGAGACATATCCAAAAAGCTTTTTTTTTTTTTTACTATTTGTAATTATTTGAGCAAATCACCTAGCTTCCTCACCCCAAATAATATTAAGGCATTAAAATCATTTCAAAATAATAAAAACAAAATTCTTTGAATTTTTTTATATTTTATTACAACAGCCATACACATAAAAAATTTTTTAAAAGTAATTATCAATATTAGGTGCATATAGCCTAATGGAAAATATAAAAAAATGTTGGAAAATGGAATTGGGGAGCACTGTTCAAATTCCAGCATAGTCTGTTGTATTCAGTTTTGCACTAATGCTCTTAGGAAAGGCATGATCCATTTCTTCTCTTCCAGCTTTCATTTGAATAGTAGGATAGATTATGCTTTCTAGAATTGAATGGCAGCCAATCTAAGAGAAGGTATACTCTAAATTCAAAACTATACAGAAAACAACAGGAAAGCATTCTACCAATGTTCCCAATAAGTTATTACAATTCATCAATATTAAAGAAAAGCTGTGGAGAGTCATAATCGACCTCATGAAAGAACAGAACATGAATAAAATAATTTCTTGTTCTGTGAATAACAATAATAATAATTAGAAAAATAAATAAATACAAAACGAGTGTACTACCCAGAAAAATAGTCAGATAATGAATGGATAAACTAAATATCTACATATAAGGTGTATTCCAGAAGTTTTGAGACTTTCAGGAGAGACATTTATTATTTCAAAGAAGTACAAAACTCTAATCTCCTTCAGAGGAGGATTCTCTGATTTCAATGCAGTTGTTGTAGCAATCCAGCCACTCTGTGAAGACCCCATGGAAGTCATCCAAAGTGAAGGTGTCCTGGACCCTTGTCACAGCCTCCTCCATCTTTTTATGTGCCATGTCCTTTCAGGATGTAGGCGATCATGGCTCTCCACCTCCCTCTATCCCTTGCAGCTCTCAACAAGTTCCTTCTCTCTGCTTCCTCCCCCAGACCACGTTGTCATCCACTTAAGTCCGTCAGATATGTCAGGCGTTGCTTTCCCTTGTCTTGTCTTTCCTCCTATTTGACCCGTAAGTATCAGATTCTCCAGGCCCTCCATCCTCATGTGTCCCAGAAACTTCAGCTGCCTCTTCCTGATATTAAGTATAAGCCTCCTTGTTTGCAACCTCTCCAAGACCACATCGTTGCTCACATGCTCAGTGCATGACATCCTCAACATGCTTTTGTCGAACATCTGTCACCTAGTGTCTCTTCTTCATCTTTGAGGAAATCATTCAACATTTGCTGCTGTAACAAAAGACAGATGTCACGTAACAGTTCAGTATTCTTTTCTTTGTTACCAAAGAAATCCTCCTGTATCACAGTACTCCGCCCAGGTTTTGGAATGTGTCCTTGGCCATCTCAAAACATCTACAGATCTCAGTGTCGCACTTACTGTCCTCTGTTAGAATGCTTCCCAGATATTTAAACTCCCATGTCTGCTCGATTCTAGTGTTCCTGACCTTCAAATTGCATTTTGGGCTAATCCTCTTACTGATGACCATGCACTGTCTTCTTGTAGTTTATACTTAGTCCTTTCTTCTCACTGTCACTACCTTCTGTAGGAGATTTTGTAATTTCTTTTCTGTGTCTGCTATCAGTACTGTGTCATCTGTGTATCTTGTGTTGTTAAGATTGTGGCTGCCAATGCTAAATCCCTCAGAATTGCCTTGCTGTATAGGTTGAACAGGTCGGGTGAGAAGATGCATCCTTGCATTATGCCCCTTTCTATTTTTTATAGAGTCACTGAACTTGTTTCCTATGCGCATGTATGCTGTTTGCTGCCAGTATAGGTTCTTGATTATTCTGATATCTTTCCCAAATATATCAAGGTTGCTGAGCAGTTCCATCAGATCCTTGGGGCAAACTGTCAAAGGCATTTGCATAGTCAATGAAACACAGGTACACATCCTTCTGCATCGGTCTTTCTGATAACATTCAGAGCATGAATATCGTGTTCCTTGTTCTGGTGCCTTTTAAACGAACCTGCACTGTTCTCGTCCTATCTCTGGCGGATTCTGCTGCGTGCTCTGCTCATTAGAATACAGATGAGTTTTGTCATGTGGCTCATTAGGCTTATTGTTCAGTGGAGTTCGCATTTGTTTTCTTAGGCATAGCTATGAAGATAGATCTGCTGAGGTCTTCTAGCTTATTCCTGCTGTTGTAGATTTTGTTTGTTATTTCAGTGACTTTGTCTATGCCAAAGTTATCTAAGGCTGTCAGCATTTCCGTTACAATTCTGTCTGGCCCAACTGCCTGGTTTCTTTTCAATTTGGCCAATGCAGCTTTTACTTCAGTTTTCAGAATTCCAGGTCCATTGGTAGTTCTGTGTATTGCTGGTCATTCCCTTAGGTAGTAGAGGAGTTCTCCAATATACTCACTCCAGTGTTGAAGAATTTTTCTTTGTCTAATGAGTGTTCCATCCTTTGATTTTAGGCAGTCTGTTGACGAGCATGTCTTCTGTCTTGTTTATTGTCTTATTGGTTTGTGCAGGTCTCTTTTGTTGGTAATACTCAATTTTTCTATTTCTGCACATTTTTCATTTAGCCATTCTTCTTTAGCTTGACCGTGTTCAAAATATAGTATTTACATACTAAAACTACAATAATTTAGAAAGTTATAACTTCTTGAATGAACCTCATAGATAAAAATTGCAACAAAGTTCTCAATACAAACAAGAAGCTCGTAAAAAAGGGAAGTGGGTGAAGCTGACTTTTCAGCACTTATGTGTGTGCAACACTTTACAGAACAGTTACTATACTGATCTGAGTGAAGGATCTGAGCCAAGGAGTGACACTAATCCTAGGTAGAGAATACAGATACTACACAGATCTGAAACAAAAATGCTAAGCCATACAATCAATTTTTTTTTTTTTAAATACTTTTCTAGTTCAGTAACAATTATGAAAGCAAAAAGATAAAAATTGACTTTCTAAACAATTTGAATGAGCTTCTATACATTAATAGCAGCAAGTTTCACAAATTAGTGACGAGATTTGAACAGATGCTCACTCATCTTGATTTACCTGTATTTAAAATATTGTTTATATAGAGGATTTCAAAAATATTCATGTGCAAACAAATTTTAATAAAAAAATCCAAATGTTTCATTATTTTCTAAATTGTTCTTGTAATTCAGGAATTACAAGAACAATTTAGAGACCAAAATTATGAAAAGTTACAAGCAAAAAAAAAAAAAAAAAAAAGATTTCTAGTATGCACATTTTATGACAAAAACACAGTCATGTATCTACAATTTTTAAACTTCAAAATAAAATTAATTTAAAAATAAAATAGAAAATTCAATTCTCTATGTCATAATTTGTGGAGATGTAGAAAAGCATTACACATGACACTGCATTTTTGTTTTTTTAAAAAAATTTTTCTGCTAGTATTTATTTTATCTTAACTTAGGTTGCTTAGCATCACAATTACTCAACCCTTCATTTTATAGCAATTAGCAGATGGTGAATGAGAAAGTTTATTTTTGTTCCAGGCTGTTGACTAACTGCCTTAGAGTAACTAAAGAGTTCTAAAAAAAAAAAAAAAAAAACAATTGAAATTAAGATGAAAGAAACATTTGTCAAAAACTAGTAATAAATTAAGGAAAATAAAATAAGAGTATTCAATATTGAAATATATGTATAGACAGTGTTATATAAGAGCATGTACCATAAGAATGGCAACAATGTTCATTTTGGACAATTTTGCTAGTGAAGATTTTCTGGATGTCCACTATTGTAGACTTGTACCAAACTAAGCTAGGAAAATATTTAGCTTGAGCTGTGAATGGTTCCTAGCACCAATTAACATTTCCGATTTTTTTTACCTGCTAAATGCCAAACAGAGTTAATTATATAATGCCCCCTTTTTGAAACTCGCATCTTGTTTTTATCTTGTTCTCTGTGTGACTAATACCTGCTTACCAGCAATGCCATTTAATAGCTGGAGAACCTCCATTGTTCTATTTTTGGCCAAAATACATCATTTAAAAAAGTAAATAAAAACATTGACACTGAAGGTGTTAAGTTCAAGAATATAAGACATGTTGTTGAAAATACAAAAATACATTAGTTTTATTTGTAGGTATATAACCATCTGATTCTGTATTTTAAGAGACCAAATTTTGTAAAGATTTCCAAATTTATATACAGTTAGTTTTTTTTTTTTTTTGTCCAGTGAACTCTGAGACCTACCATTATCTGGGTATTTTCAACAAATTTTCCAATTTCAAGATTTGTTTCTTAGAATAAGTCAGTGAATAATACAAAGTTTCTCACATGAACAGCTTTATTCTATTTACATGTTGCACTGCATAATTATTTTTGATGGTGAGTTGCCAGAGTACCGTATTGATAATCCAATAATACGAGCTAAGTAAGCAAGTTTGATGCTCACTATTATTTAGAGAAATGGAGTTTATGCGTGACAATATTGCATTTGTTGGCCATAATACATTGAAAACTAGTGCATGCAACATTGTGATATACAATGCACACAACACTTAAATATTGAGCACATTAAAAATTCAGTTATGAACTTTGAAATTTATCAAATAAACTCAGTAGAGAGACACCAATCATGTATCAGCTAATATTGCTTCATTTTGGAAGCACTTTAATAGAACACTTTCAGCAGTTCTGTCACCTGTTCATTGTAGAGATATAATGTTAGCAAATAGAATAAAGAAACATGATACAAGTCTTTTTAGACCAAACTCCAGAATGGTGTGACAAAAATGTTACCTCATATTATTAGGAGAGAAAATACTTCATTTGTTCTATAAGAACACTGAAAACTGATTATTAAAAAAAAAAAAGTTCAGTTTTTCCTGACAACTAATAATCATTCATTCTTCATATGAATGTAGATATGTTCCCATTTAGTATAACCATATAAAATTTAAAAAAAAAAAAAAAAAAAAAAAAAAATTATCAGCTAATTATAAAAAATGACATGGTATCTTTATGAAAAATGCTTACAATACATTTAAAGACCTATATTTATCAAGGTAAAAAACAAATTATAACAAAAGGTTGGTCTTAAATAAAATATATGTACGATATCAGATTTTATTATGCAAGTAAATGTTTTTTCACCATAAAATTGGTATTAACCAATTTTAGTAAAAATATAATTTATATAAGCAATATATCATGTGAGTTTCAGTTAATATTTACCTTATTAAAAATATTTTTTGTTTTAAGATGTCAGCTTGTTTGCATAATAAAATTTAAGTGGAACAATTTTTTTATTTATAAATAAACCCGAAAGATATAAAACATAGAAAGATATCTGATTAACAATATTCTATAGAACTGAATAAATTATTTTAAATTTTGATATAAGATATAGGCTCCTTCACATTCTATAGCCTTCATTTCTTAATTTTTCTACTACTACAACTAACATTAGTTGAAATAGCTTTTGTTACTTACCACATTTTGACTTGAATACTGGTTTCCATTCTTATATACATCTCTTAGTGATGGACCATAAATTTTCTATTGGACTAATATCTGTAGATACTGGTGTCTGAAATCTTTCTTGGCAAAGTGGGTAATAGTTTTACAGGCTGTGAAGGAGCATTGGTTGTAACACATGAACATATACTTCAAACTTCTTGGCTAGGGTCTGTATCTCTCAAAATTTTCCAAGAACTTAGGTCTGTTTGTATAATTTAAGTGCAACAAATTATTTATTAGAGCTTGCACTACACAAAACTTTCCCAAGAAATCACAATAATTCTCTGCATTTATCTTAATGCCATAATCAACTTTGGAAGGACCTATAATTTTACAATGAATAAATCAAAACATGGGTAAGAAATTGATCCATACTATCCAGCAGTTGTATAATGCAAGCAGCACAGTAATGTTCCAGGTCTCCATAAGAAACTGGTTCCATATGCCAGTTGGTGCAAACCAAAAGCTGTCTTCTGTTATCTACACACTTCAACATCTTTCTTGATTGCATCATGAGTGACACCCTTGAGGAACACCAAGACAGTCAGCATCAGAAGTCACAACATCACAAACCTTGCTTTGTAGATGGCCTAGATGGCAAAGAGGGGGAAATTGTCAGTTTGGTTTTAAGAACTTGGATGAAACATCCTCTAGATATGGCATTGGGATTAAAAAATTAAAAAATAAAGTGGGGAGCTTTCAATCAAGAAAAAGTCGATGGTCAGGAGTTTAAAATAGTGAGCCAATTCATATATCTTGGCTTGATTGTCAACGAAGAGGGCTCCAGAAGAGAAATAATTTTAAGAGTAGCACAACAGCAGCTGTCACAAAGCTAAGAACCATCTGGAAAGTAAAGAACACCTGCCTGAAATCAAAGGTTAGACTGTTGTGTGTATTGGCCTTCTCAATCTGTATGCCTGTGAATCTTAGTCATTAACAGCAGAATTACCATGAAGAATCCAAGCATTAAAAATGAAATGCTACAGAACCATCCTAGGCATCTCCTATATAGACCGTATCACAAATGATGTGGTGCAAGAACATCAAGTGAAAGCTGAAATGGTATGACCCAACTATTTTTCCATGTCCATTCTACAAGCTATCACCTTAGGCAAAAAAATGAACTGACAACATCAGTTGCATGGGGAGTCATTCACACAGACTGACATTGGCATGTAACAGAGACAAATGGAGAGAGTTGGTCAGCTAATCAGCAGACCAGTAATCCTAGAATTACACCTGGACATGAGATTGATATTTTTACTGTCTACAATATTATCACAACACATCACTCCACTATTATCTAAAACATATTGGTCAATTATTTTCATGAAGGATCCAGCCATGAGGCCCATCTAGTATAATTCTACATTTTATCACTACTGATATCGGTTTTCAAGTATTTCTGTCTAACTTTTCTCTTTTTTGATGTCTACTTAAACATGGTAGTTCTCATGTCTTTAGGCAAACAACCAATGTTCTTAATATTCTGTATTTTGTTTACATTTACAATAAGTTTCTCTAAATAATTTAAAATTTTTCTCAAATCTCTTTGGGACATTTTCAAAACCATTTTTTTTTGCCTTTGTTCTTGCCTTACCAAATTTATTATTTTATGGTCTATATTCAACTTTTACATAATTTTCCAATGTGGGTGCCCATCAATCAGTTACTTCATATATTGTTCCTTTTTTGAGGTTCTATTTTTTCCCAACCTATGCAATCTTTTTACATTTGAAATTAAAAAATAAATATCAATAACTACTATTCTGTATATTTCCATTATAATGAATAAGCTTTAATTTGCATAATAAAATCTAACATTACCAAATAAGTTATTATAAATATTTCTGATAAAAAAAAAAAAAAAAAAAAAAAAAAAGCTGAAATTCATGTGGCATATTTATCATAAGTATTCCTATATAGCTGAGTGCTTAGAACACTATAGTTCTGATAGTCAATTTGTTAAAGAGGTGACTTGATAATATTGACCCGGGAGAGATGATCCCAGCATGCAGCACTTAAGTACCTGAGAATTATGCCACAGGTTGACCTAAGGCTTGTGAATGAAATTGGTGGATGAAACTGTTCAGAAGCCATTGGTCGTATGTCAGCATGAAGTCATAAGTTATTATGACAGTGTTTGAACATACTGCACTTGCTTAACTATTGATAACAAG
Source organism: Acanthosepion pharaonis (assembly GCA_903632075.3). Lineage (NCBI taxonomy): Eukaryota > Metazoa > Mollusca > Cephalopoda > Sepiida > Sepiidae > Acanthosepion > Acanthosepion pharaonis. The sequence continues at coordinate 651,307 of CAHIKZ030001472.1, read as the reverse complement.
ATTGTAAACTCTCAGAATATGTAATTAAGATCTACTCATCATAATAGCAATATAAATCACAGGCTGACTGTGGAAGTTGAAGAAATACAATGTGCCTGAGCAGATATCTGCAGCAGAAATTAGCTAGCCACCCTAGCACACAGACATACTCAGAAATATGCAGACAGCCAGTATTTACGATATCCAGAAAATTGTCCCAACAATTGTTGGTTAATATCAATTTCAATGTGAAATCATTGACTTGCGTAATAAAATCAGTTTTTACCTGAATTAATTGACACTATCTCACACGAGCACAGAATATAAATAAAAACTAGTATGGTTCTGTCCCTATTCTAAAACGGACAATGTGTATGTGATCCCCACCTCCAACCTCCTAAAAGCTTATATTGTTCCTGCTCAAACATTCCAATCCATATAAGTTTGACTCCAATCATCTGCTGAAACCGGTTCTTCCCTCCAACAAAGCACCATAGTTACATACTTTTTTCTAAAACCTTTGCTTCTATAATGAATGTTAAACAGGGTTGAGAAAAGCTTCTTCAGAACATTTAAGATTACTAACATTTCAATAAAATTGAAAGCTCATACTATTTTGCCTTGCTAATAACTTCCTTTAAACATTAATCACAGATAAAATATCTACATTTTTAGAATGATTAATTATAAAGATTAAGTCAGTTCTATAATAGATCTGTCCAAAATGTATCTGAACATTTTGAATATCTTGAATACCAGTTGTGCGGCCTTGAATGAACAGACACTCAGTGAGTTAGTTTTTTATGCACACCTTCTTTATCTGTGATACTAATTCTTTTTATTTCTGCACATTTTTTCATTGACCTATTGCCTATCTGCATTTGTTCCAGATTTCTTTTTGTATTTTTTTTTTTTTTTTTTTAATTCTAAAACAGTACATTGCAGATTGTTTTGAAAATTGAAAGGGCCACTGAAATATGTATGAGTTTCCACAAGGAATACTTTGTGAAGTGGACTAAGATATCATTACCCAAGCTGGATACTTTCCAGAGAGATCTTGTACATTTGTTAAGGAAAAGGTTGAAGTGTAATGTGATGGTTTATATTTTCAAAATTGCAAATGAGTGAAGGGTGTGAATATGTGAAAGCTAGGAAATAGTGTGTTTGGGGAGGGATTGATAAAGTGCACATTTGAATAGAGGTCACATGTTTTGGTGGTTAAGGAACCAAGAAAGTATAATATTGATAATAAATGAATGCCACATTAGTGTGTGTTAGATTTAAATTGGCAGATAAGTCAAATAAAAAAATAATCTATAATAGATAAGGAGTGAGCACAATAGGGTACATATAATTAATGCAAATGATAATGTATTTGACATTAATTATATGCTTCGTTATCTATATAGTTAAGGATTGCAAGAGTAAACACTAAGAAAATGGGAAGATATTCTGCAATGAAGGTCCAAAAAATTGCTTTATTTTCAGATTTCTCCAATATCTTAATTTTTATTTAAAATATCAACTTGACTCTAGTCAAGTCTTAATTACTAAACAGAAATATTTTTTTTTTTAGAGTTTTATAAACAACCAAGTCACTAAACCACTATGGTTGGAATCATTTGGTTAGTGTAGTTGCAAATTCAAATCCTGTTCTTGATAGATTTTAATCTAGAAGTTCTTATATTTTGTGCATGTCCCTCTACAGAAATTGGAACACTGATCTCAATCAGTTGAATAGAATACAATTTATACAGTTACTGCAACCCAATGTTTGTCTTGTGCATTTATTTTAATTATACAATTTATTTAAGACAGTTGTTGTCTGAGTTAACTAGCAACTCAGATTGCTAGCTTTCTGTCAGGATGCTGGTAATTTGCACTGATTGTCTAACTTTCCTTTAAACTATGAAAAATGTTAACATTTTTCTAGAACTATTACAGTTTCTTTGAAGATGTTTATTCAAGAAAATTTGACATAAGAAGTTTAAATGAAACTAATCAAAGTTGTTTTTTTAGAAAAACACAGAATGAACACATGTATTTTCCTTAAAATTGTAATCTAGTATTTCAAATATATGCAATAAAATTACTTCATCTAAACATCTTAAGACTATAATTGCTAAAATACTAAAGTTATTTTTAGTATAAACAACTAGAATAACACAACCAAAAGTCAAACTTGTTTACAATTCAAGTTGATAAAACTTACAAAATAACACACTTAAGAAAATTTTTAAACTTCAAGGTGGAATGAAATATTTCCTTTTAAGAATTTGTTTTCAACTTGTAAAATTTTAATTCCTAAATGGTATACTTGGATGTTATACATAGAAGAAATGCTTTCATGTACTTGAAAATTTTATTTTGCAAATTGATCTAAAAAGACTAAGTTTTAAATCATTTGTCACCCTCAAAGTTGAGAGAGAGAGAGAGAGAGAGAGAGAAAAAAAAAAAAAATACAAAATCAAATGTTGCCAGGATATAAAAAGACACTATACATATAAGACAGGTGATAATATAACTATTAGATCATCCTGTAAGTAATATCTGAATGTACAGACAGAAAAAAAAAATGTTTAATTCAACATGGGTTCCATAATCAAGAATGTCCTTTCAATTATTTCTAAGTTTGTACATATTTTTGCAAAAAAAAAAAAAAAAAAAAAAAAAAAAAAACTTTTTAAAGAAAGAAAATTTCAATCAGTTTCCACTTCATGTCTTAAATTAGTCCAAGATGGTTCTGGAAACTCTGGAATAAGTGCTAATCATATCTGAAGAATAAGAAGAATATAATATTTACTGTCTTAACCCCCCCCTGCTTTTCTTTAATGTTTAAACACTAAAATCCTAGCAGATAGCCACTCAAAATGGACTAACCAAACACCAAAACCTTGAAATGGATGTCCATTTTGGGTTGTGCTTTAACATATTTACTTCTATACCATTCTGTGTCATTTTATATTCTTGTAAAATAAGAGTTTGGCAAGGTCTACGCATGAATACAAATGTTCATTCACTTCATGGCTGACTTCAGTAACTTCATGGGGAATCCAGTTTCCAAATTTAGGCATCTTTTCAAATAACTGAACTGTTCAATGGCTTGATTTTAGTTTTTGTGAAAAGGTGTGTATTTGGCCATCACTTTTAAACATAGGAGTGAGTAAATGAATGACAAAATCTTGTATAACATCTCATCCATCAAAAAGACTTAAATCTTATTGACGGATTTATATGTAAGGGGAGAAAATAAAAAGATAAACAAATGGTTATAATTAAACATTCAGAGAAATACTGAAGATGCAGGATGCCTAACCTAACTTCATTCAGCTTCTTACTGCTTTTCTTTTTAAACATCCTAGATCTTAGACAACTTGTTTTGTACATAAAAAAAAAAAAAAAAAAAATAAGAGCAATGGACATAGGCTTTTATATACATTCATATGTTGGCATAAAAGTGCACTGCTGGTATTTAATTCATAAACTGGCTTATTTCACCAAGACAGACTGAACTCTTTACATCAGTCTTTGGATCTTGTATATTCTAATTCCTTTGAGTGCCCTTACAAAACTAAGTAAACGAGTACTTTGCTAGACCATGTAAACAGACTGCCACTCAACAAACTTAACTGACCATGGGCGAGTGTTTACCGTCTTGAAGCTATTGCAAATGGTGATTGGTGTACATTGTTAACTTCATTTGGTGTGCTGTTATTTTAAGGCACATTAAACAAGCTTGTAATATGTTTTAATATAACCGTACTATTAAAATAGCCCCTCAAAGAAACCTAGTACTAAATAGTATGATCATTGGATTTAAGCAAATATTTTTGCACTGTTCTGTTGCCATTGGTGACACTTAAAACTATATTTAAGCATGGTTTGGATTTTATGCTTAGTATATGAAACAAGCCCTGAATTTGGGATGATATTTCTTTATAAATCTCAAATTCAATATGAATGTTTTTCGAGTTCAAATTCAATGTTATACCTGAATACAAACACAGATACTGGAGTTCATTTCTCACTGGAAGCCCCATATTTTCAGACTTGTGCTATGTCTAAGCTGACTTTTCTATCAACATAAACAGCAATACAGTACATCTGTTCAGACAGCCATACTATGAAATATTTTCAGCTGTCATCACTTAATACCTGTAAATGCCTACAAGAATAGCCGATTTCATATCTTATTTTTTCTATAACTTAGGAAAAGTCTTAATACTGAAGATTTCAATAACAGTGAAAATAGTTTAACTTGATGTTAAGCTACATACCAAAATACTATCCAGCTATGAAGCCAAAATAGCAAAATCTCAGTCAACATGTTACTGAAGGATCATTGCAATTTTTTCTCATGGCAATCAGCCCAGCACAATAGACTGCATTTATTTGCATCCACAGGGACAAATATGACAATCTTTCATTAAATTTATAAATAAAACAAAAAAATATGGCAAAGTTTACATTGTTCTCATTAACTTTCAATGTTGCCATTTTTTTTTTTTTTAATGCTTCAATTATATGCACTTTTTTAAACTGCTGCAGCTTTGCTTTTAGTATCTTATTAATCACATCAATACCAAAATAATTTTGAAACTACAAATACCAAGATATATATATATATATATATATATATATATATATATATATATATATATATATATATAAATAAATAAATAAATAAATAAAAGGTTCTTAGTTTGAATCACTACCCAAATCTGACCAAGCAATTTTTTTTTTTTAAAAGGCTTCTTGGTCAGGCTGGGGACTTTTCAGTGAAGCATTGTATGTACAGTGATAAAACACTTAGAATTGTACTTAAATTTCATAAAGTTATATTAAATGTTTTTATGTATTTTACATCTGGAAATTTCATTGTCAAAACAAAACTATCATTTTAGGAACTTTTACATGTGGTTTTAGCATGATTTCCCTTAAATTAAATTTCACTTGAAAAAAATTTCATAAATAGTGAAAAAGCCGACACTGTTACAAGGCTTCTATTGTCTAAGATTATGTATATCACTTAATTTAGTAATAGCATATGCATCAACTGAAAATACTGAGTTTCAAAGCAAGCAAGATGTAAGATTGAAAATAAAAATCTATTCAGAAAGACAACACTGACAACCATCTCCTTGAATCAGGTTCTTTTATTGTCCAGTTTCTTACACTCTCAGTAACCCCTTGCATCTTAGTGGCTTTTATTGCTTTGCTTGGGGTGAAATCCCTCCATACTATTTGTATGTCCCCAAACATCAGTTTTGCATTTTTGAAAAGCATTTTTTTAGAGCAGAAAACATTAAAATTAACAGATGATGCAAAGGCCATTATGAATCAGCTGATTTCATGTATGAAGGAAGTCTTTTAAGCTGAAATTTCTTGGACATAACAAGGGCAAGATGGAACTTGGCCATCACAGGACATTATGAGGGCAAGGGAGATAGAGGAAGGCAGTGGGCCACCTATCTAATGAGCTTGTGTGAATTGATGGCAGAAGCAGGGTGAGGCTTAGCAAAAGGATAAAAATTCTACTATTTTTATCACAGCACAGACATGGGTTCATCCTTAAGATGGCTTCACCTGACTTGACTAACTCTGAGCCATTTAATGACATCTATTCCAAGGCGTAGACTGAAATCCAACAGTTGACTGTCCACAACTAGAACATCAGCTTTTACAGGATCCATGTCATCTACTGCCAGTGTGATCATTCCAAAACCATGTCCATGGAGAACTTTGCCATCAGCTGTTAGCATGTCCATCTCCTGTTGACCCCAGAGACTACACACTGATCCATCTACAAGGGACCTAGAACATCCAGAATTCACCAGTGCAATGTGTATGATCCAAATGATCTGAACCTTAATTACCAGGAACAACTCTTTAAACTGTTTGGAGAGAGACTGGCACAGATGGCTTGCCTCTTTCTCAATTTTCTTAGATGCGATGTGGCCTATCTCTCGGCATTTAAAGCAGTACACCTTCACTTGCATTTTTTGCATGGGGCTACTGCACCCCTATCCATGCTGACACTGGCAATCTCTTGCAAAGTGGTTCAGTCCAGGGCATTTGTAACAACTAACCACACCTCAACTGGCAGACTTATCAGACTAGGTAGGGCTTGTATTGGTCTTAACTGGCTGTGCAGCCACTGCAACCAGCTCTTTCTCATCTGACATAATGGCTCAAGCTCTTGTTAGAAATTGGTCCAGTGTCATGAGATCCATTTTCAATGATGCCTGGAGGTACTGCCTTATGTGACTTGACAGTCTGGCCACAAAAATTCATACCATCAATTTTTCAGGGGAAGGGGGAGGCTGGTACCTCACAAATGAGCAGGCAAGTCCCTGAAGTTCAGCCAGGAACACATCCATTTCACCAGTTAACAGTTGCCATATCATGAAACTTTCAAAAGCCATAAACAAATCTATCATGAATGCAGTTACCAGAGCCTGCTTAACTTGCTCTGCCGAGTTGTCTATATACTGCATTGGCTCCACCTCTTAACCATACTGGAAGACTGGTTGCTGCTCCATTGAATTCTGGAATCAGCCTGATGTCAAACTGTCCGTTCACCATTTTCTTGGTGTCAAAATAATTTGAAGGGATTTTCTAATTGGTTGGGCATCTGCCAACAAAGAGGGATAGAAAACTCAACAGCACCAAACACTGGACAATGATAGACAAGACTTCCACATAGGAACCCTATACATAAAAGGTGAATGCACCTAAGATACCAGAAACACAAACAAGAATGAATGAATTTGAAACAACACTGGATAACATGAACAAAAATACTTGGTAACGCAAGGTAATCCCATTGCCTTCTAAGAAAATGTGCTTGCTTTTAAGGAGTTTAAAGCCTTAATGGTTGCCTAGCAAAGGAACCATTTGCCTAACTATCTTGTGTGAGAAGCTGGTAAACACTTTCTTCATAATCAGACATTCTGGGGGCTTGCACCTGCTCTGTTCTGGCAGGAGAGCCATGAGCTGTCTTTCTGCAGACAGCACACTAAACATTGTTGCTTTGACCAATGGGGGCAGGTATCATTATCAGTATTAATTGGCTGCTCTGTCTGTATTTTGTTTCCACTACAATTTGACTCGCTGAAATCGTACAAACTGTGACATACTTAAGCAAGAATCTTGTAATGCTACTCACATGCTTCAGTAGCTTATATTGATGAGTCAGGAAAAATAAATAAATTTTTGACAGTCTTGACACTTTGTGAGTGTGAGTAATAATTTCATTGTTCAATTTTTTTTTTTTAAATGTGCATGAGCTTGAGAAAATGGTCTAAAACTATCACAGAAAAAGTTAAGAAAACAAAAGAAAAAAAAGAACAGCCATATGAACAAACTGAAAGATACATACTGGGCAGGATTTTCTTTGTACAAAAGTAGATTTAAGATCTAAATTTACATGATATACTTAAGCTTATAACCCAGACAAAAGGAAACAATGGCAAACAATCAAATTTAACAAGTGAAAAGATATATAGTAATACCTTTAGGAACATGACATGTAGGAGTGAGGAAGAAAAGTATTTTTGTCCATTTGGGCTAGTGTGTGTGAATAATATGAGAAAGCAAGAGGAAAAAAACTGCTATTGCTTTTGACAACTTCAACTAAACTATTTTAAAACCCCAAAAGTTCATTTAAATATGCTTTACCAATACATTACATGCTACTCAAACCAAGTGAAGAAGAAAATAAATTTTACTGGTTCAATGAAAAGTTCATTAAAGATTTTTTTTTATTTATTGCTTTATCTTAATCTACAAATCATAAAGGAAAAATTTGAGGTCTGATTGAAAACATAGCAAAAAGAAACATGTGCAAAAATATAAGTTCTATAAACTTTTGTTTCAAAATACTAGTTACAAACTATTAGAACTATGCATGTTTGTATTGTTAAATCACACAAAAGTTGCAAGTAGCAATCACATGAGAATTTGGGGAGTCACTCAAACATATGGTAATATTTAGATTTTACAATGGCAACTGCTTTAGCATAAAATGGGATAAGAACCACATACTAATAAAAAATTTGAAAGTTACCCAAACACAAATACAGCTAACTGAAATATACAAATGTCTAGTTAAAGAAAAAAAAAAAAAAGATGATGTAAACTACATAATGAGTTTAGCTAATTAAATAATAAAATACTAGTTCAGTTCTAGTAATCAGATATTAAACAGCAGTAGTTAAACACAAAGTAAACATGTAACCTAATAAACAATTGAAAATAGCTAGTGACAAAATGACAAGAAAAAGAGATGCCTGTGGTTCTCTTGTCAAGCAAAGAATGACAAAAAAAAAAAAAAACAGCTCATCTTTCGACAATGATAAATAAAAACCAGAAAGAAATTTCACAATTTAGTCTACAGAGCAAGCTAAGAATAAACTACAAGTAGAAAGTATAACAAAAAGAAAGCTTTATGTTGCTTCTGAACAATACAAGGACTTGTCACTTTACTAATGTTAGTTACAATTATACAAGTATTTGTAACATATTTGAAGTAAAACTGAAAGAATTTTTTTTATATCAACACATTTTTGAAAGACAAAAAAATGATCCAAAACAGGAGAGAAACAAACATTTGTTTTTCTTTGTGTTTTCTGTAGAGTTACTTTGTGTCTCAACTTAAAAGATATATATATATATATATATATATATATATATATATATCTTATCCAAAATATATATATCTTATCCAAAATTACCTCATATGGGGGGGATAGATATATTTCAACCAACAGAAACTTTGTTAGTCTTATTCAACACCAGTGTATAGATGGAGTGTGTTGGAATTAGAAATTTATTGGCTCTGTTATAACAAATACATTAAGTTCTTTTTGTGGATCAGTTTTAATATTTTATATTACTAGTATCCACTTAGATTATATACCAATGGATTTATTTCCTTTATTATATATCACAGCTGTTTGAGGTTTCCTATAGCCCCACTGAACTTGAACTCAATTCAGGTTTGCTATGGTAAAAATTCTTTCACAAGTGAAAATCATCACAAAAATGGCAAAAGTCATTTTGTTACAGCTTATTTTCTCTCAAAAAAAAAAAATGGATCTTCATACTTTTATAGGGGTAAAATATTGAAAAATGACTTATCACAAACTAATATCAAGGAAACTTTTGATCTGAACCCCATGAAACCTGGTATTTTCTGAAAGCAAAGGATATATTCTTTCATTTAAAAGTAAAATTGGCTGGTGTAAATGACTCAAATTTTTTTCAGTGGGTAAAATGTGAAAAAAAATAGTGAAAATTTTGCATTTTTTTTTGTTCTAAACAAATATTTTCCCCATTAATGGGAAATTAACCAATGACTGCCAAGGGTTAAAAAAAAAATTGATACCCGGCCACGGAAATCTTTAGTAAAAGGCAAAAGATCTATCTGCAATTCCTAACCACCAGAAACCAAAAGTTTGTTTTTTTTAAAAAAAAAAAAAAAAAAAAAAAAAAAAAAATAAAATAGCAGCGATAAGGAAAATTAAACCAAATTGACTGACATCTGGGTCAAAGGTCAGCCAGCAAGAAATGTTAGAACAAGTTGTAATAAAACCCACCACTCCCAGATAAAAGCAAAGAGTGAAAAAAAAAAAAAAGAAAAAAAAAGGGGGGGGTTTTTCATTACTAGGGCTTGATAAGTTTCGTTTTGTTTTTAACACCCTGTGACGACAAAAACACTTGTTTATATTTCCCATTGCCAGGCCATTTAGCCGTTCCTTTTATTCAATGATGTTCATGCCAAATAAAAGAGAAAGGAATGAATTTTGAATGATGTTATCTTGAAGTGAAAATAAATATTTTTTCATAAAAAAAAAAAAAAAAAAAAAAAAAAAGGTGATTTTTCTCAGAAAATTGGGCAACATTTTCCACAGCCAAATCGAAGATTAATTACCAGTGAATAATTCCATGTGCAAACAATAGCCATCTGGATCCTATAACGTTGCCCTAAAAGGGTCCAGAAGTTTACTGATTGACCGAAAACCTGTTGCGCATAATTGTACTTTTCACGGTCAGTTTCTATTATTTCATCTTGATATTATCATTTTCGGACAGCCAAATCATCAAGGATTCAGGAAAACAGTTTGGCATAGGTTTGCTTTACTACCATTATGTTAAATGTGAGGAAGAAACAATTAGCATAATTCCGCATGTATAATGTGCATTTTTTTTTTCTAAATAAGCAAAATCAGGGGTGCGTATTATGCAGAGCTAGGAAAAAAAAAAAAAAAAAAAAAAAAAAAAATAAAAAATTGCTGTAAAATAAAGAATTATCATAAAAATAAATTAGAATTATATTCTATGTTTAAAACCCTTTTTTCTTTTTTTTTTTTTTTTTTTTTAAATAAGGAGTAGGAAATGCTGGTCGTAATAAAATTGGAGGGGTTTGATTACCAAGCAAGGGGTGCATATCATGCATGAATAGAAGCATTTTCCCCACGCTTTCAGCACAATTTTAGGTGTGCATGAAGGCATATTATACATGGGGAATTATAGCATGTATAATACAAAGTGTAATTATTAGTTTATTATTGTGTTTGATCTTATATATATATATATATATATATATATATATATCTCCAAGTATAGGATTGGTGTATAGCAAATAAATTCCAATAACCAACAATTACTATTCTTAAAAGAGTGCTCAATACAGAGTAGAGCAAATATAATTATTTATTAAAAAATTATAACATAAATGTTATAAAATCACTACAAAAAAGCCATTTTGTTTCAACACCTCTGGTGTCTTAAGTGATGATGTTTAATGTAGAATAAAGGGTTTTAAAAAGTTCAAATCAATTAATCACCCCCCGCAAGGGGAAACGCTGTTACATAAGCTGGAATGACCAATCAAAATAAAAGTATACGAGAATTCAAAAAACTTGACAATGAACTAAGGTTATAATAACTATTTAATGCCTTAATGTTAGACTAAAATAGAATTTATTCTAATAAGTATTAAATTATATGATAAAATTTGAAATAAAAAATTAAAATTACCCATTTTAAAAATTAATCTCTATTAAGTTTAAAATTATGAAATTACAGAGGAAAAAAGAAAAATACATGTGTTATTCTATTTATTTTGTTTTTATTGAAATAAAGTTGGAATAAACGTCAATATCAACTGTTTTTCAGAGCTTCATGACAACATAGGATGACATTATGCAAAAGACAATACATACACAATCAGATTATAATACATACGCACGCAGACATATTTAGATTTATATATATATATATATATATATATATATATATATACAAAAAAGTGATGAGACAGGAAATATCTCCACAACCCTTTACAAAAAAAAAAATAACAAAACAAAAACATACATACATACACAATGAAAGGAGCCTCCAAGTTACCATACATACAGACACCGATAAAGACACGTACATACAGACACCCACATGCATTGACAGACATTCTGTTACAACAACCAAGAAATATTTAAGACAGTGTTATTAAACGAATTCTAACCACTTATTAAAATATAACTTATACGGGCAAATACATACAAAAAAATGGTCTAATAGAACAGAGAAACAAACAATTGGAAAAGAAAGGTCATTAAAACAGATATACATGTATAAAAATCACACCATCTAATATATAAAAACAAAAATTCTAAATTTCATATATATCTACATATGCACTACTGTACAGTAGGTGAAAGAAAATAAAATAAAAACTACCTACAGATATGTGTACACACATTCTTCACTACAGACAGAAACACAAAAGCCTACCTACAGACAAACATATACACACATATGTACATATACATGCATACACACATATCTACGCATACTTATACGCATATATACACATACAGAAGCCAGCATAAATGTCCAGCCACATAGCAACGTAAAAAAATAAACCAAATATAAATTAAATATATACACAGACACACATATATATAACACATACAAACGGAAACTTATACATTATACTTATACACAAATAAGTATATACATGCATAAACCGACATATTCTAACAATATTATCTTATTGACGATAAAGTACAGTAATGTCCATAATTTTAAAATGTAACGAAACAATCGTTGATTAAGTCTATAAGCAATTAATATATATATATATATATATATATATATATATATATATATTTTATAATTTATATATATATAAATTACAAATTAAAAATGCAATTTATTTAAAAAATTGATAATATCACATTTTTTTTATCATTAACTGCTTTTAAATGGAACCCAATGCTCTAGTAATAACTAAAAAAAATAAAGATTTTTAGTAGAATTATCTTCTGTATTGCAAATGCTCAACTTTTACATTAAGTACTTATTAAAATATGAATAAAAATTTTGTTGATAAAAGAAGTGTGTGTATATATAAGCAGTGCGATCTTTTGTTTCGCAGTTCATAACATTAGCCTTATCAGATATTAGCAACCTGATTTCAATATTAATGAATTATGAGAGAACGCATTATGCTGACAAGGCATATTTGGTACTACTTGAAATGAGCAAGCATTATTTCCATAAGTTTTTTTTCATTTCTTTTAAGAAAAAATAAAACAGTAAAATAAGACAAATGTTTTTTAGTTTCTTTTAAGAAAAAAAAAAAAAAAAAAAAAAAAATATATATATATATATATATATATATATATATATAAACCGAGAGATTGCAAATGGAATGCTTTTCAGACAAAAAAAAAGTCTAGATAAAATATGGCTGATTTCCCTTGCTGGCAGTGGTAGAAGGTTATCTCTAAATAACATTTCTGAAAGGTTTACAATGACTTTATCGCAGTTGGCAAACATTTTACAGAGAAGGGAAAGGAAACAAGAAAAAAAAAAAAAAAAAATACTTGGTATAATAGTTTCTTGCAGTAAATCAGATTCTCATTAGCACCCCACTATTGTAGTCTTATGCCAGACTAAGTAATAGTATTGGTTATTGGTTTAACAAATATACAAAAAGTTAGAATGTTACTTGATATTAGACCATATATGAAAAAAAAAAAAAAAAAAAAAAAAAATATTGACAATAGTTTTCTTGATATCAGTATTGCATTCGTAACACTACAATACATATTTTAATTGTATCATTTTGTTTGTTTTGTTTTAAATTAGTATATCCTGTCATTGTAATACAGTTAGGGAGATTCTGTCAGTAACAATTAAAATTCCCTGAGGAATAAATAAAAATAAAAAATTGAAATATAGTTTTGCTGCTTTCAGAAAGATACTTAGATATTACAAAGCTGAAGGAGAAAAGATCAATTATCATAAGCTATGACCATGCTGAAAAATTACAGGCTCAATCCACTTTCCAATATATATATATATATATATATAATGTGTGGAAGGGCTTCTGGGTCACACATTGCAGTAACCATCAAACAACTTTTGATTCTTTGTACAAAAAACAATATCCTTTTATGTGCACAAAATACAGACATTACAATTGTTAAAAAATATAAAATTAAAGAATTATACATGTACAATGGTAGTTCAATAAGCTCAGTCTCACTTGATGTTATTAACCAAATTTATTTTTACTCTATATTATTATATATATAATTAATGTTCACCACTGAATTTAAGTGAATTGATAAGGAAGGAAATTATTAAAAATTTGTTATACAAATCAAGTATTTTTTCTTTCATTAGGTTATAGACTTACTGATAAAACTTTGCATTTTGTAATGAACAGAAATGCATCTTAAAAGAATATGACAATATAAAATAAAAATATGATTATTGTTATTACACCAGAGTATGGACAATTAGTACATTTTTATACAAAAACAGAAGCAAAACTCTTACACAAATGTAGAAGTTTTGTTTTATGCTTTTTAGAGAGAGATTTAGCCAACATTCCCAATAGAAAAAAAGTATATTAATTGTAATAAGTATTAACAAGCATGATGAACCAAATTGAGACCTTGTTGTGCTGCAAGTTGAAGAAAAAACAAAAGTAAGCTAGAATTATAAATAATGAAATATTCAAGACTCAACACAAGAAGAAAGGTTAGAAACAAAGAACAAATAGTCAAATAAATTAATGCCAAAAAGAATAAATTCCTACCTATAAGATCCGTCTATATATCACACGGACACAACAAAGAATCAAGTTTACTGCAAAGCTGCGGATTTTATTGTCTTTTGAAAACAAAATAAAAAGCCTAGAAATGTACTAGATGCTTTTGCAAAGAGTCAGGTGTTGGAGGATTCTCTCTTTCTAAGTCAGTCATGGTCTTAGACTATTTGGTAGGCAATATAATTATTATGCTCAGCAATTAACAAGAACATAAGAAACTTAAATAAGAATTCTAGTTAAGGGATAAAATGAGTGGGGAAGGCACAGGTGATCAGGGTGATAAGTGCAGACAAGGCTACATGACAAGACGCTTAACATGAACACCGGTGTCTCAACTTAAAGTAATTTTAAAATGTAGAAATTGTCCCTCTAGTCTTGAACATGGTAATAAAAACTAACCATCAAATTGACTTTTAATCATGTACAAATAGATAAGTTAGAATGAGATGTGCAGAGACATGACAGCTCAGACAAGTAAAATTAACTAGATGACAGTATTTAGAGCCAATGAATAAGTTGAAAAACACTTCACCTAAATTTTGCAGTACAAATTGATGCAAATATACTTTGAGTTTTTTTTTTTTTTTTTTTGTGACAAGGGTGGGCATAGTATTTGAATACACTTGTTTTTTGATCATTGTGAGATAAAATACCTTTGAAGATTAAAGTGAAATACTTTGATAGGATTATTAAAAAAAAAAAAAAAAAAAAGTTTTCATTCACTGGTGTTTACAGTGAAGTCCAATTTCAACCAGTCATATCATATACTATTACTATATTACTATATTAGTAACCCTCTACAATGAGTTACTCTTGAGCATTGTATTTTGTGAACTTAGGGTTTGTTTTTGTTTGTTTTTTTAATCATTTCACTCTAAGCAAGATAGGAGTGTCACTAGTACACACAGGGTTACAGGGGATTAAAGTGAGAGAAAAGATTGGGTATGGGGGAGGATAAAAGATGAGCAGGGTTCAAGTCAACAGAAGATGACAGTTGATATTGCATTTAAATTTTTGTAGCAATCAGAGAAGCAAGTAAGTAGGAGGAAATTCCACTATTGGGAAGTGCGAGAAAAGAAACTGTTGGAGTAGAAGTGGCAGTTACATTTAACTAGTTCAACAGTAAAAGTGTGGGACCTAGATGCCAATCTAGTAGTGCACCAGGGAAAAAAGCTCATCAGAAGCAGTTGGTATGAAAATATTTGTACAAATGACAGAGGTTGATAAATTGTTATCAAAATTACGCAAAAATGAAAACAACTGACCCGTTTTTAACAAATATATTTACCAAAATTATACAAAGATATCTTGAAATACTAAAGAGTAAATTTACTTAAAAAAAAAAAAAAAAAAAAAACAAACAAAAACCTTCCAGATGACTTTGGAATCTCCTGCAACTATTCTGAAGGGTCTCCTTGTTTAAGTTGGTGAATACTGCCATAATCTTTGCTTTCAGTTCATCTTTGGTGTTACAAGGAGTTTTGTGCCCCACATATAATAATCAAGGGGGTTGCAATCTGGGGAATTAGGTGGCCAAGTGTAAGGGGTGATGTGGTCACAAAAATTATTTGGACAGCCATGACTGGGTTCTCCTGCTTGTGTCATGGTGCAGAGTCCTGTTGCTAGGCATAATGTCTTCCAGCAGCCACCCTCTTGACCCAGGGTAGTACTATCTCCTCAAGGCACAATGTAGGCTTCTGTGTCGAGTGAGGCTCTGTGGGAAGATGAATGAAGGCATCACTAAACACCATGGTGTTGACTGGATATATCATCCAACTCTTTCTGAATCCTCTGTACTATCATCCAAACACTATGAAATGTTTATATCCAGCACAGTACTGCATGTCGTTTCCAAATTTCTGGTGAAGTGACTTGCGTCTTGGTGCTCTTTTTCTCAGTGTCCAACTGACCCTACTATACTGTGCAGTTGGCAAAAAAAAAAAAAAAAAAAAAAAAAAAACAACATACATGTATGAAATTAAAAAGTATAGAAATGATAATTTACCCATCACACCCTGTATATCCTGAAGGGACTTTTTTTTTTTTTTTTTTTACAATGATATTTACCCTGTACAAGAACCAAAGCCACTAGAGGTAGAGGCTTAGAGAGTAAGAGACACAGCTTATGAGGATATATAGGGAAGATAACAGTTAACTTTAGATGTGAACAGGTTAAGATTGTAGTGATCAAAGAAGCATTCCTTTGGGAGTCAGTTCCACATTAGAGGGACAGAAAAAAAACACACATATGACAGGTGATGATTCAGTTCTTATTGGCTTATGGCCAAATCATGTTGAAACACCAGTTCTCATAGGATCATTGAAGTAAAGTAATTGTAAGATTTGCATGGCATGATTCTTCTCCCAATCACAGTAATAAATCACATGGATAAATTATGATACTGATAATAGTAAATAATTACTTTACCTCCCACGCCTTAATTTAAACTGTAAGCATTCCAATATATAACATTAGATATTCAAATAAAAATATATTAACAGCAAAAGTTACCCTACATCTACTAAAGAATTTACCAAATGGCCTTGGAACACTAACCACTACAGACAGTCCTCAAAAATTAATGATACTAATGTGACACACACCGGTGGTCGCAGTCCAGCACCAATATGTGACGTCCACTGGTCGTGATGTCAATATCTGATGCTGCACTGTCGGCCCGTGGTCAATTCCCAGTTGTGGTGCAAAGCTGTAAGGTTTCTTTCACCAGCGTTTGGGGTTGACTCGTCGTCGCCGCCACCAGCCTGTGTCCCGGTCGATCTGGTTGCTTCCCGTTCGATACCAACTTTGTTGTTCTCAGCTCACCTCCAACACCTGGTCACCGAAGTAACTTGCTTTGATCTCAAGTCTAACCTACCCACGTTGTGACTTTGATCTTAGGTAGATGAAATCAATCAGGCGTCGGGCCGTAGTGCAAGCCAAATCTGGGGTAAGGGTGATACTGCACAAGTGTAAGTAAAAGAAAAATAATAAAACAACTCACGAGGTTCAGATATGTTGAGAAATAACAATTAACTATCTATCTGTTGAATACAGGAGTATGTTTCCTTCTTGGACCGTTCTATGGATTCGTGACACTTTTTGCATTTCTTAAGCGAGTTATGGTATCTTAAGTCGTTCATCAATAAAAACTTGAAGACCAAGTCATAAATGACGTGGAAATCTTGGTCAGCTTCTGCGTGGTGCTATTCTCCGAGCTCAACAGCTCTGTCGAAAAAACACTGTCTCCGATCTCCAACCCAACTCTGAATGCCTGGGGGACATTTGTTTATATAGACACCGACCAAAAAAGGGTTGGGGCCTGTTGTGGTTTGGGTTCTTTGACAGTTCTTAATTCCCAACCAAAAATTTTCTTTGTCCCCAGAACAGGAAAATTTATTACTTCTCATTTTTGGAAGCTAATCACTTTCCCTTTTGGGGGTTTTTCTTCCTCATCCGTGAGGAGAGGTCGGAGGAGAATTATCCTCCTAGACTTCCTTTCTCATATTGGTATCTCATACCAATCCTTAGTGGGTGTCAACACTCCCTTGCCTTTCTCATATGTTCACCTTTGCCCATCACTCACGCCACCACTCAGCCAATGATCACTCGGCAGCGTGGCTGTGGCTAGACTTGGCCTTTTTAAAATTATCATAAAAAAAAAAAAAAAAAAAAAAAAATTGTCTTTTCTTTTCTATTGGCCAGGATTCTTATGAATTCCATGTGGCCGTCATTAAATTCTTATCTTATCCTGAGTCACCCAAAATCCACTTAGCAGAATTTTCACAGACTCATTAATCACTGCTTGTCAACCTTCAAACTGGCTGGTAGTTTTTACTTTATTCTTTATTTTTCTCATGTATTAAAATTTTCGTGGCACCAGATGCTCATTTTCAAGTCACCATGTCTGACAACAATAATGACCTTCTTGACCCTCTCTTCTCATGTCAAAATCCGGACATACAACAGATGGGTCTCCTCACTGGATACAAGAACCTAAACTAAATGATATCTCTGAAAGATAATTAGTGGCTATTCTTTTAAGGTGGTCTCACTGAAATTCCTTCTCGGTCGCATGCTTAGCCCAGTTTTGTTTATCTTTTTTGAATTCTGTTTTTCTTGCCATGGTCACTATCTGATCATGACATTAATTCTGACAGAATCCAAAATCTGGTTTTCTCTTATGGATTTTCTGTCTTTTGCGAAAAAGTATCTTTCCTCGTAAATGAAATAAAATCTTTCCCCATTCATTTTTTTTGTTAAAAAAAAAAAAAAAAAAAAAAAAAAAGTTGCTTGGTCTGTCTTTCGTTATAGCTTTTTCTTGCCTTAAGTATTTCTCGTTTTAATTTCTATGCTTAATTAGTTAGCCAATTACCATAGCTGAATAGTGTCACACTAAAATAACTGAATAAAAAAATTGAAAAAAGATTTTCCTTGTCTGTCACATTAAAAAAAAAAAAAAAAAAAAAAAAAAATTGCTGCCTAATTATGTACACACACACAGACAGATTCATTTTTCTATCATAAACTAATAATTGTTGTGATAGAGTTTAAACATTTCTTTTTAGAAGAGACTCTTTTCCTTAGAATAACCTCTATTTCATGTTATGCTTATTTCTTGACTCTTCCCAAAAGTCAGTCAGATGATTGTAACTCATTACATTTAGCCTCAATTGTGTAATATGAGTAACCTGGTAACCTTTATTCAAGAAAATCTCATCTTCAAAAGTTTAGAAAACAGTTTTTGAAAAGAGAAAAAAAAAAAAAAATGCATACTATGAAGTGAAGCAAGTTTTTACTTTTAACTTTTCTAGAACCCAAAACTAGAATTTTATTTTTAAAAAATAAAAACTTTAAAAACGAAATAGAGACTACCACACAGTGTTTAAGCATGCTTTAATCTTAAAAAAAAAAAAATCACACACAGAAAAGTTTTTCATTTTAATACAAATGCTTATTTTAATTAAACTTTTTCAAGGCATACATACAGCTGATTTTAGAATCAAAATGAATGTTGGACAATGATGATATTAAATGATTAGATATCAGATGCTGAAATCAACATATAACTCTGGAGAGGATCTGAAGAAAAATACCACAAGAATTTAAAAAGAAGAAAAAAAATTGTTGGAAGGCAAGTACTAAAAAAGTTACTGGCCGGACCAGCTTTGAAAAATTTATCTTGTCACTGTATTTGGAAAATGTTCTTTCATATTGTATACTTTGTGATTTTTTTAATTTTTTTTATTGGTAACAAGGGTAGGTGTAGTATTTGAATACACTTGTTTTTAGATCATTGTGAGATAGAATACCTTTGATGAAGATTAAAAGTGAAATACTTTGATAGTGGGGAGGGAATCAAATTTTCATTCACTAGTGTTTACAGTGAAGTTCAATTTCAACCACTCATATCATCTACCTCATATATTTAGTAATACTTGACCATGAGTCACTCTTGAGCTTTGTATTTTGTGAACTTAGTTTTGTTTTTTAATCATTTCATCCCAAGCAAGGTGAGAGTGCCACTAGTACACACAGGGTTACAGGGAGTTAAAGTGAGAGAAAAGACTTGGTTTGAGGAAGAGATAAAAGATGAACTGGATTCAAGTCAACAGAAGATGACAGTTGACATTGCATTTAAATTTTTGTAGTAATCAGGGAAGCAAGTAAGCAGAAGGAAGTTCCACTGTTGGGAAGTGTGAGAAAAGAAACTGTTGGAGTAGAAGTGGCAGTTACATTTAACTAGTTCAACAGTGAAAGTGTGGGACTTAGATGTCAATCTAGTAGCATGCTTAAATTCATGTAGTCAGAACACCAAGGAAAAAAAGCTCATCAGAGCAGTTGGCATGAAAATATTTGTACAAATGACAGAGGTGGATTAATTGTCATCAAAATTACACAAATATGAAAATAACACTGACACGTTTTTAACAAATATATTTACCAAAATTATACAAAAATATCTTGAAATACTAAAGTAAAAAAAAAAAAAAAAAATAAAAATATATAGTACTGCCAGATGACTTTGGAATCTCCTGCAACTGTTCTGGATGGTCTCCTTGTTTAAGTTGGTGAATGCTGCCATAATCTTTGCCTTCAGTCCATCTTTGGAATTACAAGGAGTTTTGCTAGTCTCTTGCTCAACTGTGCCCTACACATAATAAACAAGGGGGTTGCAATCTGGGGAGTTAGGTGGCCAGGTGTAAGGTGATGTGGTCACAAAATTGTTTGGACAGCCATGACTTGGTTCTCCTGCTTGTGTCATGGTGCAGAGTCCTGTTGCTAGGCATGTCTTCCAGCTGCCACCTTCTTGACCCAGTGTAGTACTATCTCCTCAAGGCACTTGATGTAGGCCTCTACAGGATTCTTGTACTTATTTTTAAATGTGATCCAGATCATTAACTGAACCATATGAAAAATGGAATTTTCAAATTGAACCCCAGGCTACCATGAAATTGTTCTTGCAGGAATGCTCCAAATAAAATTTATGAGAGGATAGTGCAAACATCAAGTGACAAGTGCCTGTCATATTCAACTGTGAAGATCTTGAAACCCAAGATATAGCAGGGTCTGGGAGACTTAACAATGCTATCTCTTTAAATACCTAGATCAATAAGCACCTGATGAAGGTTGAAGGGGATAATGGCTGAAACATTATGGACAATAGTCTAAATATAAATGATGTAAATAAGAGTTACTGTAGAATATTACTCTAACTTGCTGTACAGATTAAAGGAGAAAAATGGTAAGAGAAGCTTTGGAAAGCTATTCTCTTTTTGCTCAATAGAATAGTAAATGATGGTTGTTTTTGAAGAACTTCAGGTTTGAGTGTATAGACCATTCACCATACTAACCAGATTTTGCGCCATCTGATTATTTCCTAATTTGAAAAATAGCAAATGTTTGATTTAGAGCTGATAGCAGCAGCAGAGCAGTGTTTCAATGACTACAACATCAGAATTTATTTTTGGAAACTGGAGATATGAATCAAGTGTCTTGAACTTTAAGGTGAATATGTAAAATAGTATGTATATTTCATCTCTCTAATTTTCTTCTTGGTCAGTATTTTACCAAACTTTTCAGTACCCCAGATACATCTCTTTTTAAGTAATATTTTTCCTTAACAGATACGACATTCCTACAAATCTGTAATATGATGCTGCCCACACATAAAAAGTTGTTCTTTTAAGATAATGCTTTTCTGACCCACCTTTAACAAGACAGCAGTCTACCCTCTACTAGACTATTACAGGTTATATATAAAAAAAAAAAAAACAAAACCCAAAAAAAACAAAAACAAAAAAAACACTGATTTCTATTAGTGAAACTTCAAGCAATACCTATAACACTCACTACATTTTAACACTAAAAGTTTAGAATTGCTATGGCTTATATCTGACAATCTGAACTTTGGAATTTATTAGCCTTGCTATAGTCAATATACAACAGTTCATGTTAAACAAATCCCTCTTATCAAAGTGATTGTATTTTGAATCTATAAAAATGAACTCCAGATTATGAAACTGTCTTCAGTTTTTAAAAAGGATCAATAAAGTCAAACTACCAAGGTAAAACTAACAAAACATACAGCTAACTGTTTGAGGATTAAGATATATATATATATATATATATATATATATATATTTCTCCTGTTTGTCAGTGAAAAGAGACTGGGTAAATAAGTGGGATGAAGTAATTTGAAGTAATAGCAACCTTGTAATTCATTGTCTTGATTCGAATCAATAGGAGTCTTTTCAGCAAAAGCACAATAGCTGATAAATGTATTAATCTCTTTTTGGAGCTTCAATAATAACAATATATAAAAATGCAATTCTAGAGAAAACAATTATTTCAGGACATTTTGTATTTGTTATACAGGAAAGATTTTATGGTGTACCATTTATTTATGTTAAGGATCAATCAACCAATGGCCAAAAACATTGGAAGAGTTCAGCCTTGAGGATTTGCTGTAGTTATGGAAGAAGAAAGAAACAGATACACACATTATACATCATTTGTCTATATTTTTGAGATGAGGTATTGTAACTATTTACATTGTTTGGACTGTTATCCTCATCTTTATTGCCTTCTTTGTATACATTGAAATTTCAAACTAAAAACTTTTAGTCTACAGGGGTAGATTCTTCTAATTTTTGGATATCTTCATTTCAGTTAATTCCCTTTAGTAACGATTTGTTCCTTCTTTTTGTAGCCAAGGTATTGAACTCTCAACTCTGGTTAAAGTAATTTTTTGGATCACTCAACCAACATTTTATCCACTGGGCTATGTGTCCTTGGACTTATAAACCTAAAGCCCCTCAGTAACAATTTTTTTTTTTTTTTTTTTTTTAACCAGACTTCATATTAAAATTTTTTGTTAGTATTGTTTTTCTCTAGCTCTCTGTATTACTGGTTACCATATTGTATTTATGCCTATGCTTGGAACAAAAACTTGGAGAGTTTAGTTACTAAAGAGAATTAACTGAAAGATTCAAAAAAGGAATGGTACAAGGAACTCATTGCATGCATGCAAAAAAAAATCCTTTAAGTTATTTTTACTACATTGTCCAATTATTAACCAACTAACATTATGGTTACTGACACTATTTTCATAACAAATTAATTTTCTGAAAAAAAAAAAAAAAAAAATCTATGATTCTCTGCCACCATTTGAAATATATATATATATATATATATATATGCGCACGCATATACCTTGGGTTGTTTACAATTGATTATACATTTATTAAAAAAAAAAAAAAAGTTTAACTCATTTTATTCGACTTTATGTCTGTCCACCATTTTGAAGTCATATCACTAGAAAAGTGTCAAAAGCACAAAAATCATGTTACTGTACAGTAAATAAGAATAAAATTATTAAAATACGTACATTTACAGTAAATGTTAATATAATTATCATAAATTCTATGGAACAAAAAAATATGAAAACATCTGTGACTGTGTTGTCATCTTATTTAGCACTCTTTAAGAGATCAATATTGGTGTTTTCCATGGTAGTTTCCAATATGTACCATTTGGTGTCGTTCTCAGTGCTACTCATGATTCCTGTGAAATTGAAATTCAACTTAGTTTAGGCATATGCACAGTATACGTCTACCTGTTGCATACTCTCTCATTTGCATTCATTTTTGACTTTATATTTTGACCCAATGGCTCCTAAAGAAATTCCTAGAGCAAGTGCTATAACACTGGATGATATACACTGCGTGCCAAATTATTATCGAGAACTTTTTAATAATATTTCAAAAACCGTCCAATCAATTCACACAATGTTGGCAACACTGACCTGCGCAATTACTGAAATTTTCAACCTGATCTGCGCAATGTAAACAAGAATTTAGTAAAATGATGGACCATAAAAGCAGTTTAAGTAATGCTAAAAAGAAAACTATCACCTCAGAACTCAAAAGGTAAATCTACCCTAGAAATTTCTAAAATGATAGGGAGGTGGCATCAAACAGCGAAAAAGTTCACTGACGACCCTATACAAGTAGGCAAAAGGGCAGATAAAGGCAAGCCAAGGGTAATTTCACGTCGTCTCATGTCACGACTTAAACAAGGGGCCACAAAGAACCCTGGACTTACCAGCCAAGAGCTTTTCAGTTGCATTGGGGATCCTACTGTGTCTAAAAGTACTCGGTGTTGGTATCTGAGGGAAATATCAACAACAGTCAAACCTGTATCGAAGCCCCCGTTGACAAGAAATCACATTCAAAATCAATTGAAATGGGCCGAGGACAATATGAAGATGGACTTCTCTAAAGTTTTGTTCACAGACGAAACTCGAGCAACACTTGATGGGCCAGATAGATGGGGCAAAGGCTGGGTAATGAATGGACAGAATCGCCATCAGTGTTTGAGACACCAACAAAGCGGTGGAGGCATAATGATCTGGGGTGATATTATTGGAAAAACATTAGTGGGCCCATGGAGAGTACCAGATGGCGTCAAAATGACTGCTGATGCATACATAGCATTTATGAAAGAGCATCTTGAACCGTGAATGAAAAGACAAAGAGTCGCCTTCAGAAGGGCCATTGTTTTTATGCAAGATAATGCTCCTCACATGCTGCTCACAAGACTACTGAATATTTGAAACAGTTAGGCTTCAATGGACCTTGAAAAATGAAGTGGCCAGCAAATTCTCCGGATTTGAACCCAATCGAAAATCTTTGGAGCATCATGAAGCGAAGACTGTATGCCAACAGACGACAATTCAGGAGCAACGCTCAGTTGTGGGAAGCAATTCTTGACACATCTCGCGGCATTACAGCAGATGACATCCTACGATTAACAAATTCTATGGATCGTAGACTTCTTCAAGTAATTTCAAAACAGGGAAAGCACATTCCCTATTAATTTGTTTAAAACTGTGCCTTTGTTTGTATCTTATTTGTTTGATTATCTTATTTATTAACTTCTTTTGATCATAAACATTCACATGCACCATTAATAAACGTTTTGTTTGCTCAATTCTGGGATTTTTACTAAACCTTTCTAATAATTTGGTACGCTCAAATCACCGTACTGATAACAAATATGGCGCTAGTTTGTTTACATTGCGCAAATCAGTACAAAAATTTCAGTGATTGCGCAGGTTAGTGTTGCTAACATTGTGTGAAAATTTTGTGTGAATTGATTGGACGGTTTTTTAAATATAAAAAAAGTTCTTGATAATAATTTAGCACGCAGTGTACTTACACACACTATGAAAAAGGTAATATCGATTGCTCGATCTTTTGGAATGAGTCAAACAACTATTGATGATTGTTCACAGTAAGGTTAAGATTTTAGCACATATCAAATCTGATGCCCCAATAATGAAGAATATTGTTATCAATAAGAAGAAAATTCTTTGAAGAGGTAGAACAACTTCTTTCTCTGTGGATTGATAGGTTGAATCATCAGTCTGCTGATATTAGACAAGAAATCATTCAAGTGAAAGTGTTGTCTTTGAGGACCTGAACAAAAAATACCCCGATAAGAAAAATGTAGAGTTTAAAGCGAGTCAGGGCTGGTTTATGAGATTTAAAGAATGAAGAAGTTATCACCCTATTAAGAAGCAAGGTAAAAGTGCATCAGCTGATGAAGTAACAACAGCTGATGAAGTAACAACAGCCGATTTTTGAACAGATTTTTACCATTGATAAAACTGGATTATATTACCAGACCGTTTTTTCATTGCTGATGCTAAGCATAAGGCTATATCGCTGATAAATTATTTTATTCAGAATACAGTACGTACATATAAATACTGTAATATGCAATGGGGAGTGATTATTTGCAGTTTATAGTTCAGTTATTTCAACTTAAGTTGTTTTTCAACCTAAGTCGTGACCTCTGGAACCAATTAATGATGTAGGCTGAAGTGTGTGTGCGTGTGTATATCTCTCTCATATATATATATATATATATATATATATATATATATATATATATATATATATATATATATAATTATTATTTGTACACTCATCAGTTCCATTCTGCACATTATATTTGATGACTGACTCACCGCTTACTACTATCCTAGGCATTTTCTTTACCAATATAACAACATATCATGACTATAAACAACCAAAGATAAAAAGCTAAACAAGTTCAACAAACATCACGTAAAACCCTTAAACTTTCCTTCTTCAACATTCATGGTATTTGTACCAACTTCTGCAGTGTGGAATTATTCCTTTTCGAAAAGTCTCCAGACATTCTAGTTTTCTGCGAAAGTAACCTCAACTCTTCAATCCCTTCCTCCGATTTCTCAATTCCTGGGTCTTTTCTTTTACTTAAAAAATATCCTAAAGTCTACATGCATGGATTAGGAGTTTATGTCCATGAACATCTCCTGCTGGCTAAGGAATTCTCTGAAGACATGTGTCGCTGTCTCTCTCTCTCTCTCTCTACTTAATTCAGTCAGCTATCTCTTTCTGTACTGTTCTTCTTCCTCTCAAGACTTGCATGCTAAATAGTGTTTCCGATAATATAGACAAAGCCAAACATATTCGTGTTTGGTGACTTTAATGCCCATCATGCCAGGTGGTTGTAATCCTCTGTCATAGACCTCCGACATTCAAACCTTTAACTTTTCAATCACTCACTCCTTCATGCAAGTGGTGGTTTCTCCAGTAATGAAGATGGAAATGCTTATCTTTTTTTTTTTTTTACCTCTATACCGGACTCTCGTCACTACACAGCTCTGCTCTCTTGGCAACTCTGATCATACAGTAGTGTCTGTAAACATCTCCTTCCACTCCCCTACCAGCCATGAACCTCCTAACAATAGAATATCTTGCTGTTATCAACAAGTAGGCTGGTTCTTCTGTGATTTCCTCTGTGATGTTCCTTGGAATGTAGTTTTTAACCATCCTGTTCAAAGTCTCCTCTTGGGTGAAAGCCGGCATCGATGCTTTCATTCCAGCAAGGAAATAAAGTTAAACTGCGTTCATCTCCCTGGTTCTCACCTGTTAGCTCAGCCGCTATAGCCCACAGGAGTCACTTCTTCCGACTGTACCAGAGCAACATGTCTGATGGCAATAGAAATCTGTCTCTGCTTGTAATGAGTAAGCATGTCCTCAATGAAGTAAAGCTAATGTTTGCTGATAGAATCAAACATTGCATAGAATCTTGAAAGTTTGGTTCTAGAGATTATTGGTGGCTCTGCAAGAAGGTGCTGAACAGCAGAAAATCCTTAATCCCTCCTCTATTCAATCAGTTTGAAGTCCTAACATCTACAGCAGATAAGGCTGAAGGCTTTGCTTGGAAATTCTCATTCAACTCATCCAGAGCGCCTACACTGGATTTCCCTCCTAGAACTGAGACCCTCCCGAGTGATACGTGCATAACCCTGTCACTGGTCTTGGACATCATTTCTAAATTAAACTCTCATAAGGCAAGGAGGTGACAGGATACTAACTGTTAATCTATGTGAGCTATCTCCCCTGAAAACTCTCCCTGCCGGGGAAAGGATTTCCGGTCGGAAGTCGGGGCGACGGCCATGTTTGTTTATACTGTGTAGTTAGTGAGGAGTCGAATAAAATATTCTCTCCGTATCCGTTGTCGAAGTCCGTCATTCACATGTTTATATTTTTCTTTATGCACCTTGACAGTCCTTTATTTTTATACTAACATTGGTAGCAGAGCGTAGTTATGGCTTCAAAGCACATTTCACCGCGCGTCTTAGTTAAAGAACAAGTACAGCACGTGGAAAAAAAGAAATGCAAATCTGGGGAAATGGCCACGCCGCTGACAAAACAAAACAGCGCCCCCATAGTATTTCTTTCACTGGAAGGAAAACCCAGAGAAGCTGTATTGGAATTGGATGTTCTTGCACTTAATTCTGAGGATGGAATGGCTAAACTGTATGAAAAATTGGACACGCTTCTTTTGGAAGATATAAACCAGTCGGCCTTTCTGGCCCTCTGAGACTTCGAAGGATACCGGAGACAGCCTGAAACATCAGTGGAAGACTTTCTCATCAACTTCGGCCGACATCGTTGCTAAGTTGAAAGATTTCAACATCATCCTGCCTGAACCGGTACTTGCATTCAGGGCATTAAAGAGTGCTTCCCTCAACCCTGAAAATGAAAGACTAGTCAAAGGCGACTGTCGGCCGAACTGACACTCTCTTCCATGTCGGCACAATTAAAGAAGATTATGCATAGACAGCCGTCTGAAGCTTCATCTATGAACTCTACACCCGTAGTGGTTAAGAAGGAAGATGTTATTGCCTTTACTGAAAATAAAAACGAACCTAGCGAGGTATACTATGGTCGCTCTTCCCACCGCCGTGATTCGCATTTTAATAGTCGGCGAGGAAAAACATACCGCGGTGGAAAGCGACATAACAACAACAAAACATGCTCCACTGACATAAACAAAATAAACCCGCTAAGACCCGAAGGCAACCCCACTGTGTGCTTTAAATGTGGCTGCAAATTTCACTGGTCTTACGACTGCCCTTATGTCGACGATACCCGGGACAAACATGAGGACGACGAACACGAAAGTTATCTGTATCTGGCTAACATTGTGCTGATGAGTCAGCAAAAAAGCGAGGCAAATGGCAACACGCTTTTGGGTGAGACACTTGGTTCCGCTGTCCTAGATAGTGGTGCATCTGGCACCGTTTGTGGAAAAAAAAAATGGTATGAATGTTTTCTCGAAACATTAACTGATGCACAGAAAAAAAAAAAATAATTATGAGGAAAGGGTAGTGAGAACTTTTAAGTTCGGGGATGGAAACAAGCTGGACTCTCTCTACAATGTGACTCTACCATGTGTCATCGCAGACATTGACGTCAATATTGTTACCGATGTTGTGGATTCTGACATTCCACTTCTCTTAAGCAAAGATGCAATGAAAAGAGCTGGAACCTGTCTCAATTTTGAACATGACAGTGTGACGATGTTTAAAAAGAAAATTCCATTGAGATGCACATCGTCTGGTCATTATCACATCCCTATCACCAGACCCCTACCAGATAGAGGTAAGCTCAAACACATTCTTCTTGTTAAAGAAATCTCCTCTAAAAACAAATCAGAAAAAGTGAAAGTTGCAACCAAATTACATAGACAATTTAGTCATCCCAGTAGTAAGAAATTATGTGATTTAGTTAGAAATGCTGGAATAAGAGATCCTGAATTTATGAAAATCTTACAAGCACTTCCAAATTCCTGTGAAGTGTGTATTCTTATAAAAAAACGAACCTAGACCTATTGTTGGATTCCCATTAGGATCTTATTTTAATGAAACTGTTGCTATGGATATTAAAAAGAGATTAATGGTAACAAGGTACTGCACTTGATTGACCATGCTACCAGATACAGTGTCGGCGTTAGGATTCCAAGTAAAGAAAGATCGGACATCATCAGTGCTATATTTAAACACTGGATAGCGTATTTTGGGACTCCTGGATCTATCTTAACTGATAATGGTAGGGAATTTGATAACGAATCATTCCGTGACATGGCACAGAATTTAAATATCGTTGTCGTTACCACTGCTGCTGAAAGTCCATGGAGTAATGGCTTAAATGAATGACACAATGGGATATTGGGAGAAATGGTCAAAAAGACTGTAGAGGACAAATTGTAGTTTTGAGATAGCACTAGCATGGGCTATAAGTGCAAAGAATACACTTCACAGTGCTCACGGATTCAGCCCCAATCAGCTTGTTTTTGGTAGGAATCCCAATCTGCCCTCCTTTTGAATGATAAACTCCCTGCATTAGAAGGTGTCTCTACCAGTGAGATTGTTGCCAGTAACCTCAATGCCATGCATGCAGCTAGAAAACAATTTATTATGTGTGAGTCTTGGAAAAATTAAGACGTGCACTTCGTCATCAAGTTAGGACTAGTACAACACAATCCTACAAAAATGGTGATGTTGTTTTCTATAAGAGAAATTTCTGTGATAGATGGCTCGGTCCAGGAACTGTCAGAGTGGGAGCACAAGCAGGTACTTGTTAAACATGGGGGCACATATGTAAGAGTGCACCCATGTCGCCTCGTGTCTCACCCAGAAACATATCAAAGTTCCTCTGAAAGTGAGGCTATAAGTGAATCCACCACTTCACAAAGTGAGCCTGAAGGATCTTCAAACTTATCAATGTTTCTTCTTCTAATCACGACCTGGAAATGGCAAGAGAAAACGAACTCCAAAGCTGGATTGAAAATAAAGTTTACACCCAAGCGCCTGACCAAGGCCAATGCAAAATATCCACAAGATGGGTTTATACTAATAAAAATGTCAATGGCAAACAGATCTATAAAGCTAGACTTGTGGCGAGAGGCTTTCAGGAAAGGGATGCGGGCAATATAAGAAATGATTCTCCAACATGCTCTAAAGAAAGTCTACGTATAGCCTTGGCTATAATGGCATCTAACCATTGGGTGTGCAAGTCAATGGACATAAAAACAGCATTTTTTACAGAGCAAAGAGTTGGACCGATTGATCTATTTGCATCCTCCCAAAGAAGCCAAGGTACCTCCAGGATATATTTGAAACTCTCCAAATGTGTATATGGCTTGACTGATGCATCAAGGTCCTGGTACCTGACACTCAAAGAGGAATTGTTGAAGTCAGGAGCAGTGGTTTCAAAATATGATCAAGCCATATTTACATGGAACTTTGGAAACAAACTGCATGGTATTATAGCTACTCATGTTGATGATTTTTGCTTTTGCAGGCTCGGAGATTTTTCAGAGCAGAGTCATGGACAGGATTAAATCACTTGTTTAGGATCAAATCTGAGGAAGTTGCTGAGTTCCAGTATATAGGATTAAGCATAAAAGAAAACTGGGAATGATGTTAAACTTGGACAGGACGAATATGTCAAAAAGCTAAGGTGTATCCCACTAGAACCAGGCAGAAATTTGAAAGATGCAATATCTTCAACAGAGGTTACTGAAACCAGGCAACTGATCGGACAACAATTGGTTAGCCACCCAAACCAGACCTGATCTTAGTTATGACGTTAGTGAGTTAAGCTCGATACTAAAACAAGAAAATGTAGAATGTTTAAAACAGGCTAACAGGGTGGTAAAAAAAGCAAAAAAGGAGAAATCTCATATAGATATTCCAGACTTAGGGAACCTTGAGCACCTAAAAATTGTTGCATACAGTGATGCTTCTTTTGGCAATTTAACAGATGGAGGTTCACAGGGAGGCTATATACTTTTTTTTAGTTGGAAGCAATGACAAGTATATGCCCATTGCCTGGCAGTCTAAGCGTATTAGAAGAGTTGTCAAAAGTACTTTAGCTGCTGAAACTTTAGCCATGGTTGACATGGCAGAAGCCTGTATTTTTTATCGGAAACTTTTGTTAGAAATACCACAATTGAACGATGATACTAACAACATTAAGATCTTCTGCAAAACAGACAATTCCTGTCTCTATGATTCTGTACATTCCTCAACCCAAATTTTGGATAAGAGACTTTGCATAGAGATGGCTATTTTGAGAGAAATGATTGACAGAAAGGAAATTGCAGAGATCTCTTGGATATCAACTGATGTACAAATTGCAGACACCTTGACAAAGAAAGGAGTGCCATTGTTTAAGATCCATGTGTTCATATCCGAACCAAAGGAATCATCTGTATAATGTAAATACCGGCCCCTTTTTTCTTTTGCAGATTAGATGATTCCAAACTGAAAAGAAGAAAAAAGGGGAAGAACTGTTAATCTATGTGAGCTATCTCCCTGAAAACTCTCCCTGCCGGGAAAGGATTTCCGGTCGGAAGTCGGGCGGCGCCATGTTTGTTTATACTGTGTAGTTAGTGAGGAGTCGAATAAAATATTCTCTCCGTATCCGTTGTCGAAGTCCGTCATTCACATGTTTATATTTTTCTTTATGCACCTTGACAGTCCTTTATTTTTATACTAACACTAACCATCATCCTAAAGATGTGCTCCTGAGCTGGCTCTAGTTCCCTCCAAACTATACAACTTTTGCCTCACTGCTTCCTGGAAGTCCTCCTCTGTAGTCCCTATTTTTAAGAACTCTGGAGAACATTCTGATCCCTCTAACTACCACCCTATCAGTCTTTGAGGCTTTGATCAATGCTGAAGTGATTAAGCATCTTACCTCTTATGAGCTACTCTGACAAATAATATGGATTCCGTTGTGCCCAGTCTACCGCTGATGTGCTCACAGCCATAACTGAATATGTATATCAAGCTCTTGATAATAATGGTGAAGCATGAGCTGTGGCTCTTGAGATCTCAAAGGTGTTTGACATGCTGGTCTTCTACGTAAACTTCAGGGTTATGATATTACAGGACGATAGTTTTAATCCAATTATTCCTATCAAATCGTGAAATGAAGATTGTTCTGAACAGGATCTCTACCAGATCCTTTCATATGAACATGGTGTTTACCAAGGCTCTATCCTGGGTCCTACATGGCTTCTTATCTTCCTGAGATAAGAAGTTCCCAAGTAGGCATCTATGCAGATGACACTACTCTTTAATCCTGTCTCAATAGTAAATTCAGCACCACTGATATAGTTAAACTGGTTGCTGCTCTCAAAAAGCACCTCCAATTAGTGGTTAACTGGGGCATGAAATGGCTTGTAAATTTTAATGCGTCCAAAAGTAAACTGCTCTCATTTAACCACCATACAGAAACTTCCCTGCCTACCATCAATATTATTGACGCTTAACTCTGGGAGAGCATCTCACTGCACATTCTTGGCCTCATTTTTTCAACTGACTCGTGGTGGCACAACTACATTGAATCAATAGCTGTATCTACTGCAAGGAGAGTTGTCGTGCCAGAAAGTTTTTCTGGTCAGAGTCCATCTTACACACCAACAAATCTACTATTTGTTGCATGCATAGAATATTGTTGCCATATATGGTCTGGGGGTGCCTGCTGTTCATCTAGAGGGGCTCAACAA
This sequence comes from Acanthosepion pharaonis, assembly GCA_903632075.3. NCBI lineage: Eukaryota > Metazoa > Mollusca > Cephalopoda > Sepiida > Sepiidae > Acanthosepion > Acanthosepion pharaonis. Next base: position 618,779 of record CAHIKZ030001472.1, on the reverse strand, counting down.
AATCTAAAGGAGAATCTGCAATGTAATCAATCATGACCTGGCATCTCAACTTCAGTCATTTTCTGACAGATGTCATGTGGCTTCCCTCTTTCTTTTCTATAAATATTTTAATGGCAACTGCTCTGACGAGCCCCAGTGCCCCAACTTCATGTATTTCAGCATGTTATGAGATTGGCATTTAGGTCCCACCCTTTTACTGTAAAAATAGTTAAATGTAACTGCCACTTCTACTCCAACAGTTTTTCAAAGCCAAATATATTGCTGCACTAAATAAAAGTAAGCACAATATTAAACTAGAGTATGTCCCAAACACTAGCAAGAATACCAATAGTAAACGTAAGAATAGAAAATGCAACATAAGTGGGTTGAACCCCCTTTCAACAGTAATGTCAGGACCAACATTGGTAGAATCTTTCTTAAATTAGTACACAAACACTTTAATCATTACCCTTTTCTTAAAAAAAAAAAAAATCTTCAAGAACATTATGGTTAGTTACAGCTGAACTAGAAACCTTGATCAACATATAGCCGAGCATAATAGTGTAACCCTAAACAAATACTTAAGCAACACTAATAACAACAGTAGCTATGATGATCAAAAATGTAATTGCCGTAAAGGGACCATCTGTCCTATGAATGGCGAGATGTATGTATAAAGGAGTTATCTTTAAGGCCAGCATCAGGCATAATGGCCAAATTAAATTTTATTTCGTGTCAACTGCAAATAATTGGAAAACGTTTTTATCACAAAATGACCCTTAACAACAAAAAATACATGAATGCACAGCACTCAGTTTTAACATGCTATTGAAACAGATAGCTACACACCTGCAGTAAATTTGGAATTTGTTGCCAAAATCATTTTCAGGCCAGGGACACCAATGTAATCTGTAGTTACTAGGAAAAAAAAAAATTCATCCTCAAAAATATTAATAATTTAAGTCTACTTAATAAGTGGAATGAGCTCATGTCTAGTTGCATGCATAGAAAGAAGTTTCTCTTAAAATATTGTAATCCTGGATAATTTTCTTTGTCGAAATTTAATTTTCTGTTTGCCTTCATTTTAGGGCATACACCAATTAACTCCCTTTAACCATTCAAACGTCCCTTATCAAACTATACCCCATTCAAATTTTAAATGTGCTTCAATTCTTCCCCACCCCCAATGAATCATACCTGCACCCTATTTTCTGCATTTAAACCCCAGTATTGGTTTCGCACTATTTTAATTTTGAACTATGAATCAGCATCCTTCCTATGAACATCAGTATAATTTAGAGAGAGAAAAAACAATAAAAAAACAATAAGCTATATCATGTGCCCAACAAGTTGGGTAATCAATGTAACTTATGTTTCACACCAAATGTGTGTGTGTGTGTGTATATATATATATATATATATAGGAAGTGTTTACTTGAATGTGTTATAACAATATGGATTTTAAGTGTGAAATGCACATCAAAGGACTTAACTCAGTTTCTATAATTGATATTTTAAATTTTCCTTCAATATGCAACAAAAATGTGTTCAAAATAACTTTTCTTATACACCAATGCCTCTTCCATTCTGAAAAAAAATAAAAATACAGTAATTATCAAGTGAAAACACTATATTTACACCATAAAATGTGTCAAATATTAGTTTTTTATGGGCCATGTCTCCTCAGGATGTAGGCGATCATAGCTCTCTACAATTTCCTTAATAAATTTTGTCTTATTTCTCCTAAACCCCATTCCACCATCCATTTACTTAACCTCACTATGTATTTTATGCACTGTTTTCCTCCATCTCTCTTGCCTTCAAACTATCCTGCTGTGATTATCAGATTTTTCAAGCTCTGATTATGTACTCTAGAAACTGCAACTGTCCCTTCCAGACGTTACATGTAAGTTTCCTTTTCGTTTCCATTTTCTCTAACTGTCGTCATTCACATGTTCAGTCCATAGTAACCTTTTTTAGAACTATATTTCTATTGCTTCAAGTCTTCATCTTTGAGGAGATTGTCCAGTGCTCTTAGCTTTTGGAATACATCTTTGGCTATCCAAATATGCCTTCAGATTTCAATGTCACACTTTCCATCCTTTATTAAAACACTTACCAGATATTCAAATTTTTCTACTTGTTTGATTTTGGTATCTTCAATTTGCAGTTTGCATTTTGTCTCATCCCTTTGCTGATAACCATGCATTCTGTCTTCTTGCAGTTGATGTTTAGTCCTTTCTTTACACTTTCCTTCACTTCCTTCTGTAGGAGATTTTGTAGTTTTCTTTGTGTTTGTTACCAATACTGTGTCATCTGCATATCCTATGTTGTTAAGATTTTGGCCTCCAATAATGAATCCTGATAGGACTTCTAGTTCTACAAATTGCCTCACTGTATAGGTTGACTAAGTCTGGTGACAAAATGCATCCTTGTCTTACACCCCTTTCTATTTTTGTATATTTGCTGAAATCATTTTCTATCTGTCTGCCAGCAGTTTCCTGCCAGTATAGGTTCTTGATTATTCTAATATCCTTAAATATATCAATGTTGCTGAGCAGTTCTAATAGATTTTTTGGTGTACTTTATCAAATGCCTTTGCACAATCTATAAAACATGTCCTTTATTTGTACTGCTTTTTCAGATAACATTCTGAGGAAAAAATATTGTGTTCCTTCTTCCAGTGTCTTTGACAAACCGGCACTATTCCTGTCCTATTTACAGTCAGATTCATCAAAAGTCAAATGATAATTTTTGTTATATGGCTCATAAGGCTGACTGCCCAATGGAGTTCACATTTATTTGCACCTAGCTTAGACAGTGCTATAAAAATAGATCTACTTGGGTCTTCTGGTGAATCACCACTTATATATTTCATTTATTATTTCTGTGATCTTGTCTATGCCCAAATAATCTAAGGCCTCTAGCATCTCTATTACAATTCTGTCTGGCCAATGCAGATTCCACTTCAGATTTTAATATCTGAAGTCCGTTGACATTTGTACATTGCAGGTTCTTCTGTCAGCATTCTCCAATATACTTGTTCCATCTCCAAAGTAATTTTTCTTTCTATGATATCAGTGTTCTATCCTTCGGTTTTATGCATTCTGTTGATGAGCATGTCTTTTGTCCTATTAGTTCTCTTATATTTTATGCATATTTGTTCTATGTGTGATACTCATTTCTGCATTCTTTATTTCTGCATATTTTTCATTGCACCAACCCTCTTTAGCCTATCTGCATTTGTTCCCTATTTTTTGTATAGTGGTCTATGCAGTGTTCCATGTCTTGGCATGGTTTTCTTTTTCATCATGTTGAGAATTTTGTGACATCCATTCATTTTATTTCTTCATCTAATTTTGTCTGGGATGATCTTCATTGCTGATGTTACTAAAGCTTCCAAAGTGTCTTACATCATGTTTCCATTTTCCTTTCGTCCCTCGTATGTGCTTTTCACACTGTCCATATATTTCTCCTTCAGATCATCCAAGAGTATGCCGTATGGCAATTTGAGTGCTGCCTTAGTCCTCTTCAATTTCCATAGTTTCACTCTTAAGTTTACATATCATTTGAATGTTTAAGGTTTTGATAAAGAATAATTGGTTATAAATAGCACAAACCTGTATAGTCTTGTCTGATGAGCAAGAATGTTGTGAAGGAAAATTTTACATTAGCTTTTCCTAGATTTAGCTTAAAAAACCTTTTAGATGTCTAACTTAAGAATAATGAACTATAAAATGCCAATTCACAGATTTCAAGGGAAAGAAAGTGTTGCTACTATCATCATTACAAGCTGGTAAATGTGCCAGCACAATTTTATTTCTGCAATGCATTAGATGCTTTTTGCTAAAAAATCTATTGTATTGGATAAGATATCACCACCCCACCACACACACTTCCAGCAAGGAACATTAAGAACATACATCAATTTCACAAAAAGGCTGAAGAAAAATTTGGGTCTAATGTCATTAAATATCAAACAATCATCAATAAGAATATACAGGACAATTAATTCCAACACAAGTTTAGTCATGTTCAGTTCAGTTTATAAATCCTGTTCTGGCTTTTCAAAAGGTGAGAGACAGGGAGTGACAAGATAAAACACTTGTTCTTGTCAGGAGAAAAATACAAACATAAAAATGGTTGGTTCAAACTTAATCTTAAGGAAATAAATTATCAATCTCCATGATTCACCAGGCTTACTGTATAATGAGGAAAGAGGATTTGGAAAATTTAATTCTCACAGGATAGATTGAAGGCAAGGGGACGGTAAAACAATGCATATCCTCCCTAGCAAGCTCGAGTAAGTGGATAGCAGAAGAGGGTTTAGGATAGATTAAAAATCTATTAAGAGTTACAAAAGCATATAGAAGTTAGCATATTGCTAGTCATGTTAAAAACTAAATATTACCAAAATCATTAATATTTGAAACTGAAACCTACTTTACAACTGAACTATTTGAAAACTAGTATAAAAATAAAATTTAAGTCACACACAATACTATTAGTATGTGAAGTTGCAAGTCCATAGAACAATATGATCAAGATTTTTGTTTTTAAAATAAATAGAAACAAGCTGAGTCAGAGTTAAGACAATTTAAAAAATTTTTAGAATATAGAGCAACCAATCAAACCATCGTGCTTGAAAGTGTTAAACTGTAAATACCAGATTCACAAGAGCTTCCATTTAGAAACACACGAGAACAATTTGCCGAAAACAAATTCTTTTAAAAATTGTGTCATCAGATCTCGCATATATAGTTTACCTTTCTCTATTCCCCCTTCACATTCTATCATCAAAATATTGTTGATATGCTTGTGATGTCTAAATGTTTAAATATAAAAAAAAAAACTGCTAATATTCAGTCTTATTTCTTTCATTGTCACCAGTAAACACTGAAGCATATTATGAAGAATTCAATTGTTTGCTTCTTTTACAAGCATAATATACTTAATGCAAGACAGAAACCAGTTATTTTAAAGAACATTAAAATGCCTCAACTTATTAAGCACATCCCCCAAAAAAAAAAAAAAAAGAAAACCTTTTCTAAAGAATTGCAAATTAAAATATCATTGACAAATCTCAGCTCCAGCACATCACAAAGCCCCAGATCTAATGAAAAGTGTTATGAACAGTTGGTTCTCAATCCTTAAAGCATAACTTCATCACCAAAATAGTAATATTTCTACTATAAAAATCATTTCCATTATCACAGATTTTGGCTAAATATTAAAAATTTAGCTGTAAATAATACTCGATTCATGCAAATACTAGGACCCAAAAACAAACAATTCTCCCTTTATACAAGACAAAAACCCAAAATGCTAAATAAGTTGATGAAGGCTAATATTATAATGGGTAGTTTTTAAGAGACGCTGATCATTGCACAGTGAAGTAATGAATAGCGGCTTGGATTGAGGAATTGGAGAGTAGAGTTTGAATTCTAGTTGAATCCATTATATTCACTTACATGCTAATAATCTTTGGAAATCTTCACCCCTCCCAGCTATGAGTAAATAGAAGAACAGACCAGGTTCTATAGCCTTGGATGGCAACTGGTCTATCGCAGAAAAAAAAATCTGCCTCGTGAGTCATGTATCGAAAAGATACACGATCACCTAAGTGTGTATCACACATGGCACATAACTGACTGAATGGCCATTGCAGTATGAATGGGTGTAAACGAGAAGATTGTGAAGTATTAGGTCCTACAGTCATATGACTGCAACAATAACAACCCAAAAGACTTTGCATCTACACAGGTAAACTAGCAGATGAATTGATGCTATTGCTGCACAAAACATCCTCAGTAGTATGCACAACCATTGTAGTCAAATTCAGACATTTAACACCACCAAAATAACAGCAGAATGGCCACTCATATTCAAGCATAGAAATCCCTAACACACCCTTGCCTAATACCAAATACCCATGACCAGGGAACATTCCAAATGATAAATGGTAGATTAAAATCTCTTGAAGGACAGAGAAAGGAAGAAAATTTAGTTTGAGGATATTTTCTTTGATTAAAACCCAGAGTAATATCATGTTCAGTGACTAAGTTCAGATGAAAGATATCAGACTCCACAGATCATCAATTTAATAATCAGTTCCAAAGTTCAATACTATAATTAATCAGTAAACCAGTTCATTGAACCCATAACAAACTACAGAAATTTAGTGAATGAGCCAATCAGTACTAGATTCTATAAAAGTTTATTCAATGTACCAGGAGCAGTGCCATATACTACAAAGGGCCATGTAATAAAGGGTATTAAGCATCTCCTATGTTGGATTTGTTTGCGACAGCCACTATTTTTGATTTCCATGACAATGCACATGTGGACACTACTTTGAATGATCAACAGTCACTTTTTACCTGGTCATTGCGGCATGAGGAAGCAGTGGATTTTAGAAGTGTTGGGACAGTGATTCTTTGGGGGAATCAATTATTACAAGCTATTTTGGCACTTACGGATGGGCGTTTTGGTATAAAATTAATTCCAGAGTTCAATGGATTCAGCTCTGTCATATAGATGAAAAAAAAAAAAACACACACAAGTAGTATGTGACTTATGCAGAGTGAAGCAAGTTGAACGGGTTTTCCCTCTTCAACTTACTGGTGGAGCTTTTGCCATGTATTTACAGCCGAGCCAGGAGGGTAAAACAGATGCAACCTGAATTAAGGCCCTATGCACAGCTTTTGCAACAGACGCCTTTATTGCGCATAAAGAGTTCATGAGGAGTTTACGATTCGACGAGACAGTCGATATCTATTTGGTATGAGGAAATTGGAGACCCTCTTCAAAATAGGGACCTGATATTTATCAAGTGCCTTTGTCACCAGCCTGTCCAAATATGTGAAACATCTCTTTCATGCATCATCCAGAATGGATGTCCCTTTGAAACAATTGCTGGCCCGAGCACGGGCAATAATGAAGGATGGGTGGGGGGCCATGGACAAACAAGTTGTGGCAGCTGCAGATCAGAAGACACATTCAATCATGTCTCCCGCACATAATCAGCAAAATATAACTACTTGCCACAACTGTGGAGACCCCAATCATCTGTCCAAGGATTGTTTGAACCAATGTGGCAAACAACAAAGAGTTTGGAGGGGGTGAGCATGGAGCCATACACTGCTATTGATCTGGAGGTCTTGGGTATATATGGTGGAATTGTCCAAGGAAACAGCTCAGCAGAGTAGCTCCAGACTTGCTTCCCACCCAAATGTGAATATTGCATGATTAATGGGCAGGTTGAAGAGTGGTGTTCAGACTGATTCAGGCTGCCCACTTACAATCATTGGTAAGGAATGTTGTCGCAAGTGGACCTAAGTTTGTATCAATGTGGAGACAAATTACGAACCTGTTGCAGGAGAGTGACTATCAGCATCTGCACTGAGAATAGTAATTCTGCTGAAAACTATGTGTTAGTTACTCCTGAAAGACCACTTGGATATGAACTTTTAGTTGGTATCAATGCCATTAAGGCATTTGGAGGCTGGAATGGTAAAGTTTGCTGGTGTAGGAAACGCAGTTAGTGCAGCTATCCAGATTGATGAGCCAGATTTCTCTGTGGAGTTTGATGCTAGACAGAAGGTATGGACAGCTGCATAAAAATGAAAACCAGGCAAGGTGCCAGCTCAGCTGAAAAAAAAAAAAAAAAAAAAAAAAAAACAAAAAAAAAAAAAAAAAAAAAAAAAAAAAAAAAAAAAAAAGTCTCAGTACTCCATACCCAATCCAGAGAAAAAAAACTGGGTCTGCCTAAAGGCTTGATTCCGTTGATGACTTATGCAGAACAAGAAAGAAAAAGTGTGCTCAGTGATGGACTATTGTGAGCTAAATGATCATGTTGATGCATTTACAGCAGATAGATATTTTCACAGCAAATCTTCAGGAATTGTGTCAACATGGCATGCAGGTTGCCCGGTTCAATTTGTGAAGGACCTTCCTCCAAATATATATCCATGAATTGCTGTGACTGTATCAGACTAATGATTAAGGTAAACAATATTGTCTGACCTTGATCATGAAATCCATCATTGTTGATCAATAATTCTATCCTTAGACCGATGTTTCTTCATCAGTTCCCAACTTGGTATTTATGCTAATGACAACAATTCCCCCATCTTACTAGTAACTCTGATTGGTTCAATAAAATAAAATAAGCTCCAATCAGTTAACTGGAAAAAAAAACAGCTTGTAAATTTGAACACCTTTAAAACAAAACTGCTACCATTTAGTCATCATAGAGAACTATTTTTGACTTCCAGCAGCATAACTGATGCTAACCCCCACCAGGAGGGCAACTCATTGTGCCTTCTCAGTCTAATGTTTTCCAGGAACATGAAGTGGAATGATTATATTTAATTGATTGCTAGGTTTGCCACTAGGAAATTTGGTTTACTGTGTCATGCCAGTCAATCTTTCTTGTCAGAATCCATTTTGCTGATTCATTGAATATTGCTATCATATCTGGTTTGGTGTTCCTGCTATATATCACAAGGTCCTCAACAAAATCCAAAGTAGGGGCTGTAATATTATTGGTCCCGACCTGGCATCTCAACTTCAGTTACTTTCCTACCACCATGACAGCTCCTCTATTTTCTTTTCTACAAAAATATTTTTATTGCAATTGTTCTAATGAATTTTTGTCATTGGTACTGCTTGAATTTAAGCTTGCTACTAGATTGGCAACTAGGTCTCCTTGTTTTACTATTTAAATACCAAAGTGTAAGTTCCATTAATTTCTTTTCTAGCATTTCTTCCAGTTTCTTGCTTCCCTGCTACCTACGATCTTCTAAATGCAACATCAATCACCATCTTTCGTCTTCCTGAATCCTTTTCCAGAGTTCTTTTATTGTCCTTTCTAATTCATTAACATTTCTTTCACACTCAGTAACCCCTTGCATCTTCGTGGCATTATTGCCTTGATTGGGTTGAAAGGATAACACTTGTGACTTGACATAGCTTATTTGATATCTCTGAGGATCACTTACTACTGACATAAGCTTTGTGCAGGACCTTTTACAGAAATCAGTCAAACAAAGCGGTGCTTGAAATTAACAACCTCCTGTCATCCAGGTGACCAGCCATTTCGAGTTCCTCTCTGGTTAAAAAGGAGTCTCCTTGTAAATTTGTACGGATGAATCAACATTTTTTTCCGACTTGTCACGTATTATCTTCAGAGGAAAATAAAACAAGAATTATTTTTTAAATTTATTAAAAACCAACAGCGAACGGTTTAGTTTTAAAATTACTTCTACACGTAAAAATGGTTAGTTTTCTTTTCCACCACGTCCGAAAAGTTCTTATTTTAAGTTTCAAATTGTTTAACTTTTGGCAATTTCTTTCTGGTGCTCGCTATTTGATAAACACATTTTTGTCTGATCTTAGTTCTGTGTGGTCTCCTAATATTCATTTTAATTAAATTTTGAACATCACAATTTAGTCTACAATATTTACAAAATTAAGTCGGTAACCGTTCGCCATTTTTAAATTAGCATCACCATCAACAAAAAAAAAAAAAAAAAAAGCTTTCATCATCAACTGAACAAAAATATTTCATTTTGAACAAATTTTGACCACAGTCGAGGACTTTTTTTTTTTTTGACGCTACCCTGTATGTGCGGGTGCAGAATCAGCTTTACCCAGTGAAGAAAATCCTAATTACCGAAACACAAAACGTCTATCAATAAACATTAAACAACTGTTAGTGATGCAAGTTATCAACACTACGAAAATAATTCAGTTATGGTGACTTTTTTTTTTTTTCCTTTACTGCATTTCATTATTTACATTTCATTTAAATTTTAATGTGTCCCGCCACAACAAAAAGTATATTTTTTTCTTTTTTTTTATGGAAAAAAAAAAAAAAAAAAAAAAAAAAAAAAGGTAACTGCGTGGGCGGAGCAGAGTCGAAAATTGAAATAAAAAAAAAAAAAAAAAAAAAAAGTATCAGTGGTAACCATTTTTGGGCTAATTATGCTCGAATTAGTAGTGATAAAAATTAAAATTATGTTAAGGTAAATTATTTAAATTTGTTAGGCTTGTTTTTAGTTGTCATTCATTTTCTCTTTTCTTTTGTAAGAAAGAAAAGCGGACTGACTAACTAACCTCAACATTCACATCAAAATAAAAAAAGATTTCAAATTTATTTTCATGAAATGATAGGATGATAAAATATATTAAAAGTACTTTTAAAATATATTTTTAAATTAAAAGTAGAATTTATTTCTTCTACTCCGAAGTAGTAGTAATAAGAAGAAATAAAATAAATCAAACTCAAAGTGCGTGTGTGTGGTTCTTGAAATGTAAAGAATTTTTCCATTTAATAAATGATATTCCAATTTCTTGGCAATAAATGTGATTAAATAAAAAATAAGTAAAATGAAAGTTTTATTATAAAACCTTGTCCGTATTTGATAAAAAAAAAAAACATTCATGATATAAAAAATTGAATCAAGAGAGAAGGGTGAAACATTTTTTTATTCTTATGAAAATAAAAATACCACCTGATATTTTCAAGTTAATTAAACTAAACATAAAAAATAATTTTATTTTATTTCAATTATGAACTTAGAAATTTGTAAAAGCTTCTTCGGATGAAATTGGGAATACTAAAAAAGAGAAACGTTTCGGATAGTAAAAAAAAAAAAAAAAAAAAAAAAAAAGGAACGATTTCACTCTCCATTCAAAGAAAGAACAAGTGAATTATTAAAAATATTGTTAGCTGTATGTGGATTTGTTAGTCACACTAACTTTAGTTTATTTTCTTTGTGTGTAGTACACCACCACTTTCAATTCTTAGGTGTGTCCAATGATTTTCAATTAGAAAAGAGTAAAGAAAGACATACTTCATTTAAAAAGAAAGGAAGAATAACGATAATACAGCTGTTTTTTTGTTTAAAAAGTTTAAGGAAACAAGTAGAAAATAAATGCAGTTTTGAAAGTAACGAAATATAATCCAAATTTTTCAGTTGTACACCTACCTCAAAATTTAAATTACCTTGATATGGGTTTTAAAAAAAAAAAAAGAAAAAAGAATGTCATCTATAAGTTAAACTAAACAGAATAAGTTCATTTTTTTTATGCTTTTTTAATTTTTCCAAAACAATTGATCGATCAATTATTAATCTCATGGTTTGGTTGCGAGATGATAGATTAAGGCGGATGGAAATGGCATCACCTTTTTTGTCAATAAAATCATAAAAAAAAAAAAAAAAAAAATCTTTTTAAATGACTTCATCACTTTTTGAGTTTTTTAACTGTTGAAATTTATCACTAAAATTGATTTTTTTTTTTTTTTATTCAAAATCAAAAACCTAAGTGAAACAAGTGTTGAACAGAAAATTTTAAGTTTTAAATTCAGAAAACCATCAAAGAAAAGCCTCGGTCACCATAAAACGTTTTGTGATGAAAAAGAAAGAAAAATAATAAACACTTTAGTTTTAAGAATTACGTCATTTTACAAGCTTTTTAAAAAAAAACCAAAAAAAAAAACCTTCAATTTCAATAAATACGCAAACATTTCCACGGACATTCAAAAAATATTCAACCTAACAGAATTTAAGAGTTAATTAAAATACAAAAAGTACACCTAGGTAACATTCCAACTCCAAGTAATATTCCATTCAAACGAAAATCATGGTAATTTTTTTTTTTTTTTTTTTTTTTTTTTACTAGTGTACTTAAAAGAAATTTTAAACACTCAGTTTTATCAATCTGCACACACTCAGAAGTCAAAATTAATTTTTAAAAGGAGATTGGTGTGGTATAAAACCACAGCTTAAGGTGGATGCAAGCAACTTTCCTTTTTTGTTTTCTTTTCTTCATCAATCTAGCTAGCGAAACTGCATGTAACTTCTACTCGTAAATAATTCGTTTTATTCTTCAACAACTCATTCATTTTTTTCACGCTGTTGAGTGTACAGCAAAAGACAGTCGAAATACTACAGCAGTAGTAACTGAAAAGTAAAAACCATCATTTGCAGAGCACGTGGAAAAAAAAGAAGGAATTATTACTTTCTAAAAAGGTGGCCTACATTCTCATAATAATGATCCTAGTCGGCAGGAGGTCGAACTACTCTTTATTTTTGACACTTACACACAAAACAGGCGTATATGCACCTGAAAAATAGAAATGTTTTCGTTTGGATGATGACAATAAGCTTCAGTACTTGGTCAGAATCAGAAGCAGCAATACAATGATAAACAGAGCAAGTCCAAATAAATTCTGGAAATCCTGCATGCAAAATTGCATAAAAAAAAAAATTAATTATCTTTTCGTTCCTATTTATGAAAATTGTAGATAGTAGAGAAAAATTCGATTCAGTTATTGTGTTACCCACTTTGAGAAGAAATGCTGTAGTGTTAAGTGACAAGTAAAGAAGGCTTTTTTTTTTCTTTTTTTTTTTTTTTTTTTATTTAGTGAAGCGAATGAATGAATAAATTAGGACGAAGCTTAATCATTAACAATGATTACAAAAAGGCGGATCCAATTTGTTTAGTGCCTTATTTTGAGTTTTGACTGACAAAATAAAAAAAAAAAAAAAAACTTGGTATTTAAAAAAGAAATACTATTTTTTATTCTTATTGTAAAACTTATAGCAAATAAACAAGGTTCGCGGCATAGGAATAATTCTTAAAGTAAACACACAAACGACGGCACAAGAAAAAATGTGAGAACATCTAACACGAGAATTTACTAAAATTAATTTCAACTTAAAAACTGAATACAAAAATGCTTCTTTAAACCCCCTTTTTTGCGATTTCAGTTCTACAGCGGTTAAAAATTATTATAAATGACTGACTTGAAAAAAAAAAAAAAAGTGGAAAAATACCTCGAGGGCGTTAAAACTCGACATAGCTTGGTTAATCGAAGTGCCATGATGTCCCAAAGAACTTTGCTGGAGTAGTCAAGAGAAATCCGATTATTATTATGTTGTGCTGCCGATAGTCAGTTTTTGTTTTATAGTTTGTTTTTTTTTCTTCTGTTATCTTACGTTTACTGGCCTCATCTGAATGGTTGAATGAGACGGAGTGACTTCCTTTAGTAATGGTGGTGGTGGTACCAGCTGCTGGAAGTTGATTCTATTGAGATTCAGGATTTTTTTTTTTTTTTTTAATTTTTATTTTTATTCAAGTGTTCAAAGGCAAGCAGATACACCGACAAGAGAAGGGATGCTGAAGGTCACCTGACTTACATGCTGCAACTTTGGTTGCGTCACGTGATCACAACCCAGATCACGTGATCAGGCCTTGATGCACATGGCATTAGCACCAGTTGAAAACAACCAGTATTACTGGTCAATGGAAAAGACGAATCGTTAATAAAAGATATACCTGGATATCTGACAACAGGAGAGAGAGAAACGAAGATGTATTGTTCTTGTTTAATGCTTTTGAAATAAACACGATAAACGTAGAAAAAATGATCTTATTTCCCAAAAATAAGTAAGAATGGTTTTGTTTTAATGAATTGGGAACTGGCCTTTAGTTTTAAAGAAAACGCTGTTCTAGCCTTTGGCCATGAAAGAATTTCTCAAAGAAAAAGTGATCATGAAAGATATTCAGTTGATTTAATTAAAACATCATGAAAAACACTTTATTAATAATTAGATATTTTTGCAACACTTTGTCTCATGATAAATGATTTTATATTTAAATTATTGGTAATGTTTACATCATAATAGAGAAAAGGCATAGAAATGCTTAACATTTTTTTAATCCTTACTAAATCTAAGTTCTTGTGCCAAACACAAAAACCTAGTTAGTAGGAATAGCAAATCACAACAGTCACAAAGTAACAAAATAAGACTCAATGACTGTGCAAAATTTTAAAGGAAAAACATTTATTACCTAAGTACGAAAAAGGTAAAAAATACAAATATAAAGTTTGCACAACAATTTCCTTTTGTGCACCTATTAAGGCAGGATAACAATTTCTGATAAAAAGGATTACCACTGAAAGATGGGAAAAATTACAATTTCAGTTTAGAAAAAGACAAGGATTTAATAACAAAAAGAGAAAACAATTTATGAAGGCAGAAAAACAAAGATGCAATGTCCTTTCAGAAAAAACAAAAACACTTACTTTTGCCTCATATGCGTCTCTGGGATATATAGCAATTTTAGAAAAGTCCCTTTTAAATTCATACTATTTGTGCTTGGGAACATTTCTTAGAATTCTTTTCGTGCTTTGTTGTTCAATCGCAGGAATAATCTTGTGCCTTCTTGATGCTCTCTTCTTGATGTCAAATGCCTTCTGCTCTTTGATGTTAAAATATCTTCTTGCTCATCTACTGACTTAGGTTCTCTATATTTGGAAAAATAGTGTCATAATGCCCCCATCTAGGTTCTTACTAGAGCTTGAGACCATGTTTCTCATTGGTCAGTATATATGAAAAAATAATTTTTCATAAACTAGAAATGGATACTTTAGAATTTTGGTGGGTTTTAACAACTGAGCCAAAAAATATACAAGTGTACTATTTTTTTTTATGCAAACTGTCTGGCCTTCATAAAAATACAAGTCTCTCAAAAGTATGTGTACTAAAAAAACAATCTTCACAATTAAACATTTATTCAAGTCTAACATTTTTGAAGTAATAAAATAAAATTTTTATACTTATGTTAGTCACAAAGGGTAGAGCTTGACAAATGCTACTGTATGCTGAAGTCATAAAAGAAGCAAACTAAGAAAGTATGAAATAGAGTTCAATGTTCTTTGTATATAACTATATACTAGTGAGTTTATGTGGCAACAGCAGCAGCATATACAGACAATTGGTTGTCGTGGATATACATAGTAACAGCACTCTAACAGGGTCACGTCCCTCTCTAGCCAGTCAATAAGTAAGATCTCCTTTTTTTCTGGAAATGTAAATTTAGACTTAGTTGTTAAGAAAAGAGGTGCATGTTTCCCACAAGACTTTCACTTCTTATTTTTATTTTATGTAATAAATATTTCATAAAATTTCAACCAGTTGTGTATTTGCTTTTGTTCTATGCCATTTTACTGAAAACATTTTATAGATGGTATAGGTACATCTACAGCAGATATCCAAAACCATTCTTCTCCCAGTAATTCTTTTAGTCCTCATATATGTCTTGGTCTTGGTACCTGAGGTCTTAGCCTGGTACAATATTTCTGAATCAAGTAGTTCTGTTACCTTGATTTCTGGACTGACGAGACAGGTACACTCAAGGTATCACACCTGTATCTACTTTTCTGGATTATTTGTCCCTTCATTAAGTATGCTGGAGATAAACATTTTCTGGGTTTTGGCATTATCTATGATAGTCAGGTTCCAAATTATGGAATTTCGAAGACGGTTATCCTATCAGAAGGTGTATAATATTGAGGTTATTGTACTGCCATTTTGTGAATGTGTTTTTGACCATGCAGTAGTTTCTGGCGGGGCCTCTCAATGCCATGATGTGGTCATAGCTGTACCTTTGGACAATTCAATCCAAGTTATTGATATATGCATCTTTTGTGGGTGTGGCTAACTCACTACCTAGTCTGATTTCTAAACATAACCACAACAAAACTGAATAAAAAACTGAAACTCAACCCCACAAAATAAGGTGGTGCCAGATTCACCATCTCCTACACCAATCTCAATGGTCTGCAGTCTAACTTTCCAGAGGTTGAACTCCATTTTCTTAATGCTATACCTAACCTTTTATTTTCCTGTCTGAAACTAGTATTGATCCACCTATACCAGTGCAGGAGCACACAATCCTGGGCTACTCACCCCCACTAGCAAAACATGTCCATCAAAATCATCACAGCCATGGACTTGGTGCCTATATTAAGGATGGATTCCCATCTGACATGACCCCAAAAATGAGGATCCTGATCTCTTGCATATAATCTCACCCCAGACCCCAAACCCTGCTTCAGTAAGTATCCAACTTCTCCTGCTATCCTCTATCTTTACTAGGGACAGATCAGGTTGAAAAAGGTGTATTGCGGCCATATATGGGTATGAGCTGCCCTGTCCTCACTTTCCAGTTTTGTCCAAAAGCCCATGTCCTGGTGGGTAATGAATTATTTTACACCCTACAACTCCTTTTCCACAGATGAAACATTGCAAGCCTCTCACTGTGCTATTTCCACTCAAAATCTTCAGATGATCTACATTTATTAGGCCCGTTTGTTGTTTTAACCTTCACAGCTAAGACTTGATTTCACACACAATCTTATTCTCTTCATTAATGAGACATAAGTTCCACTCAAGCAGCTTCTTCCCACAAACTGCTGCTTTGTGGAACCAACTCCCAAGAAGATGTTTCTCTGATCACTACAATCTTCTGTTTAAGTCTAGGGTTAACTGTTACTTTCCACACATATTCCCATAAACTGTGCCCCTTACTCTGTAACTATTTACCTAGAGTGGCTCTTGGGATTTTTACAGGGTGAGCCTTATTGTAAAAAAAAATTAGTGAGAGGTGAGATTTCCTGGTAAAAATGAAGTTTCTCCCTTCAGAATTTTTGAGTGAGAATTTTCACTTGATGAGAACATTGGTCTGCAAATGCTAGAATTGGGGAGTATCCCTCACTCACTTCACTCTCTCCATCAATGACAAGTAGTCAGCAAAATCTCCCTACTGATGACAATAAAAGTAGCAATAGAGACCATATGCATTGTGGTATTTAATACTACAAAAATACTTTTTTCCTAGCAAAAAGACAGCTGATTTGGATTTCAATGATTAGTGTGACTAGTATGTTGGCCTGAAAATAGCTGTGGAGACTAACATAGCAACCTCAACTGACTGGGCCCATGACAGAACAATGAGCATGGTTGCCAAACACCAGTTCGAATGACATACTTAACCACATATGATGTTGTAACTATGTCACATACTCTTTTCTGTAAGCTAACTAGAATTTCATTATCATTTAAGTTTTTTGACTTTAGATCATTTCTTTTGTTCATCCAAGATCAAATGATAATCCCTTTCAGTAATTATCAGTTTTGAAATTGCTTAATTTTAGCAAGTTATTAATTCTTTTTTATATCACAAAAACAATGATGGAGTATGAAAGGGTGTCTTTACCAATCTATTCTTTTCTGAGAGGATATGTAAATAGTGTAACAGTTATCAGGACAAAAAAGGGAATCAATAAGAAGAGTTCAAATTTTCACCTCCTCTACTGCATTCACTTTTGCACAAATACCCTTGGGAAATGTATAAATCAGTTCTCCCACTAGCTATGGATTAAACAGCAAAGTAGATAAGGTTCACTAGCCTTTGGTGGCAACCAGTCTAAGAGAAGGAAAACTCTGAATGCAAAACCATGGAGAAGACAACAGGAAACCACTCTGTCAATTTTCCCAAGAAGGCATGGAGATTCACAGATAATAAATAAAAAGGAATCTTTGGAGAGCCATGATTTCCATAGTTTTCTTTTTTAAAAGTTCTGGAACCAGTGTCATATTAATAATTCATCAGCTAAAATGTTACAATTATCACTATTATGATAGATACGAGTACAGTTTTCATTTCCTTCCTTTTTTTTCAGTAAATTTATTGTTGGATGTCAAAGATACCAGCACTATCTTCACACAATGTTAGGGAAATTATAGAAGTGTGTTTAAAATTTACTAAGCTTGTGCATACTTACTATTTGATAATCATTTGCTAAAAGGTGATAATTTTACTTTATTTTAGTAAAAATCATAGCTGAACATAAAATGCAAATTTGACAATACTTGTTATATCAATTTTGGAAAAAGTGCTGCAGAAATTAAGTAATACTTCACTAAAGGTGCAAGCGTGATTTGTGAAATTTCAAAAAAGAAATTTTGAGCTCAAGGACAAAGAGCATTCTGGAAGAGGTCAGAATTTAAAAATAAATAGATTAGAGGAACTTTAAAAAAAAAAAGATACAATACAAAGAATATGTGAAATTACAGAAAAAAGTGAATCAATCAACTTTTTTGAATGATACATTGGAACAGAAAAGATGTATTTCCTGAAGAAAAAAGTCATTTGCTATGACAACACTCATCCTTAAGTTGCAAATATGATGCAGTAAATAATCTTGGACCCAGGATGGGAATTTCTACATGCAACATATTCTTCAGGTCTGTCACTTTCATGCTATCAGTTGTTTCATTCCAAACAATTCTCCTTGCTTGGTCAGTAGTTCAAAAAATTTATAAATCTTTGAAAAATTTATAAAATCAAAACCAGAAAATACTGAGAATACCCTAGACTGAACATTTAAGCAAAGACAAAGTTTTAGAGAAAATGGAAACAAAAAGGATACTTATACTTAACATCAGAAAGAGACAATTGAAATTTGTAGGGCACATAATGAAGAAGGAAGTCTTAGACAGTGACAGACAGAAGAAATTTGTGCATAACCTGACTAACAAGGTCAGCAGAAAAAGATATTAAGAATGATAGTGAAAAGACAGAATTTACTAAAAGCTACAAGGGACAGGAAATTATGGATAGCCATGTTCTCCAATGTTCTGAAGGGACATGGCAAATAGAAGAATAGAGAATTTTAGTTATATTATATTAAAATGTATTAGAAATCTGTTTATATTTTTGAGATGAGGTATTATGTACATTATTGTCCTCATATTTGTCACCATATTTATTACAACGTTTTGGCCATTGTATGCTCCGACATCCATTAAACATGGCCCATGAACTAGAACAGTCTACCCCAGTGAGTGAAATAAAGGATTCAGTTCAACATTCAAACCACTTGAAGAAGGCTGGAGTGTACAACAGCTGAAACGTTGTAATAAATATGGTGACAAAGATGA